>WAAB01013805.1:0-19328 GCA_013389865.1 Piaya cayana
TCCCTCCCCAGCGATCACACACCCACCGAGGGTTAATTAATTACCGCAATTAAGGGACGTGGGGCTGAAACCCAGGGTAGAGAGGGGAGATGCTGAAGGAAAGCTGGGGGGGGGGGGCACACGGCTCAGAGTGTCTCCAGGGACTGGGGGTGTGGGGCAAACCCACCTTCCCATAAGCTTAACCCTTTCCCCTCTGGCTGTCTCAGGGCCCTGGGTTTCAAGCTTTAAGATCTCAGCCTCACCCATCACCAAGTTTTTAAAAAAAAAAAAAATCAGAGGGAGACAAATACAAACACATCAAAACTCCAGAGCGGCGACCCTCGGAAAAGGCAGGGTCCAACCAAACCCGAATCATTTTTCTTCGCATACTTTAAAGGAATTGCTAGCAACGTGCACGGCTGCCGCTTGCAAACTACATTTATGGATTTGCAAGTCATTTCCATAAATCAGCCGCACCGGATCCATCAGAAGAGCAGGGCCCGGCGCCGGTGCGAAGATGATGGAGCTCTCTTTGAACGTATAATGAAGTGTTCCAAGGGCCGCAGTTATTTTTCTGCTTGTTAAGGATTTTTTTTTTGGTTTAGTTTGGTTTTGGAAGGGGGAGGTGGGTGGGAGGCCTTTTCAGATTTGATTTTAAATTAAAACGTCGCCGAGAGATGTTTTATTGGTGATCACCCTTATGATAAATTTATGCTTCGATAATTACTTTTCACTGGGTATCGATTTCCTGCGGCAAAAGTCTCTCTGCCTCCTTCCCAACCCCTTATTCCCCCATTTCTGAGTAGTGGGAGGATCGAGGTGTCCAGGTATCCAGGTATCCAGGTGTTCAGGTATCTAGGTATCCATGTATCTAGGTATCCAAGTATCCAGGTATCCAAGTATTCAGGTATCCAAGTATCCAGGTACCCAAGTATCCAGGTGTCCAACTGCCCCCTCCACCCCCCCAGCACCAGCCCCCCTTCTCTTTACCCACAGAACCTGCTCCTGGAAACTCATTCAGGGCCCACGAGGACCAGCTTCTTCCACAAACGCTCCGTACCTTTAAAATCCTTATTATTACGACCAGACTGGAGCTTCCCAACACGTTGAATTCATCCAGATAAATCAATTCTGATCTGTCCTTTCCTGACAAAGCCAATATTCCTCTCAGCACACACACCCCCCCTCCATTTATTATGGAAATAATTTTCCCCTTGGAGGACGCTGACACCGGCTCAGAGGACAGAGCAGCGAGAACAGCCCAGGGGAAGATACCCCAGAAACTTTGAACCCATCCCGATACCCCTGCAGGACCCATTCAGGGTTTTCCTCTCTTTACTCTATTAGCTGCCTGCTGTCATCCTTCCCCTCTCTATTTTTTGTTGTGTTTTTTGGCCTTTCCTTAGGAGCAGGAATATGATATTTGGTGGAAAAGTCATATAACGAGGTCACTCATCCCTAAATTCTGTTTACAGAGTTCTTTACACTATTAGCTGGCTGCTGTTATATTTTCCCTCCCTGTTTTGTTGTGGTTTTGGTCCTTTCCTTGGGAGCAGGAATATGATATTTGGTGGAAAAGTCATATAACGAGGTCACTCATCCCTAAATTCTGTCTCCTGTTCCAGGGGAGTTTGCTGGCGTTGGCAGCTCAGGTCCCAGCTCTCCAGGTAAAAATTGCAGGTACTGACACGTGGGTGGATGGATCATCTCGACTCCTATTTGGTTTTTATTTTAAAGCAGATAATTAGAGGAGTGCAGGGCACCGTCTCCATCCCCAAACCCCAAATGCCAAATGGAAGGTCTCCAGCAGCTGCTCGGGGCAGGGCTCTCGCCCACGCTCTGGGACAGGAGGGGAGGCCTCTGAGCGTGGGAAGAAAAGCTGCAGGGCCGAGGGCACGCGTGGAGCCCAGGGCGCTCTGCACACTCCTGCCTCGCTCCAACCTGGCTTTGGGGACGCCTTGTGCACCCCGAGGGAGCACAGACCTGGCCGGGCTCTGCGGGGCCCTTCNACAGAGCAGACGTGGGCACAAGCTGGAGAGCTCCAGATCCACCAGAGACCCACAGGGAGCTGGGGAGGAGGAATGGGGTGTCCTGTCCCACTCCCTCTCCCCTCAGCTTGTGGTTAAGAGCTGGCCTCTGCGCTTGAAGTGACCCCAAGTGCCACTATCCCACACCGGCCCTTGGCCACCTCTTGCTCCTTGGCACTCTGGGCAGGGCAGGATGAGCTGCCGAGCCCCCAGATTGAGGCTGCCCCCTAAATTTCAGCTCCAATTAGCTCCGGGTCCTCATTAAGGAAAAAAATTCTTCACAGAAAGGGTGATTGGGCAGTGTCAGAGGCTGCCCAGGGAGGGGGTTGAGTCACCTTCCCTGGAGGGGTTTAAGGGACGGGTAGACGAGGTGCTGAGGGACATGGGTTAGTGATTGATGGGAATGGTTGGACTCCATGATCCGGTGGGTCTCTTCCAACCTGGTTATTCTATGATTCTATGATTCTATGATTGATTCTAAGTTTCTATGATTTTCCTGCCTTGCCAGGTGGCTCCAAAGCCACCGCATCCCCACGCTCCCCTCGCCACAAGCCCCTGGGCATCCCAGCGCCCCTTGGCAGGGGAGGAGGAGTTAGGAGGGGGGATTCGAGGGGCTTCCCCGTCCCCTCCAGTGCTGCCCCCCTCCTCCTTCCCTGCAGAGCTTGCTCAGCACTGTCTCCCTGCCCGGCTCTCAAAGCTTAGGCGAGGGGGACCTCTGCAGGCAGCCCCCGGCCCCGAAAAACCACCTCGTGGGGCAGAGCGGGGCGTGCTGCCTCCTGCCAGGAGCTTTTAACGAAGGGGAATAAACCCTCCTGAAGGTAAAAAGCTGAAGGGGGTTGTGAGCAAAATGCCCTGCTGCATTCCTTCTGCTTTGAAGCAGCCGCTTCGGCATGCACAGAGAAATCAAGTTGTGTTTTCACAGGGTTTGTGGCATGGCTAGAGGCGCACAGGGCGTGCGAAGAAGCCTCCCAAGCCATGAGGAAAAAAAAAATTCATAGAAAGGGTCGTGGGGGGCTGGCAGAGGCTGCCCAGGGAGGGGATTGAGCCACCTTCCCTGGAGGGGTTAAGGTGCAGGTGGACGAGGTGCTGAGGGACATGGGTTAGAGATTGATGGGAATGGTTGGACCCGATGATCCGGTGGGTCTCTTCCAACCTGGTTATTCTGTGATTCTATGATTCTAAGTACGGGAAATCCAGTCCCTGGCTGTTTCAAATCGTGCTGCCCATGGAAGCTGCATTTTGGAGTTCTCCCTGGAGCACACACACAGCTCCCCGGCCGCCAGGGTCACCCCTGCCTCATTGCTTTTCTCTGCACTCGCTCCACAGCCTCAACATCCTTCTTGTGCTGAGGGGCCCACAACTGACCCCAGGATTCCAGGAGCGGTCTCACCAGTGCCAAGTGCAGAGGAAAAAATTAGGCATTAGGAGCTGCTTTACGCTCCCACTCATTCCTAGCCAGATGCAGAATTGGGATGAACTCTCTGCAACTGGGTTTGCAGCTGGGAAATAAGGTGCTCCCCATCCCAGGGACCTTCTCATTCAGGTTTGCTAGAATAACCCTAAAATTGGCCTGTTCTAATTGATGGGAAGAGCAAAGAGTTTTGAAAAGCTGTGATAATGAGAACATTTCTGCTCTTTCTTAAAGCTGGGAAGCTGCCTGCCCTAAGCAGGGTTGGTGGATAAAGGTTTCCAAGAGCAAAAAGGTCTGTCAGGAGAGGATTAGCTGGGAGGTGACCTTGCAAGCCTGTCAGGGCTATTTTCTAGAGCTCGGGGAGGAAGACTATAAAGCCTGGAGAGTCAGAGAGCTGTATTAAGAGAGAAAATTAATTTTGCTCTAACCCCTGCTGTTCCATACGCAGTCCCAGCTCTCCCCATCCCCACCGAGCATGAGCAAACCAGAGGTATTTTAATACTGGGAGGGGAGCTCTGCCCTCCCTTAGGCTGCTGGGAAGTGTAGTTCAGAGCCTGCATGGCCATTTCAGAGCAGCCTTTGCTCCCCCTGGTCACAATTCGGGTTCCCCAGGGCTCAGGGATGGGTCCAGCCCTGTTGAGGCTCTGGAGTGAGTCCAGAGAAGAGCAACGAAGCTGGGGAAGGGGCTGGAGAAGAAGAGGAGCAGCTGAGAGAGCTGGGGGTGTTTATCGTGGAGAAGAGGAGGCTGAGGGGAGACCTCATTGCTCTCTGCAACTCCCTGAGAGGAGGTTGTGGAGAGGAGGGAGCTGGGCTCTTCTGCCAAGGGACAGGGGACAGGACGAGAGGGAATGGCCTCCAGCTCCACCAGGGGAGGTTCAGGCTGGACATTAGGAAAAAATTTTTCATGGAAAGGGTGATTGGGCAGTGTCAGAGGCTGCCCAGGGAGGGGGTTGATTCCCCTTCCCTGGAGGGGTTTAAGGGCCGGGTGGACGAGGTGCTGAGGGTTTAGTGTTTGATAGGAAAGGTTGGACTCCATGATCCAAGAGGCCCTTTCGAACCTTTTCCATGATTCTGTTTGCAGAACCTGAGGCTCAGAGCAGAAAAGGGTTGGGACGACTCCTTCATTTTGTTTGCTGCTCGTATCAGTTGATCATTCCTCTCTGGAATGTGGGACCATGAGATATTCCCTCTTTGCTCGGAGGGTGTGAGAAGAAGAGGTGGAAGATTCCCTTTCTGGCACACTGATCCTCACTAGAGAAAATAAATCTTGGTAGGGAGGGTCTTGGCGAATCCCAGATCCAGCAGGAACAAGGGTGGGTGCAAGCAAACCGGAGGCACGGCTGGAAATAAGGACCGGGCTGTGCTTAAATGCAAGAGTGTATCTGGGGGCCAGCACTGGGCATCTGGGGTTCAGATATCTCAGAGATGCTCAAGAAACTTGCAGGAGAAGAGGAGGGTAGGAAGGGCCTGGCCATCAGTCCACAGATGTTGGGTCTGACCACGTGTCCGACTCTGGCAAATCCAGAAAATCCCCAGCACGCGGGAAAGGAAAGATGGGTTTGCACACTCTGGGGTCTGGAGACGTCACAAAGAATGTGTGACTGGCTGGGTTTGGGGGTGTTTCATCCCACACGCCTGCAATTCCTCCTGTGGCTTTTGTTATTTACACCAAAGTTTTCTTCTTTTCAGTAAGCAGATGAGTTGCACCCGGACTGCGCCTCCCTATTTTTCCTCCTCAAAATAATAACAGCCTCATTTGCTACAGGCGCTATTAGAGTATTAAGCGAAAATGCATTCGGTTTAATTCAATTGTTATTTTAGGAGCTTCGCCTCGTCAGGGCTTTGCGAAGCTTCGTTCTTCCACTTGCTGGAGACCGGCTTTAACACGCCCCCGCTGAGTTGTTGCTGCAAGCCACGAGCCCGTCGCACTGGGAGTTTTACTTAATGCTAAGGGTTGGATTTTATTTTGCTTAACGTCAGCGTCTGGCTGCCGTGCTGCTGGGGGCGAGGGGGGAGCCAGAGACTGCTTAGCTCCTGTCCATCACACTCAGCTTAGAAATGACTGTCTGGATGAGTGGCTGTCTGGCTAATTTGTCCCAAAACCACCATGTTTCTGCTTTCTGACCTCATAGAGTCACTTGCATCCTCAGGCCTCATCTCCTGGATCTTCTCCATCCGCTGTGATACAATTTGAACCGCCAGCACATGGGGGTGGTGGTTGTCAGGGTTGGGAAAAGCTGGGGAGGGATTAGTCTTCATCNCTTTGAACCACCAGCACATGGGGGTGGTGGCTGCCGGGGGTGGTGGCTGCCAGGGGTGGGAAGAGCTGGGGAGGGATTAGTCTTCATCTGCAGAGTGTTCGTTTTAGCTGTGATTTGCTCTTTAAATGCAACAGGAAAGCCCTGGAGAGCACAAGTACCTGCCCTGATCGGGCACCGTTCCCCATCCAGTGGGCATCTACACCACCCGAGCCAATGAGAAACACTGGAAAGGGGGAAAAGAGGAGAGAAGAAGGAAGGAAAGCAGTAAAGGAGGAACCTGGACTGTGTTGTGACAGGTTTTCGTGCCTTTGCTATGTGGGCAGGCTGCTGGGTGCCTTACACACATGGATTTTGATACAGGATTCGGAGAAAATTTGCATCCATGAACAGGGCAGGAGGATGAGGAAGAAAGCGACCCAAAGGGGTGAAAAGAAGGGGAACACAGACACCTCCAACATCCAGCCAAAGGGTATTTCAGACAAGCCGTTCGCACCCCATAGCTGGTAGAGTCGAGCTGTGAGATCCATCACATCCTTCCTCCCTCCCCTCCTCTGGCTCCTCATGGAAAGGGGGAAGGAAGAACAAGACCCCAAAGATAAATGACCACACACAGTGCTGGGACAGCTTGGGGTTGGTGGCAGCAAGGAGGAGAATCATAGAATCATAGAACAACCAGGTTGGAAGAGACCCACCGGATCATCAAGTCCAACCATTCCCATCAATCACTAACCCATGTCCCTCAGCACCTCGTCCACCTGCACCTTAAACCCCTTCAGGGAAGGGGGCTCAAGCCCCTCCCTGGGCAGCCTCTGACACTGCCCAATCACCCTTTCTGGGAAATATTTTTTCCTGATGTCCAGCCTGACCCTCCCCTGGNCGAGGAGTGGTCTCACCAGTGCTGAGTAAAAAGATGCACTCGGAGCAAGGCTCTCCCGGCCCCTAACCTTGCTGAGAGCCGGAGCCCAGGATTTATGGAAGGAAAGCTTGGCAGTGACCTCCGCTCCACTCCAGCACGGAGCGCGGGCTCGGATGGCATTACAGCGTGATCTACGGCCGGCGGGTCTGCCGGGCAGTCTCCTGTGAGCGATGGCTTGCGATATTTCTGGAGTTTATACCTAGCTCTCCGGCTCGACGGCCTTTCTGGCTATGATTTGTGCCGTGTGTAGCTCTATAAATATTGAGCTCAGAGCATTATATATGGCGACAGCCCTACAGCGCTCCCGGTGATATATCCCTGCGTTTGTGGTTGTAGGCGAATAATTTTAGTTTGAGTGGTGTGGCGATGAGAACAAGGAGGAAGTAAAATAAAAGGGTAATTCCAGCTCAAGCGAACGGCAGGGAGCGCGCGTGAGGCTCAGCTGATCAGTTAAAGTCTCTCCCACCAGATCACTCAGGGAATTGATGGCCAGGGTCATTTCCCAAATTAGTTACCTAATCCCTGCGTGCTGCAAAATAAAGAGATGTCACCGGTCCCCACCCCTGACTGGGATTTTGCTGAGAGGAGGTGCTGCAGCAGAGCAGAAAAAGAGCAGGGGACGAGCACTTGGAGGAGAGGGTCAGACCCTCCCTGCCAGAGCATCCCTCAGGTTGAAGCATGATGAGAACTGAGGTGGTTACCAGCACCTCCTCGATGCTCGGTTCCTTGGAAAGCTGTGGCAGCAGCGCCCTGGGGAACCATCACCTCAAGCAGCTTGCAGGCTACCACGTAGATGTGGGGACACCTTTTTTTCCACTGTACATGAGAGGATTGCTTCACCCACTCAGGATCGCTGTCCAGGTGTCGCTTCCCCACTCACAAGCCCCACAACATCCTCTCTCTCTCCAGCCAAGAGACGGGCACAGGGGGCTCAGATCCTTGCAGCCGCTTATTCCATTGATGCAGACGTGGTAGAGGACCTGGGATGACCTCCTGGGGTAGATGCTGGAATGACCAAATACCCATCTCCAGGAGAAAATTGAGGGCAGGTTTCAAGCTGTGTCCCATTCACTGCAAAACTTCAAGATATTCAAGCCCTTGTGTCCACACAGGATTCCCTGAGCTCCTTTTGTAGGCACGTGAGGAGTTTCCCATGGGCCCCAGCAGAGCACCAGAGAGCAGCATCCCGTGAGAGAAGGTTGTCCTGCTGCTGGAGTCAGCTCAGCTCCACACTCCCAGGGTCTGAAGAGGGCTGCGGGTAGACAAAAGCACCGCAGCCAGCACCTTCTCACTCACCCTTGCTTTCCACTTGGTGGGACCCATCTCTCCCCTTGCACCAGCAGCTGAGATCAGAGATGTTCTGCTGAGCTCATCTCTTCAGCCTGTTAACATAAGATTTACACCATGAATAGTCTGATTCTTTAACTGCTGAGCCCTCTCTCTTGGACCTCTCATGGTCTGTGCTGGTTGCATTTCTCTCTGAGAGATATGGATGGGTTGTGGTTGAGCTGTCACTGCCCTCCTTCGTTTCCAGACTACTCCGATGACTTGAGAAACTTCTTCACCCCTACCTGAAGCAGCCAAATACACAATGAAGAGGACTAAGCTGCTTCAGTGATGAAGCTCAGATGCTTGGGAGATTCCCAGAGCCTCCAGCATGAGGGGTAAATTAAGCAGTTCGGGCAGCAAGAATCATAGAATCATCAGGTTGGAAAAGACCCACTGGATCATTGAGTCCAACCATTCCTATCGAATACTAAACCACGTCCCTCTCGTCTTCCCAGAGGCAGACGTGCCCGTAGCTCCGTGCTTTGCTTCCTCAGCCACCTCACCAGGACCGAGCACTGTGCCAAGTGGGGGTCACCTGGGCTTTATCTCACGGTGCTTCCTCCTTGCTCCAAGAAATAATGCACCCCAGCAGGTTTGCTGTGCGCTCTCCTGCCCTCCTTCCTACCAACTCCAAGCAGTTTTCTGACTTCCCAGCTTTCTTTCCCATTTTGTACCTTAGCGAGCAGTCGAAGCATCATCCTGAGCATCTGGGGAAACCACTTCTGGGCTGTTTCAGCTGTGGTTGGGAGGGGAGAAGTGCAGCCTGGCTCCTGCTGCACCCACATGTCCAAGAACACTCACAAGTTTTGCTGTTTTGGTTTTTTTTTTAACCAGACTAAAAGGAGAAAACAAAACTTCAGCACATCACATTTTGGCCTCTGCCCTCTGGGCCCAGTTTTCCTACTAAACGCACCACGGAATAAATGCCAAGCGATGGTGCAACTCAAATAATCCCTTCTCAGAGATAATTACCTTTCAGGCAAATACTGGGGAATAAACGCAGCTTTAAAAAGCAATAACTTGTTAAACAGACACACGCGAGCAGACCCCATTAAAGTCATTTGATGGGAGCCAGGGAAGTGTCTTTAAATCACTTAATTATTTTAAGAGACAAAGATACCTTTGCTTAAACCGGTTCAAATCACCTTTGGGGAGAGAGGGTTTGTGTCAGCACCATTAAATCCTTTGATTTCCTGCAGCTCACCCCAGACTCTTGTTTTAATGTTATTAAACATGCGAATACGTAATAATAAAATACAGGTGGTTTCCTTGAGCTTTATTGACTTCCTCTGCCACAAAGAGAAACCCATTGCCTCCTAATTTATCTGCTTTAACATTTTGTGGGGTTGCTGGGTTTTTATTTACTGGGAGAGTTGATTAATGTAAGCAGCTTTTGGCTGTCCTAGAGAGCTACTGCAGCTGCCTGCTTGGACCAAAGCTCGTTGCTCTGCACTTAAAACATCCCAGCTGCTTTATCCCAGCACTTACTGCGCCCCGCGAGCCAGGAGGTAGGGGTGGGTGGCCAGGAGATGGATGGAGGCAAATTCATTTCTTCATAACTTGCCGGAGCTCAGGGAGTGAGGGGGTCTCAGCTTTGCATCCCTGGTGTGGCTGCAGTCCCAGAGCAGGGGTCCTGCACACAGTCACAGCAGCAATCCCAACACTGCCCAGCCCACCCAAATATGCTTCAAACCCATAAGAATCATAGAATCACCAGGTTGGAAGAGACCCACCAGATCATTGAGTCCAACCATTCCTATCAGTCACTAACCCATGTCCCTCAGCACCTCGTCCACCTGTCCCTTAAACACCTCCAGGGAAGGTGAATCAAACCCCTCCCTGGGCAGCCTCTGACACTGCCCAATCACCATTTCCATAAAATTTTTTTTCCCAATGTCCAGCCTGAACCTCCCCTGGTGGAGCTTGAGGCCATTCCCTCTCGTCCTGTCCCCTGTCCCTTGGCAGAAGAGCCCAGCTCCCTCCTCTCCACAACCTCCTCTCAGGTAGTTGCAGAGAGCAATGAGGTCTCCCCTCAGCCTCCTCTTCTCCAGGATAAACCCCCGCAGCTCCTCAAACGACCAGGCCTGGAGGGAAACTGAGAGGGAACAGTTGTAAATCCACCAACGCATCCCTCGTGCACAGCTCTGCAGACACCACACTGTGCTCTGTGTCCCACCTCCCGCCCCTGGAATGAGCCACAGCCAAGCCAGATTTCAGACCTGTCATAACATCTGATAAGGTTTCACCATTTGCTTTCACTCCACCCTGAAACGAATGCCAGCTCTCTCCCTGCATTTCTGCGAGTGCAGAGGGTGCTGGGGACCTTCGCAGACCCACCACTTGCCTCTATGAGCAGCCACGCAGGTGGGCAGGGGGCACCGGGGATGCAAAGCTCTGTGGTCACAGGGACCCTCCTGCTGCAGGAGAGCAGAGCCGGGCTGTGGCAACGACCCAGAGGTGTTCTAAGTATGTATAAAACCTCCCAGAGCTTCATCCTGGTCTGAAGGAGTGTCCTGGACAGGGCCCAGCAGCCACCGTCCTGCCCCATGCCGGTGTCAGCAGGAGATGCCACATCAGGAGCTGCGGTTCAGCATCAGGCTTGTGATGCAACCTCTCTGGGCCAGGAGACCCAAGATAATCTCAGCTCAAAGACTTCAATTCCTTCCCTCAGGCTCCCACTGGACCAAGACCACAAATCCCAAGCATCCTCCACCCTCTCCCCGACAGCCCACGGACCCGCAGAGTCTTGGTGCCTCTTTTCCTGCACCTTTGGCTGCATCGTGGCTCCCAGGGTCCTGCTGGCCTCAGTCCCCTTCTTCCCCAGCTTGGTCCAAGAGGATCCCTCTCCTCCTGAGGCTCCTATGGAAGCAGCCAGCTCACCTGGGGCAGCTTTAGCTCTGGATGGGGGGGTGGAGCCTTGCAGAGGCCTGGCTGCAACTCATTGCACTTGTGCTCGCTTCTGAGCAAGCCCCTTCCCCACCTACACCTCTTGTTTCCCCTTTGCCGCTTTATTAGGGAGATCCTGGGGGTCAAATCCTGCCTCTCAGCTCAGCCTCGTACCCGCTGGCCACCAGCACCACAAACCAAACACTTTCTAGGCTGAAAAATAGAGAGGAAGAGACTGTCCGGCTCATGCAAACACCCAAGAGCTGAGGATCAGCAGCAGCGAGTGCCACTCAGTAAACAAAGCGACTTTCCAAAAAAATTCTCCTCACTGAATCACAGAATCATTGAATCAAATAATCATTGAATCATAGAATCACAGAATCATAGAACAACCAGGTTGGAAATGACCCACCAGATCATCGAGTCCAACCGTTCCCATCATCCTATGAGATGTTGAAGTCCCTGGGAAACGGGGCTTTTCTCCGCGTTTTCCTGCATTCCCGCCTCCGTGCTGCTTCCCAATCGCAGTTTAAAAAAAGAGTCCGTATTGATTGATATATTTTAAAAGCCGCTTTGTTATTTTTAGGTGGCTGCAGGGAGGCAAGACAGACAGTTACCCGCAGCTCGGCGACCGGCGGCTTCGCATTCTTTGCAGGCGGAAAGAAAACGAGTTTTCTCAAGCTTTGCTGATTTCTCCTCAAAAATTAGAGCTCCCCATCTTCTCATTTTAGAATCACAGAATCATAGAACAACCAGGTTGGAAGAGACCCACCGGATCATCAAGTCCAACCGTTCCTATCATTTTATTTTCGCTCCAGGAGCTCAAAGGCAAAGGGCAGCTGAGGGGAGGGTAAGTACTGAACCTCCAGTCCCAGCGAAGTGCAGGGCAGGAGGTTTGCAGCTCTCGGCAATAGGAGATGCAGTGCAAAGAGTTTTGGCTGGAGGTTGTCCCATAATTAAAAGTTACGCAGCTAATTGCTGCTGGAGCCAGCCCTGTGCTTACTGAAAACGAAAGAGAAGAAAAAAAAAAAAAAAAAAGCGCCACTAATTAATTCCTAAACTTGGAAAATCAGGATTATTTTTCTTTACACCTTCGGAAAATAATTGTATCTCTTCGAATACACTCAAAAGTGACTCGAACAAATGTGTAGAATCCATTTAAAACTGCCAAAGTAACAAGAATTTTCTGATTCATGGAAAGGAATAGGGGCTAATAACCCCTGTCTTGATCTTGGGCCAGCACTGATGTATTGAACAGAAATTTTCGGCTTCAACAAAGGCAAAAATAATAACAATGACAATAATTTAAAAAAAAATCAAAGTCCCAGCTTCACAACCAAAAGTTCTGCAGAACAGTTTGGAGGGGGTGACTCCAGCAGAAACTTGGGATCGTCTATATCTTTGTGTGCTTTTCTTTCCTCAGTATTTGTCAAAAAGCATTTAAAAAAAAATAAAAGNTTAACTCAAAAAGTTCCAGCTGTCCCAGGACCTCAGAGGGGATCGGCTTTTTCTGTAACCCAAACAGTTTTCAGCGAAGCCATTTTCAGTGTTTTTCAGTAAATCAGCTTGTGTTTTCGCCCCGTCGCGTGAGCTGCTCGCAGTGGCGAGGAGGGGGCTGCCCCCCCAGGGGCTCCTGCTGACAACATCCAGAGCCAGCAGACATGATTTTAAGCTTTTTTTTTTAGTGGCTTGATTAATCAGGAGCCCATCTGAAAATACAAATGGCAAGTCCTGGCGAGGTAATTAAACCGATCCAATATATGGGTGTTTATGGGGTCAGAGCCTCTCTTTATTATCAATTATACAAATTGTATTAGAGAGTTTATATAGTCGCCTGGGTCTTCCTCCAGCAGACGCCGTGTGGAGGTGGCTCTCACCGATGCTGCTGCAGGAAAAAGAGTGTTAAAAATACAAATATCCTACAGATGGAATAATGCAACCCAAGAAAAGCTGCTTGTGGGCTTCACCAAGGACTCACGTAGAAACTGGGGTGTGTGTGGCACAAGGGACCGAANCACAATTTATTCTTCACAAACTGAGACCTTTTCATTCAGAAAATTTCAAACCAGGATATTTTGATGACTCGAAGTCGTTTTCCGCGTAAGCAGACATCAAAGCTTCTCGTAGCACAAAGAAATCGGCCTCGTGCAGTCAGTTTGCTTCTGGCAGGGGGNACGTGCTGGGCTGTGAGCAGCAAATATCGAATTGCGGGCTCCGTCCGAGGCTGGAGGCTCCAGAAAGACCCCCAGCCTTTCCCTGGCTCATCCCTCCACAGAGAAAAACCAGTTTGGGTGACTCATGAGCTGGACTAATGGGTAAATGGGGGCCAGAGCTCTGCGTCCCTCCTCTCGCTGGGCTGGGATCGGACCCAGGCAGCCAGAGCGCGTCCAGCTGGGTTTCATCTCCTCCGGCTCCGCACAGATGTTCGATACCCCGCTTGCTCGTGCAAAGACGGTTCTTCCCCCCCAACTCCTCCTTTTAGAAGCTCAGAATCACAGAATCACCAGGTTGGAAGAGACTCGCTGGATCATCGAGTCCAACCATTCCTATCAAACTCTAACCCATGTCCAACTTAATAACTCTTGGTTCCTACCAACTTTGTGGGCAGCAGAGCTATTTAGGACCATGATTTTCTCTCCTGCGATGCCCACATGTCCCTGCCTGCAGGTATCACACAGGTTTTCCCCCTCCAGACCTAGTTCACTCCACCTTAGTCCATATTTTCTAGGCAAACCATTTATTTAAGCTCCCATTTCACATTTGAGACTTGCTATATTTTCATAGAATCATAGAATCACCAGGTTGGAAGAGACCCACCAGATCGAGTCCAACCATTCCCATCCATTCTGAGATAGAGGGAAGGGGGAAATGACTTTCAAGGTGTCTTAATGCAATTTTATTCCTGTTCCCAAGTAGGTAGAATACAAAAAAATTAAATGATCCTTCATCGTGGTAGCCCCAGGATACAACTGAGGTGATGTCACTCTACAAACCACATCATGNCCTATTTATTTCAGCTCCCATTTCACATTTGAGACTTTCTATATTTTCATAGAATCATAGAATCACCAGGTTGGAAGAGACCCGCCAGATCGAGTCCAACCATTCCCATCCATTTTGAGATAGAGGGAAGGGGGAAATGGCTTTTGAGGTGTCTTAATGCGATTTTATTCCCATTCCCAAGTAGGTAGAATACAAAAAAATTAAACAATCCTTCATCGTGGTAGCCCCAGGATACGGCTGAGGTGATGTCACTCTACAAACCACATCATGATGCGTCATCGTTCCATGTCGTCGCTTATTGATTTAATTCCATCGCGTTTCAGGCAACTTTTATTGTCTGGATACAGAAATCATCCTATTAACATCTGGAAGCACATAAGCAGATACCAAAACCACCTCCTGCCACTAAACCCTTTTAAAAACGAATCCAAGAGAAACAT
Source organism: Piaya cayana (assembly GCA_013389865.1). Lineage (NCBI taxonomy): Eukaryota > Metazoa > Chordata > Aves > Cuculiformes > Coccyzidae > Piaya > Piaya cayana. The sequence continues at coordinate 14,253 of WAAB01013805.1, forward strand.
TTTAAGAGAAACTCCTCCTAGAAATAATCATTCCAGGGACAAAAAGACCAAGTTATTATTTCTCTGGCTCCAATATTACATATATTCAAAAATTTTCTTTTAATTTTGGTCTTTTTTTTTAAAACAGGAAAGATTAATAAGAAAAGGAAGAATCCAACAGTTCCAGGAACGAGATGTAGTTAAATATTGTATCTAAACACACGCCCTTGAACGGGCATTATCGCACATTCAGCTTCGCCGGGGAACATTTTTGGAATATGAACTGAATAATGTGGGTATTATAAAACGGCTGTCTTGAAATTAAATTTTAAGATATTGATGTGTCATAATAATAAAATAGAAAACGCTTTTAATATCAACAGCGAGCTCCGTCATCCTGGTTTTTTTATTATTATTTTGCGGTCGGTGCTTTTTCCTACTCAAAAAAAAACCTCGTGAAGAGGAACATTCGCTGCAACAAACTGTGAACCGTTAAAGATTTGAACTCAGCAAAACCTCCTAGGAGGGAGCCCTCAGCCCAGAACGATCTTTGTAGTCAAAGTTGAGCACATATTAAATAATTAGCTCAATCGGCTCCTAAAAACCTCTCTGCGGCAGGAAAAGAGGATTCAAATAGAATGTGAAATTTATCTTGGGAAAATAGGTGAGGTATTTTATTTTATTTTATTTTATTTTAGTGGGTCCCTGCCAACGGCTCATGGCCGGACCCCCCCTTTTCAACCCTGTCTTCCAGCATCGATGGGATTTTCCTCACTGGTTTAATTTCCCTCTGAGAAAGGCCCGTCCAGCTGAGGACAACGTCCCCAAACAGGGTCCCTAGAATAATTCCCCGCAAGGAAACATACATTTCTTTAAATCCAAATGCTTCTTTATATATAAAGTTTCAGACATGGATCTCTAGACCCTCTAGCCCAAGCGAAACCCCATTCCGAGATCTTATTAAAGAAATTATTCAACACGTGTTTAAGGCCAAGCCCCTGCACGATTCCTGGTGTCTCAGAACCTCCCTAGAAGGACTTTGATTAAAGTAGAATCGTAGAGTCATAGAATCACAGAATCATAGAATCACCAGGTTGGAAGAAACCCACCGGATCATCGAGTCCAACCATTCCTATCAAAAACCCACAAACTTTTAGAGGATCCGGGATTAAAATGCAGCAAATCACCCCTGGAGCTTCCAAAGCCGAAGGGATCCGAGCGAGCAAAGTCAAATGGAAACATTAAATCTATTTTTCATNTCATTTCCACATAAAATACAAAAGCACTTTATAAAATGAATACACTTAAACCACCTTATAAGTGCATAACTTAAAAAAAAAAAAGAAAACCAAACCAAAAGAACGGATGTTTTTAAAAATCTCACTGAAAATAGGTTTTCTGATTGTGTGTTTGCGCTAGCTGCTTCAATCGGCAGTGCTGCTTTAGATTACGAGTAACTGAAAAATATATATTGTTTATATATCTATATATTCCTGGCATTGGCTATAAGAAGTGCTTTGTTTAATTGTGTCTCGTTCAATTAAAGAAACGACTAAGTTAAATGGTTGAGAGCGAAATCGATTTTTTTTTTTTTTTTTGCCGTCAGGAATCGCCTTCTAGAGGGAAATAGGTAAAATAAAATATTGGACAACGTTTTGCAAGTGAGATGGAAATAATCCATGGAAAGAAAAAAAAAAAAAATAAAAAAAAAAAAAAAAAAAAAAAGTGTTACCCACCCCCAACTGCCACCGAGGTCTTCTTGTTATTAAAACACACGGTGATGGGCACCGAGGCCGCGGCGGCCGGGGACAGTTTGGGCTCTTCATACAATTGAGATATCATATTTACCGTCCTCAGGAGTCTGTCAGATCCTTCTCGTACTCCCCTCCCGCAAGAAAAAAATTAATGAAAAAAGGGGGAGGAGAGACAGCGAGGTGAGATCCGAGGGGTTCCCATCTGGCACCGGCAGAAATTGCTGCTGGATCCTCCGTTCGTTGCATCCCCGAACGGCTCCAGAGGGGGACGACGCGAGGAGACTCACGGCAGAGACGCGGTTTCCAGGGAGCCTCCTCCTTTTGTTTCAGGTCACCAGTCCAAAGTACATACACACATATATATATATTTATATATATATTAATATGTGGGTATATAGGGGTGACTACAGGCTTTGCACCACCGCCCGTGGAATCCAAAGGAAGTTTTCTCTCTCTTGCTGGGTGAACGCGGCAGCTTGTCCATCAGGACCAGGCTTTTGTCTGGCAGCGTCTCAGCAAGTTCACGATCGGCACCGGAGACTCTCAAGAGAACAAAAGGGCTGGGGGGAGGCGAGACTCCACCACCGGAGTTTTTTTTGGGGTGGTTTCCCTTCCTTTTGGTCCTCGTGGAGAGCTTCCCCAGCTGGATGCGCGTGAGGGGCTGGAGGATTGCGGGGTGCCAGCCTTCCCGGGGAGCAAACGGGGATGCCACGTATCCCACAGAGGATCATAGAATCATAGAATAACCAGGTTGGAAGAGACCCACCGGATCATCGAGTCCAACCACACGCCACGTGTCCCGCCAGCAGAAGATGCTCCGGCGGGAACCGGCCTCATTCGCACGCGGAGGCGACCGAGGTGACGCTGGTGATCTTGGTGGAGTCATCGGACCAAGGCTGGAGGTTCTGGAGGGCGAAGAGAGAGGAGTTGTGGACGCAGATGGGGTCGGCTTGGATGGGCTGGTTGATGGTTTTTTGGAAGGCCTCCTGCTGCAGCTGCATGAGGATGCGATTCGCTTGCTGCCGCTCGGCCTCCCGCTCCTCCGCTGTTTGTCTCCTAGGGGAGAGGGAGCGGTTAGGGGTGGCCTGGGGGAGCAAAGAGGGGTGTCTCCAGAGAGAAGGGTTCGCACTAGGTTCTTAGGAGTAAGAAAAGAGGGTCCCGAGCCACAGTGTCACCCCACATCACCTGAACAACCTGCCAGTAACACCATAAACTGGACGCTGGGCTTGTCTATCTTGCTGGCCCCAGCAGAATCACAGAATCACCAGGTTGGAAGAGACCCACCGGATCATCGAGTCCAACCATTCCTATCAAAAAAGCAGTAAAAACTGCTCTGATCAAAGAGAGCTGGGAGCAGCCCACGGTTCCGGTTTATTTTCTGCCTCTGGGAAAAAAATGCGAGCAGAGACGGAACACCCCGAGGAGCAGATGGAACACCCAGAGGAGCACGAAACGGGATTGTGGAAGGTGGGATTCCTTGCAAAGGGGCTCTGTGATGCCCAGCAGAGAGAGCCAAGCTCCCAGGTGAGGAGAGCAGCACGGGAGCGAGGTGGGACGGCACCAACCGGCAGCGCCACGCAGCTCGGAGATGGCAACATCGCTCGAGGATTCCCTCCTGCGAGCCCCGGGTTGCCATCCCCATGCTGATGGGAGTCGGGCTAAGGTGACAACGCACCCGTGGAAGGCAGGAAAAAAAAAGTCAGCAAAACATTTTGCTTGAGAACTAAAAATCCATTTTTAGCAGCGAGAATCAAAGCCCAGAATAAAACGTCTGGAGGGAGTAAGAGAGAACGTTGTTAAGAAGGGGTTGGACTGTCTGGAATGACGGTGGCAGAGCCGATCGTGCACGGCTGGGATTAGGGGGCCCGCAAGGGTTGGGGTCCCAGCTCTGGGCTGCCTGGGAGAAGGGGATGGGATAGGGGGAGATGGTCTGAACACCTTTAAATCCTCTCTTGCTTGGATGGCAGGTTTGTCTGGAGGCTTCATCTCTGTTTTACTGGTGAACCTCACCCAGCCCCTTCAGTGATGCTGCTGGGAAAGCCTGGGGGAGCTCACAGTGCCTTGGGGGGGGGGGATCCCCAAATCTCCCCTTCCTCACTCACAACCCCCAGCCCAGCCAGTGCCTTCCCTTCGGCTTCGGTGGTGGGGGCACGGCAGCTTTTTAATTNGGGGCTCAATCCCTGCTCACATCAGACACCCCGGGGAGAGGGGGGGGGTCTCAGAGCGGCACCAACCTCCCTGTGCAGCCCGTGAGCGGCTCTCGATGAATATTTAATGCCTCCCTGCACAATGAGGAGATGCTCCCAGGAGAAGGGAGAGACCCCTGCATCCCCTGGCCGGGGCAAAAGGTACCAGGCCCCCAAATATCTCCTCGCCCCAAGCAGCTGCCCCGTTAATCTAAGTCGCATCAAGCCAGGATCTGCAGGTTCAAAAAGGTTGGAGGAAGGAACTAAACCCCGTGTCCACGTCTCGAGCATGAGCTCAGATCCGGGGAAGGAATCACACAGCCACCCCGCACCCAGAAAAGGGGCTGAGGTGGGGCTCTCCTTCCACCCTATATTTATTTAAAAAGTTAAATCCCTCAAAGGCCTTGAAGCAACTTTTTTTTTTTCTCAGATATTTCCTGCTGCCTCGCTCAGACTGGCCTGGGAGCAGCTCCTTTCAGTACCCAGAGCTCCAGGCACTGCTCAGAGCCGCAAGAGCCCAGGGCATCCACATCACTAAAATAATCTACGTGCACAGACTCAGACAAGCAGAGGCTGCGAGCCTGAGTCCCTCTGGCTCAGGCTGCTGGGGCTTCTCCCGTGTCTGATACTGAGGTTAGGCTGCAGCCTGTCCCTGAGGCAGAAACAGGATTTTGGTTTTACCCAGCTTTTTTTTTTTTTTTTTTTTTTTTTTTTTTTTTTTTTTTTTTNGTATGAATAGGTTTGTATCCTCTGCGCCTCTGCCAACGGAGCCTGAACTCAGCCAACAGACTCAGGGAGTATTGACAGACAGACGGACGGAGAGCCAGCCAAGCTCTCTTTGCTTCGCTTCCTTAGGAAACCAAGTTAGAAGACGTAGCTGACCCCGTTTAGCAGGCAGGATTGTTCCTCCTCCAGGGCTTGTGGGGCTGTTTTTCCATGGGCTCCTCAAGAAAGGGCTGAAGTGGGGATCCACACACACCTCTAGTTTCAAATTTCTTGGGGTTTTTTAATCAAACGCCAGCAGACCCCGACAATCAGTCCCATTTATCCTCGGGGAGACCTTTTCCTCCACCCTGAAGAAGCTCCTGCTTCTTCCAGCACCCTCTCTCCTGCTCTGACCCTCTAGGAGATCTGCCCCTGGTCCAGGGTGTCCCCCA
>WAAB01013806.1:0-16850 GCA_013389865.1 Piaya cayana
AACCCGGTGATTCTGTGACATGCCTGGAGTGGCACTTCAGAACGGGTGGATGCTGTCACATGTGAAAATCATGACCAAGAGAGGCATCCCCCTAACAGCAACACCATGCAGGCAGGAGCCAGAATGGCCCATTGACCGTGCTGCCCAGCAGGAACAACAGACACATCCACCCGAGGAACCATGACTAATGGGAAAAATTGAAAGAGAGATGCAGCTCTGGGCTAGAAAAAGACTGATAGCAGAAAAAAATAACAGTCTTCATGCACATAAAAGGTAAAGCAGAGAAAGGGAGAATCATTCTCCAGTTTTATGGTAGGACAATTAGCAAGGGGCTTAGCCTACATTCCCTACACATGAAAAGTTTTTCTTATCAGAGTAACATCATCTGAACTCAAACGGGTGGGAAGCTGTGACAATTCCCCCCAGTGGGGAAAAAAAAAAAGAGGAACACACTCAAGGACCCATCAGGAGAGACTCACATTGATCCTGATGTCATGGAGGAAGATGGAAAATACGATCTCTTGATTTGCAATCAATAATCAGAGAATCATTTCAGTTGGGAAAGACCTTTAAGCTCATCAAGTCCAACCATTGATCCAGCCCTCGTAAGTCCACCACCAGATCATGTCCCCAAGTACAACATCTGCTCATCTCAACGATGGTGACTCAACCACCTCCCCCGGCAGCCTCTGCCAATGTTTCATCACTCTTTCAGTGAATAAATTCCTCCTAATATCCAACCTATATCTCTCCTGGCATACTGAGGTCATTTCCTTCTCCTGTCACTGGCTACCAGAGAGAAGAGACCAGCAGCCACCTCACTACAACCTCCTTCTAGGTAGTTGTAGAGAACGAAGAAGTCTCCCCTCAGCCTTCTATTCTCCCGACTAAACAACCCCAGCTCCCTCAGCCGCTTCTCATAAGGTTTGAGCTCTACATCCTTCCCTAGTTTTGTTACCCTCCTCTGCATACAGTCCAGCACCTCTATGTCCTTCTTGTCGTGAGAGAAGAATCTATGCAAAAAAATGGAGTTGCCTACGGAAACAGGAAGGGAAAAAAGGATTTGGATGAGGAAGGAGCGATGCAAGCTGAACGCTGACAAAGCAGCAACAGATGGGAAGAGAAGTATCCATGAGAAAAGTTTTGCTCAAATGTGTAGAGAAAGATCAACCACAGAGATAGGAGAGATGATGTGCAGTCACTCAGAGAAGAGTATGAATACAAAACAAAGGAATTCAGAATTTCCAGGCAGTTGGAGTATTAATCTTGGCAAAAGATGCTGGAATCGGGCAAAAATCAAATATCCTTGGATAGCAGGGGAAAAAGAAGACAGTAAGACAAAGAGTTTGTAGAAAGCACTCCAGGAGAGGGAGACAGCAAGACAAAGAGAATTAGATCAAAGTTGACAATACAGCCACGCAAAGCGATTTGCGTCTGGTTTAGTCATCAGAGGCTGCTTGATGCTAAATAACACGGAATTGGAAAAATGTACTTTTTGTCCCCTCACATGTTTGCAATTATGGGCTCTGTGGCACACTGAGCGGAACGGGCGGTCAGGGAGCTGCCGTAAATCACCCAGGAGCGCCGTGAGTCACTCCCGCTATTATGTAATTTCACCTCTACAGCGAGACAGCAGAGCTGTACAATGGGATATATTCTCCTCCGATCGCAGCCCGCGGTCCTGCTTGGCACAACCGGCTGCTTGTTCTCTGGCACAGCTGGCAGGGAGGAGACTGCTGGAAGTTGCAGCTTGATCACCGTGCGATGTGATCGGATCAGGTTTCAGACACTACACGAGGTAAATTCATGGTAAATCTTACGGAGATTATGGAGAAAATTGGTGGCCTGTTAACAGCAATGAATTATTCTACTTGCAGATACTGCTTCTCACCTACGTGGAACTGGCACGTAGTGATGTCCTGCTGAGCTGTCCCAGATGGAGAGAGCACGTGCATCCTGGATCCACCTACCCTACTCTGCAGCACGGGAAGGCTCCTATGGCTCTAGAGCCTGTGACACAGCACTATTAGGTCTTGCCTGGCCAAGGTGGCTTTTCAGCAAGTTTATTCCTGGTCATATATTCACACGCTCCACTACTCTGAGTGGTCCCATCCAGCAAGAAGACCCAGAGCCACTTGTCACAACTCTTCCTGGGTCAGCTGTGAATCCCTTTGTTGTCTAAAAGGCTCCTTGGGGGAGAAATTTATACTTACTGGTTTAAATTGGCTTACTCTGCATTACTTCAGTGCTGATGCTGTGTGGGAACAGAGGGAGGGACGGGCAGGCAGCGTCCAGGGCTTGCACGCAATGGGGAGGAGGGAACCGCTGGCATTTGGAGACGTGCACGGTGTCACCAAAGGGTGGGACAGGAGCACTTTTTAAAAGGCCAGCACTCCTGTCCCAAACGAGTGCCTTCAACATGCAGCCCTACACCAGTGTGTCTGGTGGGAGGTACGACGTGTGCTCCAAAGCCTCTCTGGAGATCTTGGCTGCAGAGATTTTGCAGACCTAGGATGTTTTACTCTGTAATTAACATTTTGTTATTTAGCAACAGGGCGGACACAGCTGTACGGGACGCTGAAGGACACAGAGCAGGGTCACACGATCAGTGCTGAGCTCAAACACTCCCTCTGTATTCGTACAACTTGCCCGAGAGACAGAATCATAGAATCATGGAAAGGTTTCAGTTGGAAGGGATCTCAAAGCCCATCTAGTTCCACCACCTGCCGTAGGCAGGGACACCTCCCACTGGATCAGGGGCTCCAAGCCCCATCCAACCTGGCCTTGAACACCTCCAGGGATGGGGCAGCCACCACTGCTCTGGGCAACCTGGGCCAGGGCCTCCCCACCCTAATGTCTCATCTTCCCTCTTCCAATTTAAAGCCATCCTCCTTTGTCCTACCACTCCAGGCCCTTGAAAAAAGTCCCTCTGATCTTTCCCGGAGCCTCTTTCAGCACTGGAAGCTGCTCTCAGGTCTCCCAGGAGCCTTCTATTCTCCAGGCTGAACAACCCCAACTCTCTTGGCCTGTCCTCAGGCCCCCCTCCTGAGTTAGCAAAGCAACCGTTGCCTCTGCTGCAACCGTTCCACCAAAGGTTTTTTTTATCTCAGCAGCCTGAGCTCCCAGACAAGAAGAGGAAGCCCCATGCAAGTGACACCTTGCAGTATATAAACTCCACAGCTAAGCAACATCCACAGGTCATCAGCTCCTCCACGCCGATTTCCAGACATCCACGTGCTCCCCAGTTCTCAGTCACTCACTCCAAAGCACAGTCCTGAACATCATGAGCGTTCAGGCTCTGCTGTTGACTGGGGCGGCTTTCCCAAAATGCAGGATTTTACTGAGACTGGAGTGCTGCTGTTGGCCCTTCCCCATCATCATCACTCAGTTTAACTCCAAGGTATTTTCCTATCCCCATGTCCACACAGCATGACTGACAACAGCCCCAAAATGCTTTTGGGGAGTAGAGAGGGCACAAGCCACCACTACTAGGAATCCCATCCTGTGGCTCTGACACACACAACTACTGCTTTCTGCACTGCCCTGCTGACCTGTCCTGCTCTTTACTGACCCTTTGGAAAACCGAGGACAATTCTTTTAAAGCTTCCCATCTTCACCCTCAAGAAGCTGAATAATTTCAACAGCGCTCAAGCATCTGAGCTGTTTTATCCATATCTCATTTCTCAGTGTTCAAGAAAACCAGCAGTCTGACAGAAAGAACGTAAATTCCCCAAACTTGAAGCTCAAAAATTCACTTCCAAGCAGGAAACAGCTCTTTGGAAACAGTGATGTTTCCACTAACAAACCCATTGCCAGGGATCCAGCTGCTGACTGCCAACCCCTGATGGTACTGATGATCTCCCCACTGATATTTTATATCACTGTTGGCGGGTGCTACCACAGCAGCACGAGCTCTGCAGTCAGTAGCACACAAACATTTGGAGTAACCAGTCCACCACCAGAAACAATTTCCCCGTGTGTGTTCTCTTCTGCCCTGCTTAGAATCATGGAATGGTTTGGGTTGAAAGGGACCTCAAAGTCCATTCAGTCCCACCCCCCACCACAGGCAGGGACACCTCCAAGTGGATCAGGGGTTCCAAGCCCCATCCAACCTGGCCTTCAACACCTCCAGGGATGGGGCAGCCACCACTGCTCTGGGCAACCTGAGTTGGGGCCTCCCAACCCTCACAGCAAAATATTTCTTCCTAAAACCTCCTCTCAATCTCCCCTCTTGCAGCTGAAAACCTCATCCTCTCCCTGCACTCCCTGATCAAGAGCCCCTCCCCAGCTTTCCTGGAGCCCTTTTCAGTACTGGAAGCTGCTCTAAGGCCTCCCCACAGCCTTCTCTTCTCTAGACTGAACAACCCTAACCCTCTCAGGCTATTCCCATATGGTGCTCCAGCCCTCAGATCATCATCGTGGTCTCCTTTGAACTCTCTCCAACAGATCCATGTCCTTCCTGTGCTGAGAGCTCCACAAGTGAGTGCAGGGTTCCAGGCGAGGTCTGATGAGAGCAGAGCAGAGGGGGAAAAATACCCTTCAATCCCATTTATGAGATTATGTAATCCATATCCTTGTTCCTTAACACTTGCATCTCTTTTCCTTTCTCCTTGCCTTTACCTACTCACTGTTGCGCATCTCAGCCCTTCCTGATCACCTCTTCACTCTCCCATCTCACTGCTGGCATCTCACCAGCACTACTTTTCTCCATGTATTTAGTCAAACGTGTCCTCCTAACTCACCCCTCAGCACCTGCCTTTCTCCCGAGTGTCACGCTCTCCATTACCTTCCAACCAAAATCTGTGATCCTCCAGCTCATGTCCTACTCATAATTGCCCCAACACAACCCTTCTGGTGGGCTGCTTCATCCAACGACTTCTGTGTTGTAAATGCAAGCTTACACCGCATAGAGAAACAGAATCATAGACCTTTTGGTTGAAAAAGACCTTTGAGATCACTGAGTCCAACCATACCTGTCCACTATTAAACCAGATCTCTGAGCACCTCATCTACTCCTCTTTTAAACACCTCCAGGGACAGTGGAGAAAGAAAACCAGCAAATTATAACTGTATTATAAATACACAAAGTAATGTAAGACCAGACTTCAAGAAGTTAAATGTAATTAAAATGCTGGGCACTCTGCATCAGAAGGCGATGCTGTCTCTGTTTTGCTTTGTGTGCGCTCCGCAGGCAGGGTGAGCAGCTGTGCCAGGCTGTGGCAGTACCACTCGGGACGTGGTACAGCATAAGGCAACATTCAGGCTTTCAAAGGGCTCTGACATCCAGGCTTTAAAAGGGCTCCGACATCCATAGAATCATAGAATCGCCAGGTTGGAAAAGACCCACTGGATCATTAAGTCGAATCATTCCCATCAAACACTAACCCATGTCCCTCAGCACCTCATCCACCTGTCCCTTAAACACCTCCAGGGAAGGTGACTCAACCCCCTCCCTGGGCAGACTCTGCCAGGGCCCAATGACCCTTTCTGTGAATTTTTTTTTCCTAATGTCCAGCCTAAATCTCCCCTGNGTTGCTCTTCTCTGGACTCGCTCCAGAGCCTCAACATCCTTCTTTTGGTGAGGGATTCAGGCTTTCAAAGGGCTCCAGCACCTTGAAACCAGAGATATTCAGCCCTGGGTAACTCCTAGGACAGATGCAGAGGTGGTGCAACCCCCACCTCTCCCAGTAGAACAGTGTTGGTGTCCCCAGGCTGTGGTGACACCAGCCTGATGTCGTGGGAGGCCGTGACAGCCACCAAAGGACACGATCCCAAGCCTGACCTGGTTACACACCATAAGGTAGTGAATGTGGTAGCCGTACTAAGAAGTTATTTTCATATTTCTTCAAGCCCCGGCACTGCCAACAACAGTTCAAACCCTGCAGGTTTAGTTTAAACAAACTTCAGGCTTGTTTTTCTCCATAGCTCACAGCATCCCCAGGGAATTTATTATACAGTGAGTAAGGCTGCATTGCCAAAACTCCCTTCTGCAGTTCCCAAAACACCCTGGGCTCTGCTGTGCCGCAGCCGTAGTCCAGAGGGGACAAACCTCCCTTGCGGCCTGCCTCAGCCCCGTGGCTGTGTTCCTACATGGAATATCAACCTCCACCTCCGAGCCATGAGTTACAAAACAAGTGCAACAAACCAGACCTGGCTTTGAATGTATCAAGCGCTGGACCAGATATCTTTGGATGGCTGTTCCCTTGTAGAAAATAGAATCGTAAAAGTTGGAAAGACCCCTAAGCTCATCTGGTCCAACTGTCAGCCCAACACCACCACACCTACTAAACGATGCTCCAAAGTGCCACAGCTTTTTTGAAAGGGATGGAACTCCATCACTGCCCTGGGCAGCCTCTTCCAGTGCTCCACCACTCTTTCAGTACAGAAATTTTTCCCAATATCCAGACTAAACCTCCTCTGGCGCAACTTGAGGCCATTTCCTCTCATCCTGTTGTTCATTGCTTTGGAGAAGGGACCAGCACCCACCTCACCACAAGCTCCTTTCTGGCAGCTAGAGAGTGATGAGGTCTCCCCTCAGCCTCCTCTTCTCCAGGCTAAAAAGCTGCAGCACCCTCAACTGCTGCCCACAAAACCTGTGCTCAAAGATCCTATGAACAGTTCCAACTCCACTTTCAGATCCAACCTGAAAAAGGTAACTGGCCGCTTCTGGTCTTACAGGTACCTCAGATGGAAACCCAAACACTGGACCCAAATAGAAGCAGCAGCGATTCTTCCGCAGCCTTGCAAAAGGCACCCAGCACAACAGATTCCTGCTGGCCCCCTGAGTGCCAAAGGTCTCCAAGGGCACCATTTATCATTTCAGCAGCATTTCCAATGGACATTGGTATGTTGTAAACTATTTTGTTTATTCCAATTTCCCAGGGAGAAGGTTCTGGGGTAGAAAACTATGCTAGCAAATTGTTACCCCTTTGTATTGCCTCCCTTCCTGACTCATCTGCTAAACCCATAGAAGGAAGCGGCTTTAGTGTTTCGATGGGTCTGGCTTCAGCGCTGCTGAGCACAGTTGGATTAGTTTCTGAAATAGAATTGGCTCCCAAATTATCTGAAGCATTTGTACTCCTGGAATGCTGGGAAATGTCATTAGTGGGCCATAATACTTTTGCCTAACGCTCTCCAAAGACTATGCCAAAAAAAAAAGTGAAAAACACTGTCTATTTTGATTTTAGCAGAGCAGCCTCAGTAACTTTGGTAGCAGACCCAGTGCGCTGCCCAAAAATTCAAAAAAATTAATGGCAGAAGCCTTCTAAGCAAAGAGTTTATTTCCTTTGCCTGGAGAACAGATGATCAGAAAGCTGGAGCTCCTCTACTATGAGGACAGGCTGAGAGAGTTGGGGGTTTTTCGGCCTGGAGAAAAGAAGGCTCCAGGGAGACTTTATAGTGGCCTCCAAGTACTAAAAAGGGCTCCAGGAAAGCTGGAGAGGTGCTTTTTCCAAGGGCCTGGAGTGATGGGACAAAGGAGAATGGCTTTAAATTGGAAGGGGGGGAGATTTAAATGAGAAATTAGGAAGAAATTCTTGATAATGAGGGTTAGTCCCTGTTGCCCAGAGCAGTGGTGGCTGCCCCATCCCTGGACGGGTTCAAGGCGAGGTTGGATGGGGCTTGGAGCCCCTGATCCAGTGGGAGGTGTCACTTTGAGGTCCCTTCCATCCCAAACCATTCTGTGATTCTATGAGATTAAATAAAAGAGGGCTTCACGTTGGGGTCTCTGCCTACCTGCAGCAGATAAGGGAGTAACAGGAACAAAACCAGATTTGCCCTCACAGCTTCACCAGCTCTCCCCAGACTCCACTGTCTCACTGCATGCAGCTCCTTGCAGCTTTAACTCAATGTGTTCCTCACCTCCCCAGCGCACTCGGTGCTTCAGAGCCTTTTGTCTTCTGCTTCCAATTCTAATGCAGTAATCAAACATTGAGTTTGGAGCTCTTGTTTATCCATCTGCTACCTAATCACCATCCATGAGCCACCTCCTCCTCCTCCTCCTCCTCCTCTCTAGAAGATGGTGTGCATAAACACAAGCCTATTTCTCTGGTAACTAACTCACAAAATTGGTTACCAGTCTTTTTCTAGGAGCTCGTGCCAGTGCTTGGAGGGGTCACACTCCTTAGGGAACCCCCACAACTTGCTTCAATGGCTTCTGACACCAGCCTGATCCAGGAACTGATGGTGCTCAGCCAGTGCCGCCCAACGAAGCTGTTCAAAACCCTTAAAATGAGCCAGAACATTGAAACAGGGAGCAGATGTTTTGCGTTTTTTTTACATCTGGAAGATACAAAACAGTCATGTCTTCTGCAAACACCTCAAGGTGCTGCCCAGCCCAGCCATCCTGCAGAGGTACCAGAGATCGCAGAGAACTACAAATAAATAAAGAAATAACCAAATGCCACGAGCCCTCCTTAAAAACAAAACAAGCCCCCACCAACGTCTCTGCCAAGAGGCTGCAGGTGTACAGGTGATGGATGGAGATCAGACGGGGGATGTTTAAAAAAAGATGTATTCTAGAAAAAAAACAAAATCAATCCCAGAACTGGAAGAAATCACTTCCTTGTGGCAAGTCAGATCAACAACACAATGAACCCTAAAAGACACGGTCATCAGTGCTAATCCAAATGGGGTTGTGGTGGTTCTCAGTTCTCTCCCCAGCACCGCTATCTACTGGTATCCATCTACCACTGGTCAGAGTCCTCAGTGGGAGATGAGCCGGTCAGATGCCTCTGGTACACACCACAGAGTATGAGAAGTTCTCCTAGTCCAGCTTTGAGAGAAAGAACACAACTGCAGGATGGACAGAGCCATCTCTGAAGGCTCCACTGCCGAGAGATGCACGTCTAGGAAAGCCTGGGAGAAGAGAGGGCAGCCCTCCCGCTTGCCAAGGACCTACAGACAGCAGCAAACCCTTTAAGAACCCACAATGCCCCTCAACTCGAGTGACTGAACAGAACCAAGCAACAAGCAAATAAGATGTGTTTCCTGAGCAAGAAATGTAGCACATCTACCTCACTTCCCAGCAATACAACAATACTGTGAGCTCCCCATCGGAATTAGGCTTTTAATCCATACAGTCATGAACAGACGCTGGTGTTCAGGGACTGGAGACATTTCAGTGCTGGTCATCAAAACCTCGAATCCCAGCACATGCGGTGGCAAAGACCTCCGAAGTTCTCTGGTCCAGCCTTCTGCTCCAAACAGCGATAACCAGACAGGTCACATTGCTTAAGGCCTTGCCCAGTAAACATCAAAAAGTATTCAAGGATGGAATCCCACCACCTCCCCAGGCCCAGCCCCAGCGCGCAAACACCCTCCTCGCGAGGAACCTTCCCCGTGTCCAGCTGGACTCTCCCTCGGTGCAGCCTGTGCCAGCTGTGGCACTTCTGATGGGAGTCTGACTCCAGTGCCTTGGCCAGTCTGTCGGGGAGGATGGAGAACAGATGCGTCCTCAGCCTTCTTGCCCTCAGACAAAAAAAACCCTCGGTTCTGCCAGCCTCTCCTGCCTCATGTGTTTTTCTGGATTTCCCACCATTTCTCCTGCCTGTATTTATTTCCTGCAGCACTCCCATCATGGAAACCCTCTCATCATGTCTCCATAAATCCTGCTATTTTTCCTTCGTCCCTCAATTGCTCCACAGGCTTCAGTGTCAATCCAGGAGCACTGGGTAAATGCACATTCACAGGAGGAGCCTTCCTCAGCCCCCATCCCAGAGCACGAGGGCCCGGAACAGACACAGACCAGCAGTCCAAGCAGATCACAGCCACAGGGACATGAACACAGAAGACACACATGGGGAGGACGATGCAAAGGAAGGATGTGAAAGGTATTCTAGTGACCAAATAACGAGATGACTCTGTTGAACCAACACAAGATCCTCAGGTGGACTTGTGTATCACTGAGGAGATAAAAGGCTCCTCTCCTTGTTTTCACTCAGGACACAATTTCTGATTTCAAGTCTCTACACGGGACTCGCATTAGGCTTCAGCTCAGCAAATCCCTTGGGCAGTGAGCGAGCTTTTCTGCTTCTCCTGTTTTTAAGAGTGGTAGAAAATGCACAGGGAAATGACAGCATGAGTCATCCTCCTTACTTAGAAAGAAGATAGAATCACGGAATGGTTTTGGTTGGAAAATACCTTTAAAATCATTGAGTACAACCATCGACCCAGCCCCGCTACGTCTGCCACCAGACCGTGTCCCAAAGTACAACATCTCCTGGTCTTCTAAACACCTCTAGAGATGGTGACTCCACCACCTCCATGGGCAGCCTCTGCCAATGTCTGAGAATCCTTTCAGTGAGGAAATTCCTCCTCATATCCAACCTAAACCTCCCTGGCACCTCGCGGTCATTTTCCCCTGTTCTGTCACAGGCTACCAGGGAGAAAAGCCCAGCCCCCGCCTTGCTGCAGCCTCCTTTCAGGCAGCGAGGCCGTGCTCCTTCCAGTGAGCAATGAGGTCTCCCCTCAACCTCCTCTTCTCCAGACTAAACAACCCCAGCTCCCTCAGTTGCTCCTCATAAGATCTGTGCTCTAAACCCTTCCCCAGCTCCGTTCCCTTCTCTGGACATGCTCCAGGCCCTCAATGTCCTTCTTCAAGTGAGGAGCCCAAAACTGAGTCGTGGATTCAAGGTGCGGCCTCACCAGTGCTGAGTACAAGGGCACAATCCCTTCCCTGCTCCTGCTGGCCACACCATGGCTAATCCAAGCCAGGATGCTGTTGGCTCCTTGGCCACCTGAGCCACCGCTGGCTCACGTTCAACCAACTTTCCACCAACACCCCCCAGGTCCTTCTCTGCCAGGCAGCTTTCCAGTCCCTTCTCCCCAAGCCTGAAGCTGCACGAGGTTGCTGTGTCTCAGGTGCAGCACTCAGCACTTGGTGTTGAACCTCATCCTGTTGGTCACAGCCCATCGATCCAGCCTGTCCAGGTCCCTCAGCAGAGCCTCCCTACCCTCTGGCAGGTCAACACTCACACCCAAGCATAGTAACAGCTTCAAACTGATTTAAAAGTGTACTCAATTCCCTCATCCATACCACCCAAAGATATTAAACAGAACTGGACCAGGCAGCGGGCTCTGGGAACACCACTTGTGACCACAGTGACCACAAGACACCACATTAAAAAAGCACAGGACTCTATTTTTCCCAGTGCCCTTTTGGTGGACATAAGCATCGTTGCCTGGTCCCATCCCCCTTTCAACTCACACAGCCTCCCAAGCTCCTGCCTGCTTTGGAGCTCACAATTCACCCTCTGTCCTTCATCTTCTCTTTGCACCAACACCACCCTGTGCCTACAGCATCTTTGTACGCAACCATCAACGAGGCAGATAAGAACAAAGAAGGAAACAGCGAGCAGGACACAGCCTAAAAGCAATGTTACATCCTGTGGCGCTTCCTGTGACTGCACTGCTGAAACTACAAAACCCCAAACGCTGCTTTTGTTGGGAGCTGCACAGCCGTGTGAAAATAAACACATGGAAATAAAGGAAAATGCAATTCAAAAAAATACAGAAAAGAACGTCAAACTTACCAGGCTCGAGTTTGATTATTTTCACAGCGGCCAGTTCTCCTGTATGCAGATTTCTAGCCTGAAATAAGAGAGTTAAGACATATTTAATTACACGGCAAAGGCACCTCGCAGACTCTTACAAACTGTGAAGTCATGTGTTACAAACATGGCACAATGCGATCGGCTGGGCGAGGATTATCTGATTTTGGTGTTAACACAGCATCAGCTGAGGTGGAGTTGTGCAGCGTTACCGGCAGTTCCTTCCTAGGCTGTTAAAACTCCAGCAAACATGAGGTCAAGCCTCTCAGGCACCATCGCTCACGGGTGCTGGAGATGAGACATTTCTGCCCTCGGTGCCATCAGGGCGGTAGAAAAGCCCCATGCTACAACACAGGCTGTCAGAGCACGAAGAACGCAACGTTCAACCACCCAGTTGTGGTGCTAAACCTCAGCGTACCGCATAAGTGGAACTGAGAGGGGCGTAAGTGGGCAGGAGAGGCACTGCAAGTGCAGCGTGGATGAGCCACGGCTCCGCTTACCTCCCAAACAGAATCATAGAATCCCTAGGTTGGAAAAGACCTTTGAGATCATACAGCCCAACTGTACCTGTCCACTACTAAATCATATCCCTCAGCACCTCATCTACCTGGTTTTTAAACACCTCCAGGGACTGAGACTCAACCACCTCCCTGGGCAGCCTCTGCCAGGGCCCGAGAACCCTTTCAGTGGAGGAATTTTTCCTGATGTCCAACCTGAACCTGCCCTGTGCAACTTGAGGCCATTTCCTCTCATCCCATTGCCTGTCACTTGGGAGAAGAGACCAACATTCACCTCATCACAACCTCCTTTCAGATAGTTGTAGGTAGTGATGAGGTCTCCCCTCAGCCTCTTTTTCTCCAGGCTAAACATCTCCAGCTCTGTCAGCTGTTCTTCATAACTCTTTTTCTCCAGACCCTTCCCCAGCTTTGTTCCCTTCTCTAGATGCACTCTAGCCCCTCAATGTCCTTCTTGGAGTGAGGGGCCCAAAAGTGAACCCAGAATTTGAGATGCGATCTCACCAGGGCCAAAGCAGAGGGGAACAATCCCTTCCCTGCTCCCACTGGCCACACTGTTTCTGATCCAGACCAAGATGCCACTGGCCGCCTTGGCCACCTAGGCTACTGCTGACTCATGATCAGCCAATTCTCCACCAATACCTTGGTCCAACTCCTCTAGGCAGCTTTCCAGCTTCTCCTCCCCAAGCCTAGAGTTGCACGGGGTTGTTGTGTCCCAAGTGTAGGAGCTGGCACGTGGTTTTCCTGAACCTCGTCCCACTGGTCTCAGCCCATCGATGCAGCCTGTCCACATCCCTTTGTAGAGCCTCCCTACCCTCAAGCAGATCAACACCTCCACCCAGCCTAATGTCATCCGCAAACTTAAAGGCTTCCTGAGCCACAGGGAACCTACTGGACTAATACTGAAAGAGCTGAAATCAGCTGAAAGAAGCTCCTTCCAGCAGAATGAGTGGGCCCCATGAGGGTCCTTAAAAACCATTCAGTAACTTCACACTGAGAGTTGAGTGCTGGCAGAAAACATTACAGGAACCTCAGATACAGAAAGTTTTAAGATACACGACATTCTTTGTGACACACAACCTCATCTGTTTGGGCATTATGCTGTTCCCCTTTTGCTGATCATCCAAAACCAACAGGAGTCCAAACAGGTTTGGACTGTTTCACTCTCACCCTAAGAAAAATGCAGAGTCTTTAGAACATCTGAAATCCAGGTAAGAGGTAGATGACAGGATACTGAGGGAAAACTAGGTTAGGTGACATCAGTTGTGATTCTGCCCTTCTATTCCTCTCTTGTGAGACCTCATCTGGAGTATTGTGTCCAGTTCTGGAATCCTCAACATAATAAGGAGATGGAGCTGTTGGAACGGGTCCAGAGGAGGCCACAAAGATGATCCGAGGGCTGGAGCACTTCCCATATGAGGACAGGCTGAGAGAGTTGGGGTTGTCAAACCTAGAGAAGAAAAGGCTCCAAGGAGACCTTATAGCGACCTTCCAGTAACTGAAGGGGCTACAAGAAAGCTGTGGAGGGACTGTTCACAAAGGCCTGGAGTGACAGGACAAGGAACAATGGGAATAAACTAGAGAGGGGCAGGTTTAGACTAGACATAGGGAAGAATTTCATCCAACCTCATCCAGTCTCATTCTTTGAACGCCTCCAGGGATGGGGCAGCCACTACTTCTCTAGGCAATCCAGGCCAGGACCTCAACCACCCTCACAGGAAAACATTTTTTACGAAGATCTCATCAAAATGACCTTTCAAAGCCCTGTAGGGCTCAGCCCAGAGATGGTTGTCAAAATGCCTGCTAAGGATATAAGTGTGACTCAACTGAAGCTGAAGAGAGCTTGAACGCATGCACAACAGGACCAAACATCCGAAGCAAACAGACGAAATCACTGAACACAGACAGTTATCTGCTAACCACAACGGAAACTTTTACCACTTCTGAAGTACTTTCCTGCCAGTGGTGCTTTTTACACCACAGCAAAATCAATGGTGTCCTTCAAGACCCAGTAGGAGCACGCATCCAAGGACAGACAAAGGATTTGGAACTCTTTGGTTCTCTTACACCTAACAAGACCATTATGAAATGCACGTTTCCACAGGAGACCAAGCCCATTACCTCGGTGAAGCCAGGGAACCTCCACCAGCCATGCTTCTATCCACAAGCAGCTAAGCTGTTCAGATAAAGCAGACTGCACGGATTCCAGAGCAGCTTCATTCCTGCGGTAGATTATGTTCCACATGAATATTCCATTTTCATATAAGCAAGAACTGCCACTGCTACTGTTATGCTGAAGACTGAAAGAACGGATGCACTCTGCCAAAAGCGTTCGGTACGCAGATCACTTGGCAGGGACTCAAGGCTCAGGCTGGAGGAGATAACCACAACCACCAGCTCTTGGCTTTCACATGCTACAGGCCATGGAGCTTCACCAGATCATCTCCTGCTGCTATCCAAGAGCACCATTAGTTTTCTCATAGAATCTAATAGCCTGAACATGGACTATCCCGAGTTTCAACCATGGACTTTTGTCTGCTGGAATAGAAAGCTCTCCAGCAGGCTGGTATTTATGAACTATCTGCTAACTATATCCTGGGCTGCATCAAAAGCAGCATGGCCAACAGGCTGATGGAAGACCCCACCTGGAGTCCTGTGGCCAGTTCTGGAATTTGCAACATGCTGGAACAGAGATCTGTGTCCAGAGGAGGCCATGGAGATGATCCGAGGGCTGGAGCACCTCTGCTATGAGGACAGAGCTGAGAGAGTTGGGATTGTTCAGCCTGGAGAAGAGAAGGCTCCGAGGAGACCTTAGAGCATCTTCCAGTGCTGAAAGGGGCTCCAGAAAAGATGGTGGGGGTACTTTTTCCAAGGGTCTGGAGTAATAGGACAAGGGGAATGGCTTTAAACTGGAAGGGGGAAGATTTAGATGAGACATAAGGAGGAAATTCTTCACAATGAGGGTTTGAAGGCACTGGCCCACGTTGCCCAGAAAAGTGGCTGCCTGATCCCATGAGGGGTTCAAGGCGAGGCTGGATGGGACTTGGCGCAACCTGATCCAGCAGGAGGTGTCCCTGCCCGCGGCAGCAAATTGGAACTGGGTGGGCTTTGAAGTCCCTTCCAACCCAAACCATTTTATGATTCTAAGAACTAAACACATCAAGTTGTCCCAGTCATTCACTGCAGGACTGGTTTGCTGGTCCTACAGTTTAACCTTCCAGCCAAACACACTCATCAAGTTGACGACACCAGGACTACACACGCTATTTAACTGCTATTGTGCCAGCAAAGGCAAAACTCTTGAGTTTTCTCTGATCCTCAGTACCCTGGATGGATGCTCACAAATAGAGAAACTCTATTTGATTTCAGTCTAGACAGTTGCATTTCAAGCATGCAGCCAATTACCCAAACTGCTTCCCAAGAGACGTCACCTGCCCGCACACACGGCTGATGGCTTTTGTTCCCTCATCTTGGATTGCAACAGCTTCACACAGCGCACACAGCTCTCTGCTGTCACTCCTGTTTTCGAAACCTTTCTCTTCTACACCTTTCGAAACCTTTCTCTTCAGCTGACAACTCGATCAATAATGAATTCCTGCTATCTTGCGCATCATTAAAAATGAAAGAAGGCGAGGGCTAAAACTGGTTCTCCGCCGTACACACCTAGATATGAAAACTGTCAAGTAAGGAATCCTCTAATCATTTTGAGACATGTTAGTTAAATAAGTTCTCATCTCATCTCCTATGGTTGCCAAGAGAACTGAATGCTCTAGGTAGACCATACAGTGGCCTTTCAGTGCCTGAAGGGGGCTACAAGAAAGCAGGGAGAGGGACAATTTTACAAGTGCTTGTAGTGATAGCACGAGGGGGGAATGGTTTTAAATTGGAAGAGGAAGATTGAGATGAGACATAAGGAAAAAATTCTTTGCAATGAGGCTGGCGAGGCTCTGGCCCAGGTTGCCCAGAGCAGCAGTGGCTGCCTCATCCCTGGAGGGGTTCAAGGTCAGGTTGAATGAGACTTGGAGCCCCTGATCCAGTGGGAGGTGTCCCTGTCCATGACAGGGGGTGGGACTTTGAGGCCCCTTCCAACCCAAACCATTCTATGACTGCAGTTTGCTTTATTCTACTTTTTGAATGATTGTGTATTACCAAGGCAATCACAGACAGGAACACAATACACCAACGTTGCTGGCTTTTAGAATCAAACCTGAAACATTACTACACGCTTGATAAAAATACACATTCTCTGTAATTTCACTGCTGCAAAGAATTAGTTAATTGTCTGTAGATTCATCTTACTGATACACTTAGGCACTGGAGGGGTGGAACTTGAAGTAAAGCTAACAAAAGTGAGCTAGCAGTCTTTTGATCGCCCCTTCTTCAGCTCTCCTGCAGCCTGCCCGAGGACAAGGAACCGCATCCCACCGAGAGCAGCTCATCCAGAATATTTTAGCGGCTAAACACTAACACAACAGAACATCGCACAGAGGATGTGTTCGAAATAAAACAAAACACAAGCACTCCTCTTTTTCTGACTCTCCCATTGTGCAATTGTAGCGCCCTCAGAGATTACGCTTGACTCGTTTAATGTGAGAACACAATAATCACTACACTCATGCATATGTCAAGCACAAGACAACGCAACCCAGATTCCCTCAAGCATACACACAGCTGTGCCAGAGCAGATTAAAGGTTCCTCTAAACCCATGGGCCTGTCTCAAGCAGCAGATGCTTCAGAAAGTGATTAAGAGCCAGCAAATGGTGACACTTTCCTAACACGTCCTCC
>WAAB01013813.1:0-38708 GCA_013389865.1 Piaya cayana
ACGGGGAATGTCATGAATATGTAGTGGGCGCTTATGAACAGGCGTGTCTTCACACTATGTCTATCTGCTTGTTAGGCTGTTCGGTGTGCGAGCCAGGAGTTTCACGCCTTCTCACTTGCCCGTGAATATACACATACCTGCTTTATAAACCTTAACCAAGTTATAGAGTTTGATTCCGCAAAACATAGTCTACATTCCTGGTTTCATTAGCACATTTATGACTAAATGTGAGTATTCAAGCTAAGCATTCAACTAAACTACATTTCCTAAAATGAGAATTTGTACAGGTTAGACATGTACTATTCCTTCACTTGAATTCATGCAGTTTAAAATACTCATGCGTCAAGTAGAAATTGGATCTAGGGATCCTCAATGTGGTAGCGTTCGTATATGTTTGACCCTTTTCATTTTAAAAGTCTTTCAGTAATATCCAGAGGAGTAAAACTAAAAGGAATATCACAAGTGTTATTTATTGTTTCATAGTGCTATGATGTTTGTTTAAAGGAATGATTTTTCTGTCTGTCTCATGAACCTCCATTGCATTGTGGTTTATCTTTCAAGTTGAACACTTGGGATTTTTGTTTGACTTCATATCAAAGAATATACTTAAATAGACAGTCAATATGGTGGCCAAGTATTTATACCTTCAATACTAACTGTGACAATTTAATTCACACTGATATATTAAAAATAAATAATAACATTTAGGTGTTTGACTTATTTCTGCTTATATATTGCAACTGTTGAAAGTCAGAATCTCTATTCAACCTATTTGAAACTGTTGAATTTTTCTGCTCCCTTTTTGTCTTCTCTCCCAGTTTCATCAAGCATTTTTTTTCTTTAGGAAAGTAAGAAAATATCTTTAAATTTTAAACTCTATGCTCAACTCTTTGGAAATAAATATCTAAAGCATTTTTTCATTTAGAAACTTGCCTGACTTCTGATTTTTCAGTTGTTGGCTGATTTTTTTCAAATTTTAATTGGAAGAAATGTTAATGATAATAGAACTAACTCTTATAGTAGTGCACTGTACTAGTAACTCAAGGTCCCAAATTGCCAATGTTTTAAGCATTACATATACACACAATTAGCAGAGTACTTCCCAAAGGTTGTTTACAAGACAAACAGACAACATGCAAATATGATAATTATCTTATTCTTATACAAGGAACACTTAAAAACTCAGGTTAAGTGCCAAAATCCAGAAGGAAGCATGAAAACAAGTTTCATATACCGAATTCACTATTTCCTGAATTTTTTGATTGGTTTTAACCTCTTTCTGTTGTCTTGAGTTGTCTGTCCTCAAGGTGCATAAATTTCCTATAACTCATTTATGTGGTTAATCTTTTTGTATATGTGACCATTAGTATATTATCTGTGTATAATTCACCACAAGCTTTCAAAGCTATTACATAAGTTACTTCCAAATAAGTGGTAAATTGAAAGGTGTAAGTCACTCACATTTGATTCTAATTTGATGAACACACCCAGAAGTTTCACTGAAACCACCTTTATATCTCAGGTTAAAAGTGCAGATATACATACTTAAAATAAAAATTACCATTCAGCTATACTCCTGCAGTCATATTTCCCACTGGTATTCACTGAGACTATTATAATCATATATTCATTATACGATATATTCATTGAGAATATTAATATGGATCCAAATATTATTTTAGTATTCTGTTCATAGAATATTAATGAAAATGAACACAATTTTTCAGAGAACATATATAAAAGTTAATATCTTTTATTATTTGTGAAAATACTTGTGACATAATTCTGAAGATATTTGTGTGTTTTGGAAGAGGACTATGTGATGGAAGCCATCCTAACATAAGTTAACATTCTATATTAACATAAATACAAGAAAGAAGGCTGAAAGAGAAGAAGACAAAATATGCATCTCCTTTGAATACTGTCATGTAGACATCCTGAACAGAATATGAAGTTAAATCAAAGAATGTCTCTTCTTTAAGTAAATTTATACTTAGCCTGAAATGCTCATCGCACTCTGTCTCACCAGCTATGACCAAAAGCTGACAGCAGGCAATGGATTATAGCTAGTTATGTAGAATTGTTTTCTTCAGCATCTCCACAAGGAGTTTCTTTATCACCTCCTTAAGATGAGAGGCTAAATCAAATAAAACTCTCCAGAACTCATGAAAACATAAACATTACATCTGAAAATAATGTTCCAAAACACATAAAAGGCCAAATAAGTTGTTTAATATAGATTAGTATTTCAGAAGAAAGTAGAGTATTGCAACTCTAGGAATTATTGTAATATGGTAGTGTATACTGATTTATCTTCATATTTGGCCTTTACTTACTGCATACACATACACATACACATGCATAAATAAAGAACACTTGACTTTTTTTTTAATTAAGTGGGAGCATATGTGAAGTAATGCATAGATATATTTTGTTTTAATTGACTGAATTAGGAAACCTGTTATCTAACCTTATCACTTATATATTAAGTGCATAGAAAAGGGGAAAAAAAACCCAAAACCAACTTACTTTTTCACAGCTAATATGTTATTTCCAGCTTGTAAAATTTAAATAGGAATTAGGCATGTAAGTGATTTTGAATGCATCTTTGATTTATATTCCTTTACCTATATTCTTAAGAGAAATTTAATTCAGAGATTTAACCACCAATCTCAGACAGGAAACCCATATGCAACTGAATTCATAGGGACTCATTTTTTTGTCGTAAAGGATAACTAGGTTCTAAATGATATGACTGCCTGTGTTTAAAAATGATAGTTGCCTCAAACTGATTAATTCTTACCTAAAGAGGAGACTGATAAATCAGGTCATGCTTTGTCTTTGCGAGTATACTGCAACAGCTTATACTGCTTGCTACTTTCCTTACTCAGTATGGTCTCAGACAATATTGTGAAACTGGCAAGAAAATTTAGCTCATAAGCTTTCCCACTGGTCTCAGTATTTGCAAAACTGGAATGTAAGTCTGTCTGCAAATATGATCCTGAAGCAGCTAAATTTGGAAGGATTAAATATGTAGTTTTGCTACTTTAATATTTTGATTATCAAATGAAACACATTAAAGGATAGGCTGAGAAAGCCAGAAAAATTTGCATGAAAATATCTGCAAATTTTAAGCTTGCTTATATAAATATCCTGAGACCATACACATGTGCACTGCTAAAATTGTATAGGAATTTTACATAAAAACTAGTATTAAATGCTCAGAGATACTGGCCTCTAGCACCCTAAAGTAGTGATAGCTATTGTGTTACAGTTGCTCTTGCACTGCATGATAAACCCTTCTAGGCAGTGGCTCCCTCTCTTCCCTCAAACAATGAATTGCAATTAGGTAGACTACAAAGTCCTTGAGTTGGGTTACTCCATGTTTAAAAGCTGTGGCAAGGCTATAATGTCTAAATTCAAGAGCTGGCACACTGCACCTTCAATTAATGACAAATAATTGTCTGAAGTGTGGAGTAGGGTTGTCTTTGAAAGCAAAATAAGAACATATATTTTATATTTCTTCCATGTGTGAGTGTCAAATACATTAGTATTAAAGTAGAATATGTAATGAGCTGCTGAGAATTTCACCAGTGCAGACAGATTGGGTGGATCAATATGTTACTACATTGTCAGTACAAACTGGCTGTGAGTTTAGGTAATGGCTGACAAAATTACACAAGATGAGCATGTAGAGGAAATAATTGCACATCCCATTAGCCCCTTGTTTTAGTCAGGGGATGCCACAGAAGGCTATAATTGCTGTTAGTCTGCTGAGCTGGCAAAAAAAAAAAAGTGGTAATCTGAGATACATGAATCACTGTTCTCCCTTTGCAATCACAGGGCTAGAGAAGGTTTTTAAAATGGCAAATGCAGTAAGTCAGAAATTCATCATAGTGAACATGCATGTCCTTACAGGTTGTTCATCGCCAATGATTTATGAAAGTTATTGAAAATAACTACAGTTGTCCAGCAGAGAGATTACATAAAGGTCAAATATTTTGGCCAGACATATCGTAAGTCTAGTTTGGATAACAATTATATATGATTACTGTGCTGAGGTTACAAGTGAGCGTGACAGTGGCAAACACTGTGGCTGTTCCATCCCATGCATTGTTAATGTTCTTGCTGAACTATTGATGATTATAAACTCAGCACTGCACACAGCTCAGCAGTTTCCACTTGGTAAGAACCTCTTTGTTGCTTAGGAGAGCACTGCCTCATCTCTAAAGAGCTACCTGACTGAGCCTATTCCTGTCACTGGTTATTTGCCTATAAGCATATCTCAATACACATTTGAAAACCTGCCGTAGACTACCCATATAATCACATAATACATCAATGGACAGATGAAACACCACTGAATGGTGTTACAAGGCAAATTCTTGTTTCAGCTGAAGCTCTCCCACAGCCATGTATTGATCCATGTAATGTATCCAATTCTTTTTCCCTTCACTTGCAGGATTAAGAAGTCTCTCAATTCCTTGACCCTCACCCTTCCATGAGAAGACACCAGTAGATGCCCAGTGATAAAGAGAAAGAGTTCCAGCAGACTCTAAACCAGATACATTGCAGTCCGAATATAATACTGTCAGTGTTTAGTGTCAGTAAAAAAAGTTGTGCAGCAATTGTGAGAAAGAAAAGTAAAAAGAAATAAAAAATGTGGGACAAACACCTATGCAGACACCAAAGTCAGAGAAAGAGGGGGAGGAGATGCTCTAGGTGACTGCAATAAGATTCTCCTGCTACCCATGGAGAAGAGCACTGTGAAGCAGATTGTCCCCCTATAGCTCGTGGAGGACCATATCAGAGCAGATATCTACTCTGCATCTTCTGGAGGACCTGAGGATGGAGTAACTCTATTCTGAAGGACTGAAGTCTGTGGGAAGGACCCATTCTGGACCAGGAAAAACCTGTGAGGAGAAGGGAGAAACAGAGAGGAAGTTTTTTGATTAACTGCAAGCCCCGTTCCCCATCACCCTTTTGCTGCTCAGACATGAGGTGATAAAGAGGTCAGAAGTGAGAGTGAGCCAGGGAAGAAATTGTGGGAGCTAAAGGAAAGTTGTTTTCAGTTCTGTTTTTATTTCTCGCTGTGCTATTCTGTTATTAATTTGCAAAAAGCCCACATTAATCCTCCTAAGTTAAAGTATGCTTTGCTCATGACAGTAATACCTGAGCAATCTCCCTGTTCTTATCTTGATCCACAGTCTTTCATTTTATTTTCTCCCCATCTTCCTGAGGCAGCAAGGCACAGCTAATCCAACACAAGGCACCCACCAGGAAAAAAATCAACTTAAATAGACCTTCTAAGGTATTCATCCTTGCATGGAGCCATCTCTGACAGCTATCACTCACCTTTTGCTTCTCATGCAATCATTTGGCTCTGGCTCCCCAGAGCACTATACTTGCTCTGCAAGATCTGCAGCTAGTAGTAAGCAATCTTCCTCCTCCTCCCAGAAGTCATAAGTTTCTAGCCATTCTTTTTGTGGAAATCTCTATCCACTGCTCATCTGAGGGTGTTTTCTTCATATTTTTTTAAACTATGAGTCTCGGGCTCTTGGCTCTGCAGGGACTCTCCAAGGACACTGGCTATCTTTTCCAACAAATAGCATCATTCTCCTAGCTTATAGCACTATCCGATCTCATTTTGTACAGCATCTTCTCTAGGACAGAAAGAAAAGACTAGAACTCTTCTGTCAAAGCATGAATTAAATGCATTTTGACTAGGCAAGATATTCACAACTTGCATAACATATAGCATTCAATTCTATAAACACTGTTGATTGCTTTCATAATGTTTTCAGAAATGTAGTGAGTATCAGTAATGTATATGTGACTATGTATGCAAGCATGAACACAAAGTTTTTGCTCTCTAGATGTTAGGAAATGACATATAATATAACAGGAAATTGTATATGGGACTTTGTATCAATAGCAAATGTTACTGAAATTTATTTCATAATGTATTTAGAGTAATACAGTTTGACTGTAGAAAGACTATCTTTCATAAAATCACAAATACTGTACCCTTAAATTCAGTTGTTTTCTTTCAAGGATAGACACATAGAACTAAGTATAATGAGCACACAACACTAATTTTTTTATAGTGGTTTAAATAGAAATATACAAGAGCTACTGATACACAAGCTAGGAAAATCCCGATGTTCCATATTGCATTATTTGCTGTCATTTAATATAGTGGGTTTATTATTGTATTAATTTGAGATTTTGCATTTCCTTGACCATTATTAGAAAATTTAGTTATTAACTTTTTTTGTGAAAACTGAAGAAATACTAGATGAATGTAAGCCTTTCAAAATTAAAATTAACAGCTTTCATATTGTTTAATTGCAAAATGATAGAGGCCTATTCTGATACAGATTAAATTAATGAAATTTTTGCATATGACTTCTTGAAATGTTGAAAGATAATCATATTTTGTTTCTAAGAGGAAAAGAAAGGTTGGAAATATGATTTAATCTTCTATACTGTGTGAACAAAATAGTTCATAGTCATTTCTATGGGAGAAATACCAGGCTAAATCTGTCAATTTACAAATAACTTCTCACACTTAACTTTGACATTCCAGTATTGTTATACTTCATTTGTTTAAAATGTTTATTCTTCAGCCTGAAGAGTTCTGTTGTGAGGGAGGATTTTTCCTTACAGCCAACAAAAGAAATCTTTCTCACTCAGTTCTATATACACATTTAAATACATAGTACTCAAGTCTAACTCTTGAATTAATACTTTTGGATGATCTTTTCCCCATGATACAATCATACATACATTTTATTTTGTTCTATTGTAGAATGTTACATAGACATAAACACTTAGATATATTTCTGCATTGCAGCAGAGAGATACATCGTGTGTTTTCTTTGCTCTCTGTGTATGCTATGTTCTGATAAAGGAGTGGTGCAGTGTGAAACTTCTATGAACTATGAAATTAGAAACATGTTCTTTGTAAAACATGTCACTAAGTATTTTAAGTGTCAACTAAGTATGAATATGCTAAGTTAATGAATAAAGGGTTTTTTTACAAATCTTATGCAATATCATGGTGTATGGATGATCTGATGAAAACAGAGTATTGCTCTTTTTATAAGGTGCTGGAAGTTATGTTTCTCAGATAGATGAAAATTTAAGCTACACACCATGCTCAGGGGAAACAAGATTTCATGGAACGCAAGATGTAGCAGGCAGTAGAGTCAGCAAAACGCTGTTTGGGCTTGAAGGATCAAGACACTTGGACGAGAACATGAGAGAGAAGCTGGCCAGGCATCAGAGATAACAGCAAGACATTTCTCTGAGATTATGGGGAGTTTGTTACAATTTACAGTCATGGGTTAATTCAGACCAAAAATGTAAGAAGGACCATTTTTGAAGAAATGGTGAGCAAGCTGAGAGAGCTGTGTGTGATTTTTTAATTTATTTTTTTTACTGTGTCTAGTCAAGACACTGAAAATTTTGGGGTTTTTTTTAATATCTGATGTAATAAAACCTGTCCTTTTTGTTGTATAGGGTTTGGCATTGCATTAGTCTGAGTTGGGTTGTGTTTTTTGAGGGGAGGAGAGGAGGAGGTACCTTAAAATGTTACCTTTGTTCTTATACGGGGAATTTAGAATAGAAGACATGCTAGCAGATACACCTTAAAGCTCTGGCTAATTCTAGGTCTCTTCAAAGTCCTTAGGACACACAGGTTGAAGGTATGCTTCCAGATGGAGACAGAACTACCTTTTTTCCCAGAGCAGTGAAAATTTGCAAGCTGGGTAAACTCTCATATTACTTAATCTATTTATTCACAGACTTATGTTTGTGCATGAGCAAGGGAGTATTCTGTGCCTTCTGTATTTTTTTTTGAAGTGATTTGTGCCTCTGGGATTTCTGGGAAGAAATGTGTCTTGTTCTTTCATGAGGCAGCCATTTAAGGACTGCCAAAATATCTGTCATTTGCAAAGGATCTGAAATTGGCAGAACTCTAAGTTTTGTGGATGGAAATTCCTCCCAATAAGATAACAAAGTTTGTGATTTTAACACCTTTCATTTCAGGAACCCAAAGTACTGTGACAGTCACTATAATAGTATTCTTTATACTGAATAAGAGTCTATCTTCTGAATTATCTATCCCATCTCCTACTGTAATCAATAGTATTAAAGTATTTTACATAAAAAGAAATCATCATGCCACAAGTGGATACAAGATAATTTATCATACACATGTCCCATCTCAGTCTTGCATATTTAGAGATTTAAATTATGAACCATGAATTTTTATCAGCCTTGCAAAACATTTCAAGGTATTAAATATCATGACTTGATATTCTTATTGTCAGCATAGGCAACTACTGTATATGCTTAAGGACAAATAATACCCATTGAAATTAATGTTACTTTCTGTTCCGCCATAGTATGTAGTAACTAAGGGAATAATCATACCTCTGATCTGTATGACAGTTTCTTATTTTGATACCACATAGACACTATTTAAATTTCTTCCACTGTTTGAAATCTTTAGTAATGAACTGCAACAAAAGAAGCATCGCCAGTAGATCAATGGAGGGGATTCTGTCCCTCTACTCCACTCTCATGAGACCCCACCTGGAGTATTGTGTCCAGCTCTGGAATCCCAGAATATGATTACTGGATTTGGAACTGTTGAAACAGGTCCAGAGGAGGGCTGCAAACATGATCTGAGGACTGCAGAACTTCTGATATAAGGAACAGCTGAGAGAGTTGGGATTGTTCATCCTGGAGAAAAGAAGGCTCCAGGGAAATCTTATAATGGCCTTCCAGTATCTGAGAGTACTGGAAGAAAGCTGGGGAGGGACCTTTTACAAGGGTGTGTAGTGACAGGATGAGGGAGAATGACTTTAAATCAGAAGAGGGCAGATGTAGATTAGACATTAGGAAGAAAATCTTCATGATGAGATAGGTGAGACACTGGAACAAGTTGCCTAAGGAAGTTGTAATACAGCCTTTCCCTGAAAGTGTTCAAGGTCAGATTGGATGGGGTCTTGAGCATCTTGGTCCAGTGGTAAGTGTCCTGGGCCATGGCAGTGGGGTTGGAACTGGACGATCTCTGAGGCCCCTTCCAACCCAAACTATTCTATGTTTCTCTGAAATTCCAGCATAGTTGCTCTGGAGTGTACATTCCATCTATTTTTCAGCTGAGGAAGAATTAATTTGCTTCTCAGGAAGTTGCGTTTTTAAATAGCTGCAAATTTTTAGGTTCTGTTTGAACATAGTTGATAAGACACTCAATTTTAGTTTTGTGGTCAGCCATGGAATGCCATTTCAAACTTTACAATTTGAAAGTAACCAAGTGTATAATGCTGGGAGGAGAAAATTCAGGACAACTGACACAAAATTGACCAATGTATTCCATATTGGAAACATCATGGGCTCTATAAGCAAGAAGCTATCTCAAGACAGACTTCTTAATGATCACTGCCCCTTGAGGACTCGTTCACTGTGATGTTTCAAGTCCAGCTGCTGGTTGCTCTAAGTCCATTTCCAGTTTTTGTCATCTCTCCACAGCAACTGTGACAACAGTGTTGACCGGAACTGCTGTGCTTACATTGTGTGCCACCACCTGATAACCTCAGGTTTTGTATATTGTTGTTATTAGTAGTAGTAGTAGTAGTAATATTAGATGTTATTGTCTTGTTGAACCTGTTTCTATTTCAGCCTTTGGATCTTTTTTTCCTGTCCTGATTCTCCTTTTCTGGGTCAGGGTGGAAACTGGGTGATAGAGAAACCATTTCTTGTTTAGCTGCCTACAAAAAATAAGTTAAACTGGGACACAGTCTCAAAATGGTGTTCTATACCCATGAATGATACTTTGCTAATGTGCATGAACACAGAACAACGTGGTACATAGCAAAGCACACTATTCTTTTTAAAGTCAATAGGTGAAACTGTCTCCATTTTTCTTGTGGCATGTTGAGTTTTACACCTGGCATTATAGACAAAGATACCAAAAATATTAGAGGAGAATAATAATAATAAAAAGGTAATATTATTTATAACAACAAAATATAGTATTGAGAAAATCTTCACATTCTTTCAGGAAGATGTTGCTATAGATGAAAACAATTTTTTTAATGGATGCTCCATTAAAACTGGAGGGGAGGCAAAGAGACATTATCTTATCATGCAAAGAAAGTGTAATCTTGCAATAAAAGGGGCCTTGGTTCATAATGTAGTGCCATCCCTTCCACTTAGCATTGCCTTGGACAAACTATTCCACTTCCTCACCTCTGTTTTGTTAACATGAAATGAAAATGACAATGTTTTTACACTTCATTCAAAAGCAGGCCGGTTAGTATTAATTACTTAACCTTTGTGGTTTTTTGAACATGAAACGTGTGAAATAAAGGTTAAATAGTAGCATTATGATAATCAGTAATAAGAAGAACTGGATATTTCTATGAATGCTGTCCAGAAGAAAAAAAAGAATCTTCAAAACAAATAATGACTATCCAATTAACCCAAAACTCCTTTGAGTCCCTTTGTAGTCATGGAAATAAATTGAATAGCTTATTGACTAAGTATAAAAAATGTTAATGTATTTTTATTAAATATATTATTGAGTCCATTGAGTTATTAAAATAAAAGAAGTTTTAGTAGTTTTAGACAATTAAAATAGGGAGCGTGTGTATGCCTTTAAGTTTTTAAGTGGGTTATTTCAGAATTACTTGAAAGAACTGATCAATATTTCATAGAGTTTCAACACTGCATGTAGTTCTTTAAGGCACTTTGATCAAATTGAATTACTGGTCTTTTATCTCTCTGTGGTAGTCAACATTTCAAATAGATAACTGTTGACGACAGTGAACCTGAGTCTCTAATTATATTGTCCACATGAAAAGACATCTTTTTGAATAAAAACTGAAACCGTCATGACCTGGTACTACAAAACCAGACAGATTTATGGACATCAAATATAGGGAAAGAACTGAGCCACTGGAAAGTGTGTGAAAAATATAAAAATACTAATGCACCAAACAGCTGTCCAGTGCTTTCACCAAGGTTTTAAGTAGTTCAGAAAAGACATATAGATAAGAGGACCACTTAGACAGTTATCAGGTACCAAGGAAAGAACAATCTTTTATTGTAACTACCTAATCAGTATGTATGTCAAAACCATCTGGATTTAAAAGTCCAACATGTTAAAGTAGACAGACTAACTAGATGTAGAAGGCTAAATAAAATCTACTGAAAGGCTGGATTAATTTTTTTGGTGCATATGTCAATCAAATATGTATTGTAGGATTTTTCTTATGAATATCTCAGAGAGCAAGAAGAGTTGTTTAAGTTTAACGTCCCAAATAAAATGTGATTGTAAGAAATGTGAGTTAGAAACTGGCAGAAAAGAAAATGAAGTTTTACTACCAAAAAGTTAAGTTTTCTGAAGAGCAAGAAGCTGAGGGAAAAGCTGATTAACTTTGTGATATGAAAGTAACCGTTACTGAAATAGAAATCAATTAGAGTAAAGAAATATTTGCTACTTTTAAATACCAGTTCTTCATTAAAAATACTTTATTTTCCCTTAAGTAATTCACAATGTGCCCACATGAATGTTGGGCATGCATTTTGCTACATTTTCAAAAGTATTGAAAAAAGATATTTTTTTAAAAATTAATAAGGCCTAGTGTTAATATAAAAACCAAGATCCATCTCTCATTTGCTGAATAAAAAGGAACAATCTAGAAATTACAATTTTTGCCTAATTTTGTCATGAGAATGTTGTATTTTTTCTAAGAATAAACTAATTATTGGGAAACTCTAAGGAAAACTTAACCTAACCAATTGTGCCCCAAAAGTAAATGGCTATATTCACAAATGCCAACCGTGCATAAGGTTTCCAAAGTCTCCTCAGATGAAAATAACTAATGGTAGAAGAAGGTTTCTTTCTTCCATAACTCTTTTCTTTTGCTGCTATACCTATGATAAAGACTATTCTTTTAGTCCTTTTCTGACTGCAAAGCAGTCAAAAATAGATGTAGGGTTCAGCTGCACTGTGGTTTCAGGGAGTCTTAGTGATGATCCAGTCAAGATCTCTCTCAATTCTGCACATATTAATCCCATATATCTACATGCATTTGTCTTTGTTGCCCCTACACTTATTAGTGTAAAATGATCAATTCAGAGAAAAATCATACATTGAGAGCCACACATTGTCTCTATAGTGTTACTATTCAGCAAGCAAAAAGTTCAGTAATAGCTTAATAAGTCAACTAGATAGCACATAGTCACCCTTAGTGTTGTAAGCACTTACTTATAGAACCAGGGGGACATTTGTGTTGCACCTTGGGAGGAATGTCAGACAAGGAAGGGTCAAGCAGACCCCCTTGGAAACTGCTAAAAATTATGTGAATACTGACTGTGACAGCAAATATTTACTTTTCTGTAACAGGCCATGGAACAGAACAGAGTCTCTGACTGTGGGAACAGACATATACAGTATGTCAAACAGCTACCAAGGGAACAAAAAAAAAACCCAAACCCAACAACATTTTGTGGTTTCTTTATGCCACGTGTTGTAACTAAGGATGTTGTTTTCATTCCTGTACATTGTTTATACTGAATTTTGTAATTAAGGGCTTACAGTTACTAACATAAAATTAAGTTAGGTAGGGCAGGAGTTTAAATGCTTATGGGAGTGGCAAATCTCATTACTGAATTTTGAAGCACACACAGAATCTCAGTCTATCATTTGTAGAATGAATATATATACAACATTAACTTTAGCCAGCTAATTTAGGGTTGTTGGTTTTGTTTTGGAGGTCATTCCACTTGTATGACCTGTGACACGTGCATTCTCCATCCATCCCTTGTTTTATTATCATTGCAAATTATTTCTCAAGTAAGTCAGGCAGACTTTTTAAGAAAACCCAAACCTTTTATATGATTACATAATTAGGTGTTATATCATAATGAATATACCACGAAAAAGAATTAAGATCATAGAGAATATATTTAGCTCTGACATTTCCTATTTCAGAGAGCTTGTTTTTTGAAACCATAGTATTCTATTAAGAGCTTTGCTTCTATAAATGTGTAGATGTGGGATACCACTATGGCATTTTATCTTATTTTCAAACTCCAGAAGAAGGAAAATGAAATTGAAAGGCATGATTTCAGCTTCTTTAAAGATAGTGAAGTTCTCCATTGGAAAACATTGTTTCTGTTTAGCTTAAAAAAGGCAGAACTTTCAGTACATGTGACATCTACAAGTGAGATACTTCTACACATCTATAATTTACTACAAAGTAGTGATTAGAGTACTCAGTAGGGATGATATCAGAAAAAATCTGGGAAGGTGTTTATGAAACACAGATTCACCACTTAATTTTTACTTAAGGAGAATTGTAAAGAAAAAAATGTTTTTAGATCTTGAATATATTTAGTCTTCTGTTATCTGTATATCTTATTGTTATAAGGCACAGAAACTTAAATTTAGGACTTGATTATCTTTTAAGAGAAAATAATTGATATGCTTTGAGCACTACAGATTCTTCTAGCTTTAGATACCTGCTGATTGATGTTTTATTATAAGTCTCAAAATACAGTTAGATCTCTCTGTAAGTCTTCGACTATGTTGTGGTTTGCTTGGTTGGTTTGTTTTAAATTCTGTATTTTACCTAATGAAATCAGATCTACCAAATTAATTATTTTTCAGTTTGGGATGCAGGAATTTATGGATTGACTAGGTACTATGAAGCACTGTATTTATTTCACTACAAACAGCTTCTAAAATAAAGTTTTCTCATGTCTTTTTTACCCGGGATAGTGTCTTTCCTTGGCTTAAAGCCAGACTTATGTGACTTATGTCTCAGTTACTATATATTCCAGAAGCAGCATTCTTGTTTGGTTGACTCTCTTTTTTTTTTTTTTTTGCATGCAAATGGAATATATTTTAGCAATAGGTGGCATTCAGGTTTGCATCCCAATTGGTGACTTAGAATGCCCAGCAACATTCTTTGGCAAAGTCAGCCCTTTATATTGAAATTCTGGAACATCAGAATGACTGAGCACATGGATAAGTATTAATTATGGTTATTTTAACCTGTTCCAGAATTTCGATAACTCTCTCCAGGTGAGGTGAAGAGCATGGCATTTACTCAATCCTATAGCTGTGATGTTGTATAAATAGATATAAATGTCCTACTGGTAGTATTAAAAATATTATACATACACACACAGAAAAATCAACAAAGTTATAAGGCAATTTTTTATTGGTTAATACATACACAAGGTAACTAGGATATAAGAAGCTGCTAGGGTAACCAGCAGTGGGCTCAAAGCCCCAGTATGACATCTGAAGATCCTTTGCTGTCCAGGCAGGCATCACAGAATCATTAAGGCTGAAAAAAGACCTATAAGATCATTGAACCCAACCATTAATATAACACTGCCAAACCTACCACTAAACCATATCTCTAAGTGGCACATCCACATGGCTGTTAAATAGCTCTAGGGATGTTGACTCAACCACTCCCCTGAGCAGCCTGTTCTAGTGCCTGACAATCTTTTCAGTGAAGTAGTATTTCCTAGCCTAAACCTTCCTAATCAGGTAGGAAAGACCCCTCAGTGTTGGAAGCTTCCTGTCTTGCAAATCCTGTGACACTGGGATTTGATCAATTTTTGTGTTGATCATATCCTGTTTTCTGGAATTTCCATTAGTGATTTAAAACTATCCATTTCATTTAGTTTACATTTTGATTTTTTGAGGTGCTAATAATCTCTGTCTCTACAGTGCTACTTCTGGCTATGCTTCTTATCTTACATTGCCTTGCTATCCAGACATTTTCACTGCTCTTTTTCAATATGTAGCAAATTCCTCTGATTTCTGGATCATGGATCCTTGAAACTTTCTTGAACCTTGGATCCTTGAAAGACAGAATTCCCTGTTTGGGGTGAGAAGAAATTGCAGAGCAATTTAAAAATATTTATAATGGCATCTTGATCATAAAATTCATCACAGTTAAATCAGTCAGCTTTATAAAAAAACTAGACATCTCCAAATGTAGTAAGGACATAACACACAAATGGGATTTTCTCTTATACTAAGAAATGCTCAACCAGCCCAATATTTATTTTCAAGACTGTGGGAGGCAACTATTCCAAAGTATTTTCTTAAACTTTGCACTAGACAAAAAAGTACTAGCTTTGGCACAGAAGAGTATCAAATCCCATCATTCTCTACCTCATATTTCTCTTGCATCTGAGTTTAAGTAGCAACATCTTGGAAAACTGGCAAATGTCTGGCCACAACAGATGTAGAACTAGAGTATGAAAATGTTAGGTGCAATATATATAGAAATGTTCTTTCTTTCATATAAGTGTTCAATTTTCTATATATAGCACTTCTAGTACAATAATAAAGTGCACTTTTAATTCCTCTCATTTTAAAACTTATTTTAAGAGAAGCAATGCTGTTATTCTCAGCTTACAGATGGGAAATTTAAAATAACAGAGCCAGAATAACTTATTGAAAGTCACACATAACTTAAGCACAGAGGCTAAAGGAAGATCATACTTTGAGGTTCAACTCAATCTGTGCAGCTTCAGTGTACTTTTATCCACATATAAAGCCCCTGTATTTCTCAACAGTATATGCTAAAATGTGGATGTATGCAAGTCAGATCATTAAGTAATTTCATATCATTAGTCATGATAACTTCTATTGCTTGAGAAAATAATTTATTCCTAAACTAATTCCTAAGGCTGCCTAAAGAGAAACATATTCTAAAATGATATTTGAATAGGCCTATTTGTATTGTTAGGTGTTTTTCGTTATTTATCTATAATGCTCTAGATGAAAACACAGGAGGATTTAGAAATGAAATCTTTGCGTTTCTTTCAGCTTTGGCACCTAGCTAAGATGCATTCTTCACCTTCTTTGCTTTAAAAAAGAGGATATAAATAAGGTATCTTCAAATGACTTGAAATCTGGACCAAAGATTTGAATTAAAAATTGACCTGCTTCAATATCTTCTGATATTTAGTACCTGTGTGATACATTTTTTTGCTGGGAAGAGGAAGGAGGTCAGAGAGTTGAACATTAGGTGCATAAGTTATGGAAAAGGAGAATGAAACTGATATGATATCCTCCATGTATTTCCTCATCATTTTCCCATACTGCTTAAATGTGAGAAGAGACACTGTTCTGATATATGGTGCAGAAATAATTGCCCTCTCTGTTCTTCTAGCATATAATGTAATATAAAAGGATATCTAATATTTTATGTTCTTTCACCACACATGTCATAGAAGGCCTTTAAAAGATTTGTGGAAGATACTGTAACGTGATATTTTTGGCAGGAGTGGGGTCATTGAAGTACCTCAGACTATCTTCTGAAGGTTAATTAATTTTATGCTAAGAAGATAGTCTTTCAGAAGCAGCCATCTAGTGGAAATAGAAAAGTCTTTAATTAACAAACACAGAGATCTCATACCCAGCAAAGCTATATGAAGACACGTGAACCTGCAGTTTTCATATTATCTCACCATGTAATTATTTCTCCATATCCTCCACTACTGCTGTTTTTCATCAAAAAAAAGCCAAACCCTTTGTACTTCTTCAAATTGAATCATGCTTTTTATTAAAATGCTGCTAATACTAGAAGAATACCTCAATATAAAATTAAAGGGAGGATTCTTTCTCTGGAATCTCATGTAAGACAATGAATGCCAAAATCCTTGCTTTTAAAGATATACTTTTATATATGTGTTCTTAATTCCAAACATTAAGAAGTGATATTTTAAGAAACTATTGATCTATTTTTAAAGTCAATCTCAAGAGAAATGTGAAAATATTTTGCTGTCAATATCCAAAAGGATATGAATACATTACATAAGCAAGAATCATACAAAACACTACCATTTGAGACAAATGTTCATTACAACTGAGATTTAAGTTTCTCTTTTAAATTAACAGCTTCACTCTTGAGCACCTAAAATGCACATAATGAGGGATTGTTCTCTCTTAACTCAGTTTTAATAGGTGAGAGAGATTATGGGCAGGGCAGGGCATGGGAATGAAAGACCAAGAGAAATGAAATTACCTCTCCCCACAACATGCAGCGTCCAATGTCTAGTAGTATCCAGAGGATTTGTCCACATCCCTGGAGAAGTTCTATTTACTCCCCTAAATCTTGCATTAGAGTTTCTCAAAGTGGGGAAAAAAAAAAAAAGGAAAAAAAACTGATAAAGGAAACAGGAAAAGTAAGAAATAAAACACCCCATGAGCTTTCGAGAACCTGCTAAAATATTTGCTCATTGTTAAAATAGTACTTGCTGGTAATGGTGTGGGAGGATATTTTGTTCTGCTTGTAGCAAAAAAATTACCAGTGAGTAATTAAAACTCAAAAAATATAAAATAAGTTAGTGAACTGCCTCATTTTATACACATCAGAGAGATGAAAGAAAATCAATAATACAAACCAAAAAAACCCAAAGCCACCCTATGTAATAAATCTGAAAGTCAGTGTTCTGAAGTAGTTCAGCCAGAGTAGGTTTAAGGTTAATGTTAACTACTCTTTCATCTATGTACATTCCTTCTTTAAATATTGACAGGACTGATTGTTTTAATTTCAGATGGTGATTAGGAAAAACATTTGGGCTTCTGTAGATTCCTTTAGTGCTGTAGATAAAATTTTCACTGCACAGATTCTCAGTGAGAGAGTATTAGTTAAAAAAAAAAAGAAACCAATATATAAAGATCTTGGCATAAGTTAATTCTCACATGGGGAGTCTACCTCCTGAACAGCATGTTCTGTTTTAGTTCAGTGGAAATGAGTATCTCCTTTGCCAACAGCAGCACCTTTAGTTCAACGAAGACTTCCTAGGCTGCTTTCTGCCTCATTTCTTATTCTCCAGCTGACCCAAGTCCTATAACCCAACACATGAACCATGCATCTCTGTTAGTTAACTTACATAAAAATTACATTTTAAATAACTCAACTGTGTATATAAGATTGTTGCCTGTAATGTCTGTGTCTACATGAATAATTTATACTGTTTATCATAGTTAACCCTGTCTGTCTCTTTCTCAGCTGCTCTCTCAATCCCTTTCCTCAACAGGAATGCTGGGGAGAAAACAAGACATAAAGCTCCTGGGTTTGCATAAAGTCAAGGGCATCACTTACCAATCATGATCATGGCAAAACAGACTTGACTTACGTGGTGACTTGACCCTGTCTGGATGCCAGTTGCCCACCAAATCAGCTCTATCACTCCCCCTCCTTAGCAGACAGAGGGGGAGAAAATGTAACAAAAAGTTTGTGGGTCAAGATCAGGACAGGAAGATCACTCACCAATTAACTACCTGCATAAAACAAACTCTACCTGGGGAAAATTAGTTTTATTTATTATTAATAAAATTAAAGTAGGGCACTGAGAAAATCTGAAAATAAATCTTAAACAATATTCTTCCTAGCTCTCTCTTCTTCCTTGGCTTAACTTTACTCCTAAATTCTCTACCTCCTCCCCTCCCAGCAGAAGAGGGGTTTGGGGAATGGGTGTTGCAGGTCATGACATGTTGTCTCTATCACTCTCTCCTTCTAAGGAGGACTCCTCACACTCCTCCACTGCTCCAGAGTCGGGTCGCTCCCACATGAGAGAGCTCTCCATGAACTTCTCCAATTTGAGTCCTTCCCATGGATACAGTCCTTCAGGAACAGATTGCTCCACTGTGGGTTCTCTGCAGGGTCATAAGACAAAAGGCATATCCACCTGGGGGGTCCTCCACAGGCTGCAGGTGGATATATGCTCCACCATTAACCTCCATG
Organism: Piaya cayana; assembly: GCA_013389865.1. Taxonomy (NCBI): domain Eukaryota; kingdom Metazoa; phylum Chordata; class Aves; order Cuculiformes; family Coccyzidae; genus Piaya; species Piaya cayana. Next base: position 18,801 of record WAAB01013813.1, read on the forward strand.
GGCTCCAGTAGGACAGCCTGCCTCAGCATGACCTTCACTACTGGCTTCAGAGGAACATCTGTTCCCGTACCTGGATCAGTTCCTCCCCCTCCTTCTTCACTGATCTTGGTGCCGGCAAGGTTGTTTTTCTCACATACTCTTACCCCCTCAGCTGTAGTTACTGCTATGCATTTTCCCCCACTTCTTAAATATGTTAGCATAGAGGCATTACCACTGTTGTTCATTGGCAAAGTCCTAGCCAGCAGCAGGTCCCTCTTGGAGTTGGCCAACATTGGCTCTGTGGGATATCGGGGAAGCTTCTATCAACTTCTTACAGGATCCACACTTACACACTACTAGAACCTTACCATTCAAACCCAATACAAATTAGAAAAAAAAATCACTTAATTTAGAGCCAATTAAAATAATGTTGAATGGTGAGAAACAAATAAAAAAATTAAAACAAGAATTTTCCCCTTCCTCCCTTGTCCTAGACTCAACTTCTCTACTCTTCCTTATTTCTCCTCCTACAAGTGATGCAGTGGGAATGAAAGTGGGGGTTGTGGTCAGTCCATAACAACTCCTCTCTGCTGCTCCTTCCTTCTCACACTTTTCCTCTGCTCCAGCATGAGTTCTTCACACAAGCTGCAGTCCTTTGGGATAAAACACCTTGGTGCTCCAATATGGTCTCTCTTGGGCCTGTAGGAGATCCCTGCTGCTGTGGCTGGAGTACCTTCACCATGTCCTGTTCCTCTCCCCTTGATGTTCATAGGGCTGTTTCTCAAACTTTTCCTCTCATTGCCAGGCAGTGTTTTGCCCTTCTTTACACAAGCACTTCTCAAGGCACAGACATAGTGGCTGTAGGGCTTGGTCATGCCCTGTGGTGGGGCCACTGGAGCTGCTTGGAACAATTTATGTTCAGCATGAGGAAGCCTCAGCCTTTCCTTATCAAGGCTGCCCCACAACGCTTAGGACAGAACCTGGCCACCTGCACCTAATAGAAGTTATCTTAGCTACGTACAGTTTCATCATTTCTAAAGTAGGAACTGTCTAGGACTTTCCAGGTCACTACACCTCACTCCATCAAGGATGTTTACCAGCACATTTAAGGTGTTGGGAACTCAAGTAATCACGTGGTTTCAAGCTGATCCTCTCCAACAGGCTATTATCCTGCCCATGAAGACGACAAGATGGGGAGTTGTTTATTCACTCAGAGAGTTAATCACAACTTAAGAAAGGCAGATGTACACACAGGCCCTAAAAGCTCTACTGAAAAAATTAGAACTCTAGATGAAGCCCGAGTCTCATCCTTATATTTCCCTTAACCTCCATAGCTCTTGACATGCTCTACATGCTCACTGGTAGAAAGATTCATCATTTCATATACAATGGTATGTTCCCATATGAGGTATAGAATCATAGAATCACCAGGTTGGAAGAGACCCGCCTGATCATCGAGTCCAACCATTCCCACCAATCTCTAAACCATGTCCCTCAGTACCTCATCCACCCAGACCTTAAACACCTCCAGGGAAGGCAAATCAACCACCTCCCTGGGCAGACCATTCCATTGCCTAATGACCTTTTCAGTAAAGATTTTTTTTCTTAAGACAAGCTTGAACCTACCCTGAGGAGAGCTTAGCAGTATGCACACATGTGTAGTCCTGGTTTGTGTCAGTTGCAAGGCTCAAGCAGCCTTCGACAGGACAGTGCATCTCAAACTCTCCAGTACCCTGGGTTCTTCATGCCAACTTTCTTGCTAGATTGAAGAGATCACCAGAAGGCATGCTATTAGTGAACACCAGCATTTTATGGCAGTTTATGAAAGCAGTTTAGAGTCAAGCCCATTTTCTTAGTTAGCTGCTAAGACTCACTGTGTTGAGGTCTGTTCTCATTCTACAATTACTCAGATACCTTCAAGTCTGTTTTACAGATCTGGATACAAGGCTAACATGTTTAATGTAGTTATTTAATTTAAATTTTTTTTCAACTGTTCTCTGAGTCCTCTCATCATATCTATAACACACCAAATTATACAACTTGACTTATGAGTTTCTGTAACACTTCCCTTTTATTTTGAAATCACTGGAGTATGAGGACAGCCATACGTCTTGATTTGGAAGTAATATAAAAAATTTAAAGTGTAGATAAAAGTGGAATAAATTCAAAATACACTACTTTATGTACTGAAAATACATAAGATCTGTTTCACCCAAATTAACTATGATTATCCTGTAGGAAATATTTTATTCTAGGCCAGTCCAGAAGAAATATTTAATTACTTATTCCACATCTTAATTAGTTATCTCACAGATAACATTTTTTTTACCTCAGCTAAATTAATGTTGAACTTCCAAGATAAATGTTCTTAGTAGTTTCAATTTGGACTCTACTCTTAATCTCATCCAAGTTAAGGCAAAGGCCTTACCTGCCTGGATGAAAGCTGTTTACAGTTGTTTGTCCAGTCTTAGAAAAAAACCCTGAGCATTCTACATATCATCATTATTAACAACAATTGTCGAAATTAGATCTTGGAAAAATTATAAAGGTCTCCTTTTGGGAAGAAGTGGGCTGTGATTTACTTTTATAAAGTTGGTTTAAGTTCTTAAGAATGACTGTAGACAGGCATTATGGTAGTACTGTACTCTGCATAGCAGCATAGATCCATATTTTTAGGGAAAGACATGTCATAGTCCATCCACACCCTGTTCTTGTTGCTATTGAGGAACCTTCCAGTTTTCAGCAGCTAATGATTTGTTTGTCAGATAGTTTTTCTAATCTGGGCAAGAGCTGTTGCATATGGGATATCTTTGTTCTCAGACATGTACAATTAGTATCATGTTGCAGAATTTATTGGGATACAGGAATACTTTTACTAATTTCACACAGACGGGGAGCACAACTTAACTAGTATCCTGTCTTTGATTGTTGGCAAAGATATTTGTTTAAAGCTGAGTAAATGCTTCAGTGGATGAAATGGTATTAGTTGGAATTAAATAAAGCAAAAGAATACACAATTTACATATTTTTGTCCAAAGTGGGCCTACAAGAAACCTGGGGAGGGACTTTATAAGGCATTTCATGATGGGATGAGAGGGAATGGTTTTAAATTGAAGGATGCAGAAGATTTAGACTGTACATTAGCAAGAAATGCTTCACAGTGAAGATGGTGAGGCACTGAAACAGGTTGCCCAAGGAAGCTGTGTATGCCCTATCCCTAGAAGTGTTCAAGGCCAAATTGAATGGGTCCTTGAGCGGCCTGGTCTAGTGGGAGGTGTCCCTGCCCATGGTAGGTGGCTGGAATTAGGTGATTTTTAAAGTACCTTCCAACCTAAACCATTCTATAATTCCATGGTTTCTACAGTATTTTGAAAAATAGCAAGAAATTAAAGTACTCTGAACTCTATATTCAGGCAACAAGTTGTTTTCTCAATGTGTTATATCTCAGATGCTATTAAAAATACAAAAGACTCATCAAAATACATTTTCTAGTTATATGCTTTAGAATCATCAGAAGTAGAGATAACAGGGTTCTTTTTCTTTTTCTCTTTTTTTTTAAATTTCAGTTACATTATATATATATGTATTTGTCAACCTTCAAGATTATTTCTCAAGGAAGAGTCCAGAAAGGCTGAAGTATTTCTAGGGACTTTATATTAGACTTTTGTAAAAATCAACAAAAACTTCTTAGATTTGGCACGTAAGACTGCAAAATGAAACAATAAGCATAAAGGACGTTTAATGTTTAGTTTTCTGTTCTACATCACTAGGATTAAGTGTAGGAATGATTTCATTACAGTGCTTAGTTTTGCGATAATGCTTCATACTAATGGTATAGGTGGAATTTTGCAAAAATGAGTAATAATGACTAGCAAATTCCTTTTTTGTTATTCATGATATTTTCAAGATTTAGAAGTTTTCTGACCAAAATCTGAATAACTATAAAGTGCTTCTTATCCAGTTGTCCAGATAACACTGAAATGAACCTAACAACTTGAGTTAGAACCCCCTGCCATGTTAGAGGCTTTGATGATTTGTTATCAGTCAATTTTATTGGCAATATGGGAGAAAGCATCCCAATGCAATTCAGTCAAATGAATCTTTGAGTTAATATAGGTTTTGCCCACTACATCTACACAATTTTATGCAAGTTCCTCCCATGGATTTCTGTTGAATAAGTAGAATGGCAAGGAATCTTGAGATTATCTTTTTTGCCCAGTCCCTAGGCTTTTTTAGAGAAGACATGAAGGAAAGACTTCACGAACAATCTGCATCATTCCATACTTGCAAGGGTACAGCAATCTCAAGCTTTATTCTAAAATTAGTGAAAAGCTAATGGATTATAGTGCAAATGCTGGTATCTCAAAATGAGGATTCAAGGAATGGATTTATGAGAAGCAGCTCATACCCACTATTACATCAAGGGTAATGCTCAATTCATTTTTACCAAGAGAGTGAAATTCTAGCGTAAATCTAAGGTAAGACTTCATCCCGATGCTGAAGGGCAACAAAACATTTAGGTTCACTGCAAGTACCTTCTAATTATGAGAACCAAAACTAACACAAGGAAATTTCCTACTGGGGGTAAATTTTGTTCATAGTACAAAGAAGAAGCGCTATTGTATGTGTTTCAAATATTCAGCAATCCATGCCAGCATGCATGTCAACATGATTTTGACTCAGCTGATTGACTAGTATTGCACATGATAACCAAGTTGTGAAGAAGAAGGTGACAGTTCTTGGTAACGATGAGTCCAAGGAAGAGAAGATATTTAAGAAACGTGAAAAAAACAGTACCTACTATTAAGACAGAGAGGGAACGGAAATTAAAATAGATTTTCATATTCCCTGTGCTATTAAGTTCCCAAATCCTTGCTATCCCAGTTTTCACCATTACAAATGTAATTAGAAATGGTGGAAGGCACAAAGAACACAAGCATACCATGTTGCTTTCCTGTAGGCTTCATTCACCAACATTCTCCAGAATGTAATCTATCCTTCTGCTTAAGGTGAGCATATGTTAATAACTCAGTTATGCAAATTGTTTCATGAAGTAATTTGTGTCAATTCCAGACAAGGAGGCATGCAAAATGTGGTAGTTATATAAGACAATCAATCTCTAAACAGATTAATTTGTTTTAAATATGTTTTTCGTTTCTGTATCCTGTACCATAAGTTATTGAAGCATATGCAGATTCTTCAGTTTTGTAATCACAAAATTATGTCCATTTCATTTCAGTTCTTACTATCACCAAAACTAAGACTTTGTTATTCCTTGTGTGAAGATTCACTACAGAAGAAGATCAAAACTCTCTTGGGGTCAGTGGGAATCTGGGAAAACAAGTGACCTTTTTCTGCTCACTGTATTCAATCTCCACTTATATTAGGTAGCTAGAAAACTTCCTTCCCTGGTCCATGAGACAGACTACTATCCTCTGATTGTAGTCCAAACTGGTAACAATGACTTAGTAAAAAGAAAGACTAAAGACATCAAGAAAGACTTCAGGGCCATTGGGAAAATGATGGAGGGCTCTGGGGCACAGGTAGTGTTCTGTTCCATCCCAAGTCTAAATGGAGTGGACCCAGAAGTTACAAAGAAGAACTCGATTAACGCCTGACTCTGAGCCTGGTGTGAAGAAAGGGGCTTTGGCTTCTTTGATCAAGGGGTGGCTCATGCAAAACCCTGACATTGTTGCTAAGGTTGGGACACTATCACCCTTGCCTATGACATGCTGTTGGAAGATGGTTAGAGGTACGAGGTTAGAGGTGACTCTGCCATTGCAATTTGTTAAACATTTGTTAAATATTGATAAATTCATATAAACATTTTCTGAAGTGAAGCTCTTGAAAGGTCCATGTTCCCTGTTACAGTAAATGTAAGGGTGTTAGAAGACAGCTATATCAGATAAACTTACTATAAGCTACTGAACATTCTCACAACAGTAGCTTTTCAGTTTCCAAATGTCCTTGAGAATCTTGAGTTCTGAACAAGTGTGACTGCATCCAGACTGCTGTACAAAGTATTGTACAAGTGCCATAAATGTTTAACAGTTTTTAACTATTGTCCCAAAATTTAAAAATATGACAAAACTAACACTGTTTAGCACTACTTCAATGACATGCTTATGGCTTTAAGGGTGAGCTAAGACAATGACTCAGTCAAAGATTGCACAATAATGGCCCAAATCCTTGCTGCTATAAAAGGTTTAAATAACTCTCTGCTGAAGCTGGATAAAAGGATGAGTGTGGACAATGGATTTAAAATCTGACTGATGCATTCACTTAAAGGTATAAAACTCATTGCTAAGTCTGGGGTTTGTTCTGAGTATTTTTAGACCACCTTTAAACAAGTGGGACTTCAGTAGTATTAGTTCTGATTTATGCTAGTATAACTGAGAGAAGAATCTAACCATATGTCTTCCTGCATGCCTGTAATAAATCCTGCAGGCTATTTAGGCTATATAAATGATATGTTAGGTTAAAGATAAATTGTCAGACAGTGTATTACATATAAATATTGTCAGAAATGGGTTTATAAGGTGATTTTTTGTGGCATAGCTTACAAACAAGGCCATCATGTACAGCTTCTTCACAGAGTATTCAGGAACAGGATTAAGTACCAGAAATTCTGTTTCCACCATAACGGCAAGAGAAATTTGTGTTCAAGTGAAACGTGTGTGCACTCTGGTTAGATGTGGAAGCTTTATTTCCAAGTTGTGATTTCTGTGTGTATCTTACTATATATATAGTTCTTACTATATGTCATAGAATCATAGAATCATAGAACAACAATGTTGGAAGAGACCCACTGGATCATTGAGTCCAACCGTGACTCTATATATATTTTTCTTTTCTTTTATAGCTGGTTATAACAATATAAAAAAAAGTAATTGCCCCTTGCAGCCTTCAGTTAGCAACACTTCCATTAGAACAGTCAGATTCTTTGCAAATGCTGGAATCAGATGAATCCTGACTTCAATGATGGGTTGAGAGTTTAAGTTTTTCTGCTTTTGTCCCCTTTCACCACCACCTCCTCCTACTTAATTTAATGTTTAACTGTAAGAATATGTCATTGTCATTTAGAAAGCATTTAATTGTGAAGATAAAATCACTACTTTTCAATATATCCCTAAAAGCCTGCAGTGAGAGGTTTTCATTTAGTAGTTACCTAAATTGAAAAAAAAGATAGGATGAACTTCAATAACTGTTATCAAATTTATGCTTCATTTTTTATTAATATTCTAGGCTCATATTTGCCTGGGGTTTGGGTTGGGTTTTTTGTTTGTTTGTTTTTGTTGGACTGTTGTTTTAGATTTGTTTGGGGTTTTTTTTGCATATGTGAATATATTTAATCACTGTGAATTTAACAATAATTACTTTTCCTGATCAATTACTCAAGTACTAGCGTGGATTAATAGTATCTAGTTTATTTCATCCAAGTATACCACCCACTGAAGTCCTAGTGGGTGACATAAGGATCAGTGCATGTATGTGTTTCTTAATTAAGGTGGAGGTTTTTATAATGGGGTTTCATATCCCTATGAGAATTGAAAACTTAAAAAAACATGTCTTAAAGCATACTCTACAGTAGTAAATGGAAGAACATTTCATTTTTGAACCCATTCTAACATAGATGAAAATGTTCAGCTGTTAATGGAAGGAAGAAGCCTTGAGGTTAGTATAGAGGGGAATAGCTGCAGAACATAGAATACATAGGAAAGGATGACAAAAAAAAAAANATTGTTGTTTTAGATTTGTTTGGGGTTTTTTTTGCATATGTGAATATATTTAATCACTGTGAATTTAACAATAATTACTTTTCCTGATCAATTACTCAAGTACTAGTGTATATTAATAGTATCTAGTTTATTTCATCCAAGTATACCACCCACTGAAGTCCTAGTGGGTGACATAAGGATCAGTGCATGTATGTGTTTCTTAATTAAGGTGAAGGTTTTTATAATGGGGTTTCATATCCCTATGAGAATTGAAAACTTAAAAAACCCCATGTCTTAAAGCATACTCTACAGTAGTAAATGGAAGAACATTTCATTTTTGAACCCATTCTAACATAGATGAAAATGTTCAGCTGTTAATGGAAGGAAGAAGCCTTGAGGTTAGTATAGAGGGGAATAGCTGCAGAACATAGAATACATAGGAAAGGATGACAAAAAAAAAAATAGAACCTAGGAGTTCTATTCTAAAAAAGAATAGAATTCTGGTAGAAATTCCAATACTTAAATATGCATAGACTTAGGGAATATAGAATTATACACAATTTAGAGTTCATTTTGATCCTAAGAGACCTGCTTGTAGAAAAATCTAAGTGACCTTTTAGGCAGGAAATATGGCTGTGTTAGAAGTCAGCTGGTCTACATCTTCACATAGGTCTGAATTTTATGGGAAATTAAAATTTTCAGAACTTCTAGAAAACTGAGTCAGTGAGGCAGAGAGATTGATTGAGGCTTCCCCTTAAGACACTACCAAACAACTTCTAGATCAATTCAGAAGCCTTACCCCTCACATTTTCACAACATCTAAGAGCAACCATATGAAACTGATAAAGTCAGTTAAGTATGGTACCTACCATTATTTTGTGACCAGCTGCAGATCTAAGCCTTTATGGACTGTCCAAGGACCACAATTTGTGAATATAGTTATTGTCTCACAAGTTAAATTAATTTTTATATTCTTATCACAGTGGGTTATTTTTGGTTGGGTTTTTTATGTGTAACTGTTAGGGAGACTTTATTTCTGTCACTTTTTACGTTATAATTGTTCTTATTTTATTCCTGTTAACATGAAATTTATAACTAATTGGCCCATTTTACTGTGCGTACATTTTACTACTGCAATTATGTTTTGCTCCAAGCTTTCTGGCATAAGATACCATGTATTCTTGATGGTATGTCTGCTGAATCTCCATTAAGGTGAGAATGATTTACATATGCACAGTAAAAGAGACATACTCGATGGAAGTAGAGGTAGAATTAGTTCAAGATAAGCTCTAATGTCTTGGATGTTGATCATCATGACGATTGTTCTCCCTTTGGGATGTAAATTATTTTGACTCTGCATTCAATATGGTTTTGTATTGCTGTTTCTTTTTATAGAGATACCCTATCATTTTGCACAAGTTCTCAATGACACATCTGTTGAAGGATGCAAAAGTCTTGTGGAATATTCATGTGACTGATGGGTTTTTTAACTGTTTTCATTCACTTTCTGAAAAGCCAAGTTAAACACCAGCTATATGCAAAGTCCTCAAATAAGTTTTGCAATCTTACCTTGTGTCCTGTCAAGGGAAAATTAACATGGATTCACAGTTTATCTGAAGGAATAATTATGGCTATTTAGGAAGAACTATCTTGATAGACTTAAGATATTACTGAAGATTAAGCAGAGCTGAAAATTTTGAAATTTGAGGTATTTATGCAAGCATCACATTCTACTCAGCTAAGATTACCTGTGCTTTTATTCCTCCAGACTTTATTTAAATTCATTTCTACATTCTGAGACTAGGAAATCTCTGTCTTTTTAATGCATATTCTCTCACTTGATGAGAGGCTATGATCCTTCTATGATGCTAACCCTGCTTCAAATTTTAGGGGATGGATAGGGGTGTGATCAACTAAATGTGGTCCTTACACTACCAGGCATCAACACAGGCCAATTTCATCATGGTATTGAAGGAAAGAAAGGTGTGGATTTCATACTAGGAACTGAACAAAATTTGTTTTGCTGTAGTGACCAAGGACAAAGATAATTACAGGGAGCAAGATGGTAGAAAGCACAGTAGAATACGATAAGTTGCAACAGACATCCCAAAGAGAAGATTTACATCTGGTCAAGTAAAAAAAAAAAATTATATTGTTCCTTTAGAGGATTCAGGAAGAATTGAGCTGGAGCAATAATTGTCTTTTTTTTTTTTATTTGCTAACAGAGCATACAAGTTTTTAGTAATAAAGAACTTAACTTGAAATATCTGTTTCTGTGATAGCTGCTTAAATGAGAAGGCAGAAACTGGCACCTCTTCAGATATCACTGAGGAGAAAAAGTGTAGTGATTCTGTGAATATATTCTATTACTGTGTGACAGGTATTAAAGTTAGTTTTTAAATGCAAACAATCCATCAAATTAATTTTTTCATGGGATTATTGATCATAATGCAAGAAATGGGTATGGTTTCAGTTCAATCTTAGTTCTATAGTAAGTCTCATACATATGATATATGAAAAAAAACTGTCTGAGTTTATTCTGAGCCATGATTCTGCTTTTGTGGTATTCAAGCTAGGGAGGATTTTCCCTGGCTTTAGTTTGTTGTTTTGTCCTTTACTTATTCTCTTATTTCCTGCAAACCTTACTAAGATAAAACAAAAGAGGCACAATTTTTTTTTTTTTTTTGTGGAGTTCTTCCACAAAAAGGAAAATAATTAGGAAAGAAATGGGGGGGGGGAAGGAGGAAGAGGAAAGAATGTAATACTCAAGGACTAATATAGAAAATCTCTTCTGACAGTTCCTGAAAGAAGTTAAACATTCTAACTTAACTCTTCTACTCTTCTGAAATTTTGTATTTTATGGATAACAGCCTTAATGTATCAAGCGGAGAATCAATTAAAAACTTCAGTATTTAAAACAGATTCACATGTTAAAAGCACTTTTCTACAACATGAAAAGTAATAGCTTCCAAAGAATCCGAAATGTCTTGAAAGGTTGTTTACAAGGATATGCCTTTTTATATTTTTTTCTGTTCAGAGTGACTCCTTAATTTAGTCTTGCAAGTGTACTCCTGTTTGTATTCATTATGCAGATTCCTAACTATTTTTCTTTTAATATGCATCAAGTGGTTTTGTTGGTGATAGTGAAATATAATAAACAAAAGTGACTCACAAGGTCATTTTTTGCCTCTCCTAATACTGTATGGTATAATTACTTCTACAAAGGTGAACCAGAGTCTCATGGAAGATATCCAAAGTTACCATTTGTGCAGGTAAATATTTCCATTCCCATATGAGATTTTTCTTTTTCAAATTGATATGTTGTTTTTTGATTTTGAACTCTTAGAGTTTAAATAGTGCAGCGAGACTGAAAACATTATGGTTGTTAGTAAATCACTACCAAAAAGTCTTACTTCCTTGCAGTTCAACCTGCTTATTAATTTATGTTCATTACTATAAATGTTTATGTGTCTGTGCCCTTAATAATCTTTGATCCAAAAGAGAGGTAGTTGAAAGACATTTCCAGAAGAGAAACCTCCATCAAAGGAAATCAGATTTATTTCTTCCATGAGGAAGAAAGTCCATTTGGAATATCCCTATTTCATACATAATCAGCAGCACACAATACACAAAAGTAAAGGTATTTATCATCAGAAAATACAAAGTCATGGAAAAGAAAGAGAAGAAAAGTTATTTCAATTTTATAGTCTCTTATCAAAATGCATATGTGTTTGTGTTAGTCTTCTGTGTCTCCCAGATAGTGTACAAATACAGGAAAATGATGGAGGATCTTGAAATTTTAATTTATAACCTGAAGTATAAATTGGTATAATGGAGACAGAATAAGATAACTCAGAACTGGAATATTAATTTGTAGAAGAATATCTTGCTCAGAAAGGAGAGGAAGGTGTAAATAATTAGCTGCTGCTTCAGATATCAGAGATGTATATGCGTGTTATCAGGTCCATCACAACAAGAGACCTGGTAGTACCCTGCATTGTCAACCTTAGGCGTCTGATGGATGGGGCTTTTCATGCACAGATACAAAGTCAAAGGTGAATGAAAACACACATTTAGAAGGAGACGTTTTACTCAAGATGGATTTCAGTGCTTAATCACTGCCATCCAACTTAACATTTTGGGTGTTGTACAGAAGGATCTCTTGCTACTCTTCTGAATGAATGGGAATAGTTCATTGGTCCCAGGTCATATCCCCAGCCTGATAGAGATTTCTCAGAAACCCTGAGTTCTTTAAAATGAGCCAGATGTCTTGTGTATCTTGGCCTGTATGAGAAAGAGTGTGGCCAGCAGTACCAGGGAAGAGATTGTGACCCTGTACAAGTCTTTGGTGAGGCCACACCTCAAATACTGTGTTCAGATTTTGGCCCATAGCTACAAGAACTACCTGAAAGGAGATTATAGAGAGGAGGGTAATGGACTCTTCTCCCAAGTGACCAGGGGACAGGACAAGAGGGAATGACCTCAAGTTCTGCCAGGGGAGATTTTTTTTTTACTTGTGCTGTTCTCTAAAACCTGCTAGTGCATAAACCACTGAAAAAAGCACCCCAAGTGTCTGTATATGCATGTGTGAGGTGCAGGTACTTCCTGTATTACCTCTGATGTTGCTCCCACTATTGGAGAGCAGAAATTGCTAATTGCAGTTAGTGCTCTGTGATGAGACTGCACAGTCTGGACACAGAAGAGACCCCCAGGACTGATGGAGTGTCTCTGTGTGTTTACTTGTGTGTGATTCCTGGCAATGTCAGTCTGGAGCTTGACCTCCACTCTCAGATCTCTTCCCTCACTTGTAAATTTTGCTGCTTCTTTTATACATCTTTTCAAATTAATTCTTTCGTTCTTGCAAGAGTCTCACTGGTAAGGCTGGTGAAGGGGCTGNATGGAAAGGGTCACTGGGCATTGGAATATGCTGCCCAGGGAGGTGGTTGATTCACTTTCCCTGGAGGTGTTTAAGGCATAGGTGGACAAGGTGCTAAGGGGCATGGTTTAGTGTTTGATAGGAAAGGTTGGACTCGATGATCCAGTGGGTCTCTTCCAGCCTGGTTGTCCTATGATTCTGATTCTAAGAAAGCCATTGAAGTGCTAGAGCACATCCACAAAGGATAATAAAGCTGGTGAAGGGGTTGGAGAACAAGTCCTGTGAGGAGCAGATGAGGGAATTGGGGTTGTTTAGCCTGCAGAAAAGGAGGCTGAGGGGAGACCTTATCACTGTCTACAACTATCTGTAAGGAGATTGCAGCGATGTTGGTGCTGGTCTCTTCTCCATAGTGATAGACAATAGGATGAGAGGAAATGGACTTAAGTTGCTCTAGGGGAGGTTAAGATTAGACATCAGGATAAGTTTCTTCACCAAAAGGGTTATTGGACACATGAACAGGCTTCAAAACTTATAGGACACAAAGGAGTATGAATAAAAAAGTGAAATAATGGATTTAGGAAAAGTTATTTCACTTGTTTTGGAAAAAATGACTAATGCACTTTTCTGGGAAGCTGCTCCAAGATAAAGCAATGAAGATGCCGCTGCTCATGTTTCCTTAAGGGAAGGCCAGTTCCAGAATAGTCAAATACAGTCAATACAATAAGAAGAAATGGTAGAGGGAACAGCAAGGAATCAACTTTCCCGATGCATTCATTATTTACATTTACTTCATATAAAACAATGGAGATTAGGAAGGATGAGAACAGAAATCCAGCAGAAATTCACAAGAACAAAACTAAGAAAAACAAGGCACACTGTTCAAAATGGTGTGAACAAAGGCTGTCAACAATATTTATATTGCAGAGAGAGAAAAATTAAATAGAGAATCATGTTTCTTCTTCCCGGAAAAGGAAAATTACTGGTTGAAGTTACTATGAAAACTGAGATATTTATTATAAAATGGTCAACAGTGACTAGACAGTTGAAACAGTTAAAAACAGTGATGTAAGAATAAAACTTAAGCCCATGGTAATTAAAAACTAGATTAGAGTGTACTTACACAAATTAGATATTTTCAGGTCATCTGGAGTAATAAATTGGATGGGTAATGAGATCCTCAAGTCATTTGCAATTACCTTAGAAAACTCATGTAATATATATGCAGAACCTCAAATGACCAATAAAAATAGTGATCATTGAAATATTTTTTTTTTCTTTTACAACTCCACAACTCACTTCTCCCTCTGAGATGGTTCTTCTCCATTCCTTCCTCCCAGATCAACAATTGACCCTCTCCTGTGTGCTTAGGGCACTAATATGAATCCATATGGATCTTAATTAACCGAAAGATGTAAAGGTTTAACACCTGATTGTGTCCAAGTGTACAGAAAAATGCTTCTTCTTCAACTCTCACCCAAAGTTTCAGCTATTCAAGGCTGTAATCATGATTTAAAGGAGGAATGTAGACATAAAAGTTAAATCTGCAAGAGAGAATGAATGCTGCATTCACATTTTAGTTGTTCCATACACCAGGCTTAAGTCTCACTTAATCTGAGTGACCAGCTAATGAGTGAGAGTAGTAAAGCATGATGACTCATCACTTCTGCACAGTTCTATAGAAGGTTATCCTGTGGGTGGGCAGAGTTAGGTACAATTTTGTCTTAAATCGCTGATGTCAGAGCTCATCTGCCAAAGCCTGAAATGAGTTCTCCCAAGGTACAAAGCAATGTATTATCAGCTTTTGGAATGATTCATTTTTCTACATTCATTTAAACATGATTCTAGTTGTAAAGGAAGGCTGATTAGTCAGTTCCTCCCTGCACCAAGTTCAGTCTTTAGCCCACGGTTCAATACAGACAGGGAAGTGACTAACTTGTCTTTTTTCTTTTACAGACAGCTGCTGAGATATAATTGGTGAGGGGAAAATGAATAACTATCTATAATTTGTAAAGTCTTGAGGCTAGCAAAAATTAGAGGACAAATTGATCGAGGGAAAACAGGAGAAACCGCAAGGTAATGGAAAATTGGGGAAGAAATAGGAAATGCAATTTTAAAAGGAAAGGAGAAACAAAGTTGAAGAGAAGAGGGAGTAGAGCAAATGCAAGGGAAACAAGGTGAGATTTACTGATATGTGCTATCATTTCTCTTTTAAGTGAAGTACTTGAAAAGAAAGGTTTTCAGTGTGTATATGCACACACAAAAATAGAGACACAGCAGAAGTAACTGGAAGCCTATCTGGGAGTTCTTTAAGTACATAAATTTTGTTTTAGGATTAAGTTACTACAATTTCCCTCTCAGTAAGGACTTTTGGTTCTGGAGCAGTGTTTACTGTGGCAGTTACATACCTTATTGCTTGCACCTGACCAATTAGTTCATGCAAATGAGAGCTTGGATACCATTGTTTTCTTGGAAGATCTTTGCAATAGCATCTTTTTATGCTTATTACAGCCTTTGAGAAAATTTTCACTGAGGCTCCTGTTGACTACTGCCGTTTCATGTAGACAAACTGTTATAAAGCAGGCAATGTAGTTTGCTAAAAACTTGGCCAAGACAGATAGTGCTGAACCATATTCTCCTCTTTTGGGGCTGAAAGAAGATACGGTTTGACTGCAATAGTAATTTCAATAGTTCCTGCTCATACTTTCATATGTACCATATACAGTAATGTTGCATGTATTCCCCAGTAGGCAGCTAAATGCCACTGAGCTGTTTGCTGACTCCCCTCAGAGTTGTACAGGGGAGAGAACTGGAAGAACTGAGAAAACTCATGGGTTGAGGTAAAGGTAGTGTAATAGGTAAAGCAAAACCTGTATGTGAAGAAGCAGAAAAAGCCTTGACATTGTGTAAGTACTACTCACTAGCAGATACAACACTGTTATGTTATCAACACTGCTTTCACCACAAATGCAAAACATAGCACCACACGAGCTACTATGAAGAAAATTCACCCTGTTGTAGTGAAAATCAGCACAAGTATATATATTGCACCTGTATAGCAAGTTGCTTTATTTTCATTATTTGTAAATTACAAGTAAGCTGATAATTGAGATTTATCTTCTTTAGATTGACTTCAGGAGAAATGTATAAGCATACTTTCTTAATCATCAGCCATTCAGTCATTTAAGTTGTTCAGAAAAAATAACCCATATGTGTGATGATAATGATCCATAACAGAACAACAGAATCACCAGGTTGGAACAGACCCACCGGATCATTGAGTCCAACCATTCCTATCAAACACTAACCCATGTCCCTCAGCACCTCATCTACGTCCAGGCAACGTGACTCAAGCCCCTCACTGGGCAGTCTCTGCCACTGCCCAAGGACCCTTTTTTTTTTCCTGATGTCCATCCTGACCCTCCCCTGGTGGAGCTTGAGGTCATTCCCTCTTGTCCTGTCCCCTGTCCCTTAGGAGAAGAGCCCAGCTCCCTCCCCTCAGCAACCTCCTCTCAGGCAGTTGTAGAGAGCAATTTATAAATAAGTTTTTTTCTTATTTACTGAGTTGGACAAAGTCCTGGACAACCTGCTCTGGTTGATCATGCATGAGCGAGTGTTTTGGACCAGATGATCTCCAGAGGTCCCTTTCAGCCTTAATGATTCTGTTATTGCAACTAGATATGGGTCTCGGCTGTAACAAGCACTATCTAATAATAAAAAAAAAAAAGGATGCAAAGGAAACCTATGTTTTCTCTTCTACTTTATCCCCATTCCTCCCAAAGCCTCCCTCTACTGTTTCTCATGGCTATGTCTCCCTTTGCAGCTCAGTAATAATGTGTTTTTTAAAGAATTATTGTCAACCCATTAATTCTTTTTCTCCTTCAGTCTTGGATGAAACACACGCTGTGACATAAAACTAACAATTAAAATATGGATCTGAACATCAAGTTAAAGCATATTTGAATAATCTAGGCTTTTGAAAAATATTTTGGAGGAGGAGGTCTGGGCGCCAAATTCAAGCAAACAAAGAGACAAGAAAAGGACACATTAATGACAAATTACTTCTGTGTCCCTTCATAAAGACAGAAGTTACTAAATCAGGAGAAGCTGTTGATTCCCTTAAGGGAAGGGAGTCCTTATACAGAGATTTTGACAGATTAGAATGCTGGCCAGTTATCATCCCTATGAAATTTAACAAGAAAATCCAGCAAATGGTGGATTCTGCACATGGCATGGTATATTCCTAGATGTACAGCAAGAGTGTTGACAAGAGGACAGAGTGCAGCTCTGCAGAAAGGAATCTGGGGTTTTTGTTGATGATAAAATCAATGTGCATTAACGATAAATCCTTATGGTCACTAAGCACAGTATAGCTAACCAACTGAAAGAAGTGATTGTCCCATTATGTTCAGCATAGTTGCAACCTTAACTTGAATACTGAGTGTAGTATTGCACTCCATAATTTAAGAATCTAAAAATGTTACAAGTCAAAAGAAAGGCAACAGCAATAGATATGTAGTTTAACTTTTGAGATATGATTTAACTTTTTAATTTCCCTCTGAGGAGTCAGGAGTTGGAGGGAGTGACCATCGTTGGTCCTCTCCAACTCAGGATATTCTGTGGTTCCAAGAAAAATGTTTCACATCTTTAGATTTTAGCATTCATGTCTGATAAATGTGTCCTGCCTGAGCTTGGTAAACTTTCATCTCCACATCTTTGTTATTTGAAAGGTGGTGGTATAAGCCAAAGTTATCAAGTCATTGTCTTCCAGCTGAAATACTTTTACTGAGAATACAAATGCTTATGAAAATTTCCCCTTCCAAAATAATATGTATTGATCTGTTATAATACTGACTTTGCACATCTGATATGCTGTACTTGAAAAATGGAATATTCATTAATAAATATTAACAATTTACATTTGTTTCAATGGTCACAGAATGAGATTTGGATCATTTTGCATTGCACCAGAGCGCCTCACAATGCGATGCCAAAATCCTTTAATTTTTAATTATTTAATGAAAAATCTAATTCAGTGTTTTTCCTTATGAATAAAAATGGACCTAGACCACTACTAGAATTGGAAGCTTTTAACTTTTCCTGTGGTCATTCATGGTTTCCACAGAATCAGACAGGGTTAGTCTTTGCAGCTGAGAAAAAAAAAGACAGAAAACAATTATTATGGTCAAATATCTAATTTAGTTTACAGTAGATATTCCTGTATTTTTTATCTCTGAATCTACCTACAGATCTTTCTCTTGCTTAGCAGGAAGTAATGACAGTAAACCAGCATGGGCTTACAACATTAAATACATGCTTTTGAGCTGAAATTAATTCCATCATCAACAAATTACTTCCAGGTATTATGAAATGTAGATTGCCAAATGTTTTCAGTTTGGCTAAAATTAGACTGCTGCCTCAGTAAGTTGTGAGCACAAGAAGATCAACTTGTGAAACCCGAGTTCCTCAGTACTCAGCATTTCAACCTATGTAGTTGAAAATATTGCACTTAAAATTCACAAATGTCATGGAATCGGTGACCATCTATGATTCTGCCTAGAGTTTTGCAAAGGAGAACCTGATATGCTCCTAAAAGACATAAGCTCCTGCCAAGGTCTGACACCACAGTGACTCATTGGGAGCAGAGAGAAAAATGGTGATGGCACTTTAAAACTAAGAGTTACCACCATTTCAGAATAATCACCAAGCCAAAGCACTCTGCAGTGGCCTACTGTGCCAGAGAACCCTCCCTCAAAGTGGTAAAACCCCAACAAGAGCCATAAATTCATAAAGCCCAGTGAGTGAAAGACCACCCCACCCTCATCTCCTCTCTGGTGTGGGTGAAACATGGCCTCCTGATGAGCTCTGACACTGTGCTGACTCACTGGGGGCAAAAGGGAGGGTGACTGGGCCAATCCCCACCCCCCACCCCGCTGCTGTAGAAAAGTCATCCTTAGGGAATGCAAGCAAGCAGGAGTGCAGCAAATAGGTGCAGGCAAATGGCATGGTGTGTCAGAAGGGCACAGTGAGTCAGTATACAAGGCAGTTCACAAAGGCAGGACAAACAGGTAGGGCACAGGGGCAGGGAGGGCACAGTCTCTGAGGTCAGGAGGTAACTACAATTTTGCAAGAGGGAGTTATGCACCTGGCAGGAGTCTGCATCCCCTGTACCTTCCAGAAGAGGTGTATCAGCCCAGACTGAACTCCCAGGAAAACACACAACCATTCAGGTCTCTGGCTGTAGGGAGTGCCACCAGCTTGCAATCTAAACAGACCACAACAGAAGCAACAACTGTGTAAGGTGATATCAGGTGGACTATCTACTCAGCCCAGTGGCAGACTTAGGAGAGGAAGTAGGTAAACTAAAGGGGATCAGGGAGTCTGAGCAAATGATAGACTTCTGGAACCACACCAGATTTCTCTGAAACATGAACAGAGACAGCTACTGGAAAAAAAAATCTGATCAAAGGGACTTGGTATCCCTCCTACATCAGGATGTAGGTGGGATAATTAAAGGAAAGTAGTGAGTGGAAGCTAATCCACAAGTGAGGCAGCAAGCAAATCCCCTCCTTGCCCACGCCTCCCCAGATGCCTCTGCACCACAGACACAAGGCTCTAGCTGTACAAGACTGACCAGAAGAAATTGTGGGTGCCAATCCATCTACTTCAGAGGAGGAGCCAAGTCCAGAATGAGGTACCTCCCATATGATGGCCACTGCCACAAGGAGGAAAAGGCAAGTCATAGTTGTTGGAGACTCCCTACTTGGGAGAACAAAGGGTCCAATATGTTGCATAAACCCTATTCATAGGGATGTCTGCGGCCACCCAGGAGCCCAGGTTAGGGATATGACTAGGAAACTTCATAGTCTGGTATAGCCCTCAGACTACTACCTGTTACTGCTTTCCCACTTGGGAGGTGATGAAGCTGCAGTATATGTCCCAGGAGTGATTAAGAAAGACTTCATGGCCTTGTGATGGTTAGTGAGGGAATCTGGGGCCCAACCGATATTTTCCTTCTTCCTTCCAGTTGCAGGCAGTAACATTGGAAGGAATAGACAGACTCAGTCTACCAAAACATGGTTTCATGGCTGGTGTCACTCTAACGTTTTCAGGGATTTTGAAAATGGAATGACCTACACTGCTCCAAGTTTACAGGCATCAGATGGGAGACACCTTTCTCAAAGGGGAAAGAGGATCTTTGTACTGGAGCTTGCAGAGCTCATTGACAGGACATTAAACTAGATGTGAAAGGGGACAGGCATACTATCACCCTTGCCTATGACATGCTGTTGGAAGATGGTTAGAGGTATGAGGTGAGAGGTGACTCAACCACCTCCC
>WAAB01013818.1:5512-58765 GCA_013389865.1 Piaya cayana
GCCTGTCCAGGCCAGAGGCTGACAGTTTCCATAGTAGAATGCTGTGAGAAACTGTGTCAAAGGCATTACTGAAGTCCAGGAAGATACATCCACAGCCTTTCCCTCATCCAGGTCATCCTTCGGGTGGTCTCTTTATTGGAATACTATGGCTTGACGAGTGTTGCTAAGGCACTGTTTCCTTCAAGCAGACAAATTAGTACATGGTACTAATTATACTCTGGGGTTAAGTGCAAAAGCATAACTAGTTAAGAAGACAAATAAAATTTGAGACATTAATTAAAATATCCAGTGTTGCCTATGAGGAGTGTGTGCTTCTGAAATGTGTGAGAGTTAGTATTTCAACTTTCCGGGCTCAGATTAAGAAAACTTTTGTACATATATGGCTATTTTAATCATTTTCACTGGCTAGTAACCTCCAGTGATGAAGCTCTGTGTGTTAATTAACTCTTGTTTTGTAGATACTCAGCATGTGAAATCTGGTATATGCAAAAGCCACAAGACTTATGAAAAGTGAACATTAATGTTTTAGGAAAAATGTAACTACTAATTATAATAAATATATAATTTAAGTATTTTGTAGTTCAGCTTCAGATACCCATTTCTTTAATGAAGATTATGGCCACAACTGACTGTTGTTTTCCAAATCTTTTAATCCACAGATAAGAAAATGTTTTTCCTTTAAGAGAAAGCGGGCATCAATGGATTCTCTGTATATGTTTAATTCTCCTAAATAACAACAACAACAGATAAATTAAATGTATTCAAATTCAAACCAGTTACTAAGCACAAGCTCCTCTTCCTCCTTATGTGGAATCAAAGTCTTATAGTCTTACTCTGCATACACTAAATTTGAGCTCTTTCATTTTTACTTGCATTCATATTTACATTCAAGATCTCTATAATAATCTGATAATACAGTGCCTGGTTTTCCTTGTGTGTTAGGAACATTTTTTTTTCTCTTGGCATTGCATCAACTAGTGGCTTCAAAGTTCTACTACAATTGTTGGTTGTGATGTAGGAAGGCTACTGAAATCATAAGGCTTTATGTATAGTAGGCTGCAAAATCTTACAGATTATTGGTCTAGAGCATATTCTGAATGTTATTTCTCTATGGGAAGAGGTGTCTACTCTTCTATTTACAAAACCAGTGAAGAATTTTTTTCTGTGCCCTCACTGAACATCATAATTACCACAATTCATACAATTCAGGAAAAACTATTAGTAGCATATGCAGTGGCCTTTTATTGAACTATGTGTTCATGTTGCAGTAGAACTGGTCACTTCTAAATGTTTCAAAAGTTGCTCTTAACCAATGGAGCAAAACCTATGTTTACTTGTTTGGAGAACTGATGTGTGCACAGGGCCATGAACACATGTCTTGGGGATTTGTAGAGGTGCCCCTCAAAGGGCATCTGTAGGTCCTGAAAGCGCTTGTATGTGGGTGAATTCCTCCATTTATTCAGGTTTTAATATTTTTCCTGTGGAAATTTTTACATCAACTGACAAACTCCCCTCAGTCTCTTTGTCAATCTGAATCTTAATGTAGCCAACTGTTCTGTTCAGTTCTTATACTACATTTGTGGTGAAAGAGTCTAAGGGTGTGCTGTGTCAGCCATGGGATTCTTTGTCCTAGATTTTCCAGAATTTCCCATACACACTTTTAAAACAACAGCAAGTAATTGTGAAAATTGTAAGATACCACAAATGTAATTGTTTTCAGGAATTAAAATAGGTGTTTTAAAAACATTTCCTTATTCCAACTGGGCTGGTGAAATACAATCCTTTCTGTTGTCTCCCACCCTCAGTGTACCCTCTGGATCCAGCAACCAGCAGGATCTCCCTCTTTCTCTCTCCTTCTTGCACTTCACTTTGCATATCTCACCTTGTAGATCACTGCTCCAGGTACTTTGCTGGGCTGCCTCTCTATCCTGTGCCCCTACAGGTATCCAGCCTTCGCAAAGGCTTCAGAAGAATCATACATAAAAGTAGCTGTTCCGTCAAAACTGAACCACATCTGGAAGGATGGTTGAACTCATCAGCATTTTATTGCAAAAGGGAATGTGGATAGGAAGTTCTGTTGGTATAAAAATGTTGTCTGTTAGTATTTAAGGAATGATGATGGTGTCACTGTCATTTTACTTTACTTTTCTCTTGCCCTTTTCTCAGACTTGACCTGATCTGGGATTAAACAACCAAAAATGTTGTCACTGTAACTTGCTTCTCATCCTTAAAAAGCACAAATAGGATGACCTCGGCACACAGCAGAAAAGGCTGGAATGGCAAAAGGTAAGTAATAGTACGCATGATCTTGACTGATTAATTTATACCCATAGCCTATCTGCAGAACAAGTGGCCACATATCAATTAGATGATACAAGCTTTTCTTCCCTTTCTGTCTATACATTTCCCTACTCTGCTTATCTAAGCAGCAGGAGTCTTCTTAACAGTTCTTAGTGAGGTAAGAGACAGAATTTAATACATCTTCTTGTCCCTGGGGAAAGACTTTTGGTAATTTTGAAAAGAATGTATTATTCTCTCCAGGACACTGAATGTAAAATTGGAAAGAGGAATTTCTCCAAATAATCATAGTTTAAATGCTGAATTACAAATACATTTATTTTCTTTGCTTTTATGTTGGCACACATTGCATGCATGCTTTAAGAGATTTCTTTTTTGTGGTTGCTATGGTAAAAAGCAGTCCCAGTCCTTTTACTTAAAACGCATGAACTGCAATTAACTGTTTAATGTTGTAACATGCAACAGCTCTAGTAACACCTTAACAGCTTTGAGCATGATACTCCATATCTCAGCAGATGGTGATTTTTGGCATTCTATGTTTTCAGTTTATTTTTCTCCCTTAAATCCTTGCCATTATATCTTTTGACAAATGCTTTTTGAC
The DNA here is from genome assembly GCA_013389865.1 of Piaya cayana. Classification (NCBI taxonomy): domain Eukaryota; kingdom Metazoa; phylum Chordata; class Aves; order Cuculiformes; family Coccyzidae; genus Piaya; species Piaya cayana. The sequence goes on from WAAB01013818.1 coordinate 8,412, forward strand.
TAACTTAATTGCAGTTTGATTGTAGTGAAGCATTCCTCTGATCTTTTTGTATTTCTTTTAAAGATGACCGATACATTAAAAAAAATGTTTGTGCATGTATCCCTGACAGCAATTATGAAAGCAGATCTTAAAGTGCTTTTAGAATCTGTTTCTTTTTACATGAAGCCATAAAAATACTGTCTTGAAATACCCTTAGTGTACTATAGGAGCTCTACACATCAACAGAGAAGGAGACAAAATTAATTCTTTTGTGAAGAGCCATCCTGAATGTTTATGAAGAGTCTGAATTAAATGACTTACCAAATTCAACTTGTTTTACCAAAATGAGTTGCCTCTTTTTATTTCAATAGGATTGGAGACTGAATTCCCCTTGAATTTTGCTCATTGTCTTAATAAGGAGTTTCAATGATACTTAGAAAAAAAAAGTTGATGTTATCCAGACATTATCAAAAGTGAGATTGTCTGGTCAAGCTGTTGTTCAGTTTCTCTCCGTCTTCCTTCCATATAATACTTGTATTCCATTTCTAATGTATATATATTTTTTCAGTTAGAAATGAGTTCTTGGTTTTAAAATCAGGACTGTTCTTTGTTTTGCTCCTTGAAGGGATTTTATGTATTAAGCAGGCAGGATTCTTCAGATGTGCAATTTTGTAACACAGAACTGAGCTAACTTTTCTTGGTAACTTCAGCAACAGCATTAGTATATCTTCTTACTTAGGAAAAGAAAACAATGGGGAAAAAGGAAAACACTTTTTTTTTCTAGAATCCTAACAAGATAATATTGCAGTTTTAGGTTTTAAAATATGAATGCCTCAGTCACAGCTATTTTCTAGCTGACTCCAGGTTTCTATAATTATTATTTATTCAGTGCTGATAGTGTGCTTGACATTGTGGAAATAGAGAAAGAGATATTCATGTGGACTATCTGTCAGGATTTCCTAGTTGTTAGTGACAGTGTTAGCCTCTTTAAGCAAAACCTTGAGGCTGTGTTTAAAAAGGAGATGCTTATCCGTCCCAGCAACATGCAGCTTCATACATATGACCATGGGAAACACTGCCTAAATGCACCCAGCAAGGCTTTGGAAGGGTGGCCCTGGTGGAGTTTAATTTAATTAAGACAGCAGCAGCTTATGGTAGATTTGACTGATTAAACCTTTAAGATCAGTCATGGTAATTTCAAAAGCTGGAAATATTTTAGGGAAAAGTAACTGTGAAGAATCAATCCTCCTGATTTGATGCCTAAAGAATCAAAGACAGGCTGTTTGCCTGAATGCTGCATGCTTTTAAAATCCTGCGTCTTCTGTGAAGTCCACGAAGTCTTTTGTAACTTATCTGTAGGACTTACTGACAGCCCGTGTGCTTCAGTCACCTGGACAGTGATGTTGGAATCCCTCAAGTTGTTGTTACCATTGGCAGACAGTCAGTTGCCAGACTGACATCTACCGCTGGATTTGTCAGAAACAGTATCTTCTTCCAAATGGTAGCAGTGGAAGGATTTTGTCAAGGAATTATTTCTTAAGTTAGTAGTATTTGACAAAAAAAAATCTAAAAATCTTGTCTAAATGAGGGGGTTGTTTATGTCTTTATTACAAAACAGTTATTGTCTTCAGGCTTCCTCTCCAATGGAACCACAATAAAAGCATTCTAATAGATGGAATCTTTAATGAGTGCTTCTTGCCTTTGTTAATGAAAAAGCAGAAAGTTTGCTACTTGCTGTTTTGTAAATGAAGGATATTTTCTTCATGGTCACTTAAAAAAATAACACAACTGCCCAGTCCCCTCTCCCCCACCCCTCAACTTGCAGTGGGGGAAGAGGGGAATGCAAATACTTATCCTCGTTTTCTCCCTGGCTAGGATGAGCATTTCATTATCTTGTCCTTCCAGATATCCCAGCAAAATGAATGGATGATGACAGTAAGCTTATCTCTCTGAGATGTTGTTATCACCCATCCAAACTAACACTCAAAGGCCTCTATTAGAGCAAAACAAGTCATATACAGGAGTCAGTATTAAAAAGCCCCACATCCAGCAATGAATGTATCTACCACATATACAGAAGCAGCCAAACCAAAAGGACTCATAGAAAAATAAACAAACTTCTGAGGAGTTTGAAAGCTGAAGTTATACTTATTGAGCTCAGTTCAGAACCGTGAAGAAAGTTCAAAAGGGTTGTATCAAATCTAATGTATAAATTACAATTCCTATATTAGTCATAGTTTTTATGTCCGAGATTTTATTTAGAAAAGGAAAGGAAGTGCTTAGATTTCCTTGCCTCTCCGACACTTCAAAAAAGACTTCCCTTTGCTTGCATTCAATTTTTTGCAGTGACCAAAATGCCTGGTTTACACTCAGAGGAAAAGTTTAATTCGTTCACATTTTGAGATTCCTCTACAATATTTATTCAAAAGATTGGCAGATTCCAGGAAGTTCACTCATCCCTGAAAGAGAAGTTTTGTAAACAAATCTGGCAACAAATTTATTTTAACAGCAGCAACCCTGCTAATCTGTCAAGATGCAGTTTGTTTCTGACACTAGATTAAATTCTTTTGCTTAAGAGCAGAAAGTAATTTGCTACAAACCAACCATTTAGCTGAGACATGGTGGTTGCCCCTCTGATTCTTCACAGAGCATTTAATTAATTTCAATAGAAAAAAGTTAATAGCATAATGTTTAGGGAGTTTTTGTTTTGGTTTGATTTTTTTCCCATTTCATTTTGTTTGTCTTTTTGGTTTTTTAAAGAGAAGTAAGGCTATATTTCTGTATTCACAAACCAGCAGCAACATTAGAGGTTTCAGAGTCTGTGAAACCCACCTATGGTGTTAACCAGCATTACCCCACACCCTCTGAGCACAAATCAGGGGATCGTTTTAGGCTGTGGTTCCATAGGCACTTTCTTGCCCAGATCCCCTATTTCCTGGCCATTAATTTGTGGTCATATCATCCACTTGCTCAATTCTTATCCAGAATCAGTTCATGGACCCAATTCCCTGTATAGCAACACCAGCAGTTGTGCAGTCATGTCCTGGACTGATATGAACCAATGGAAAGCAGACTGTACAGCTTAGGCTGGTTTTGTCAAGAAAAATGGCCATATCCAGCAAAATGTTTTATGCAAGGAAACAGTCTCAAAAGTTTGCAAATACTAGTAAAGAAAAATGGCTAAAACTTAATGTCTGCCATTAGTGTCAACTGAAACAAAAGACACATAAGTGCTGTTGTTAAACATGTATGGGCACTACCTTTCTTTGCATTAAGACTGTCCATCCAATGGGACTGCTGAGTGTGTGGACATTTTGGGGTGTCCACCTTTTGTGTCTTAAAGAGATGTGGCATGTCACCTCACTGCTGCCCCTTAGCACAAAGAGACAGCTTGTGAATTTATTTTGTGCTTCATAAAGCCGTGCACATCCTGGCGTAAATACTCGGCTAGTGTAAATGTCTGTAGAACCATGACAGTTTGTACCAGCAGGGGGAACGTCCATCCTTCCTGCCATTTCCCCAGCTTCTTCAAACCTGAAAGGCTGATCCAGATCTCAGTGAAGTCTGTGAGAACTTTCTCTCTGTGCTGGATCCAGCTCTAGGTAGTACGCGGACTCTTAGGTACGGCAATTAAGATATCGAGCTAATGTTAGTAAACCTTTCCTGCCAGCCTAGGACTGTCTGAGCTAACCTTCATCTTGGGCAAAACCTGAGGAAATCAGCTGGCTTTATGTTGCATCTGAAAGGTCAATTGCTACGGACTAGGAGGTATGGGGAAATTTTGGAATTTGCGGCCAACTTCTTGGTGTTTATTTGTGGAAGCTGCTAGCTGAGATTTTTTAGCTAGTCTTAATTAGGAGGAACTGGGATGGTGAGGCTGAGGACTTTAGAAAGTAAAATTTATAGGTACTTTAAAATATGTTTATAAATCTACTGTCCTTGCTTTTCAGGTTCCTTTTTAGGTGGAATTTTAATTTAACATTACTTGTGGACACTCAGGACAGTGTACGCATTTTTCTTCTTTGCTAATACCACATGTATGGACTTCACTAAGTAAACATCCTTCTAAAGCAAAGAAAATACCTGACATCAGTAACTTCTTAACATCTTTGTGAGATATTTTGATATCTAAATGACTCCTCACTTGGGGGAAGTTTTGATACATATTTTTATGCAGCATATTTAAAATCAGTGTAGGAAAGGAAAATCCCCTGTAAGAATTTATATTTGATGGTGTGAAATAATGAATTTTTAAAATATCAGCAAATTAATTTAGCTTCATTTGGGTTCATGCTGTTTGGAAGAAAATGGACTGGTGGATATCTCAAGTGTTCTAAACAGACTGAAAAATAATATACTTTTATGTTATTGACTCAGATTCCCTCTGTGATTTAATCCTTCTCTTTACATGGTTAGTGGGTGGAAATAGTGGGAAAGTCACAACCACAAGCAATAACATGGCAATTAACTCAGAGGTGCTGGTGGGACATTTAAGTAATTTTAAGTCAACATATATAAACATTACATTGCTGCTTTGAAAATCTGGACATTGTTTGCAGCTGGAAGATTTGGTCCCTTAATTGATTTTGATTTTCAAATTGCTTTTGAAAATTAACCACGGGTTTGAATCTGCTCCAGATGGGCAATGACTGAAAATTGTTATGATCTGGCACATATTTGGTAGTATAGAGAAGTGACTTGATGGCCTCATTAAAAGTATCTCAAACATATGTACTGATTAAAAAAACCCTCATCTCTGGCACAGTAGGGCTTTGGCTGAGGGGAACTGAGCTGCACTCTCACACCCAAGGGCTCTTTCTGGCATGACAACAGGAGGAAGTTCATGATGCTGTTGCACACAGAGGTGAATATAGAACGTGTTATGATTCAGCATGCCTGCCTATCAGCAGATGCAACGTGTCATATCCAGCCCTTGTTTCCACTGTGGTCAGTGGGATGTCTTGTGTGAGTATATCTCACCTCACCTGAATGAGAACTATGCAACTTAGATCATGGGGTTTAGGAGCCTGAAAGTGGTATTTGTTTCTCCACAAGCAGGTCATAAAAATTATTGCCTACCTGGTTAAAAAAATGGTACAGAGGGACAAGCACTAGGGGTTGGAGGGATCTGGACATCAGGACTAGCTGTCCCAAATCCCCTTTGTTGGCTGTGTGGAGAAACAGACCATTCAGAAGTGCAATGCCTCCCATTCTAAAGGTGACGGATAAAGTTGGTTACACCAATTGTGCCCTAGTCATGCTGCTTTGTTTCCAAAAGAAGCCTCGGGTGATTACATAACATTAACATATGCAGGCTTATGTTTTAGTTACTTCAAGGTAGGTAAGATAAATCCCATCCTCAACAGCTTCCCATCAGTCTGACAGTTACTTGCTGAAGTGCTATGTGAGTACTTTTTTCCACAATCTCTGAATGACTGTGAACAGGATCTCTTCTCCTCAGCATTATGAGTCAGTTCCCACAACACACTGTGATTTTTTTAAAGGAGAAAATGTACCATTTTCAATAACAAGCTTGGCAAAGACACTGACCAAAATTATGTCCCTGGCACATAATGTCCCTGTTTTGTAGTATGCTTTGGAACTATTGCCTATATGAATTAAATGACTCTTTTCTGTTTGGACAGCTGGATTTCTGTGTAGCACTAGATGGCAATATTCCCTCAGCTCCAGCAGTGGTCAAGGGAGGCATACATGGCAAAGGGACATATTCTGACCTTGTTTCCTTGTTATCACCCATGTAGCTTGTAACAGCCAGGTTTCCTGTGACTGAGGTTAATCTGGGCTGCAGAGTTTTTTTGCTCTCTATGCATTCACCCACTTACCTTTACAGCTTCACAGGTCTCTGTCAAAACACTTGTTGGTCAGTATGCTTACTCTGTGGGTTTCTGTTTCATTAAGAAACTCTTGTGGCTGTTATATGATGTTGATGCTCCGATTCATGGGCAAGAAGTATCTACATCTGGAGTACTGCGCTGCCTTCCTGCTGCCTTTTGTGGATCAATGTGGTGGGAGACTCAGTCAAATCATTACTCAGATAGGATGTTGCCTCATGCCACTTTCAAGTGGCTTTTTTTACTCATGTTTGCTCTCAGATAAAATAAGCATAATCTAAACTCAGCAACACAAAAAAGTGATCCTGTGTCTGCACCCAAATGAATTTGGTGTGATATTTCTGAAGGTTTTCTGTAGTCACAGAGCTTACAGGCAGTAAGGAACAAAGCCAGCAATAAACATTGTATCTGTCTGCTCTGTGAGTAAGGTTTTGAGTTTTTTTTGCTTTTGGGTCATTTTATTTGGGTCCAGACCTATTGAAATTGCTCCTTAAAAAATCAGGCTTGTCATTGATTTTTGTGAGACTAGGATTATTAGATTTATTTTCCAATAGTCTGGTGCTACCCAAATGCAGAAAGGTTCCATGTGCAGATGCAGACAATGTATCTCCCAAGCAAGATATTAAGGTAGAAACTGAAATTATCGTGGAAAAGCTATTTTCTTCTCTTCCCTTACTGTCATAGGTCCACACAAATCTCCTCTTCAAACCGATGCCTGCCACTTCCCATTAACCACACCCCACAAACTTTTTTCCAATTTAGAAACCTAGGTCTGTGCTGCCACAGCTGTTCTGCCACAAGCTCCTTAAAGAAAGATCCCAAAACCACATCAACTGGTTCCCTCATCCTCTTATTGCACATCTCCTTGTCATCAGATCAGGACCCCATCTTCACATGCCACATCTTTTCCTATTTCTTCTACTCCTCAGCTGTCACAATAGAAATACAACTTTTTCTCCACCATTCTCTTCACTGTCTCATACTTCACAGCCCTAACTTCAGTCCTCTGCCCCAGAAGTCTCTGTTCTCGTATCCTCCTATAGCTGAGTAAATTGTGGTACTACTGTTTGGGCATTGCTAAGCATAAGAATGGAGCAGAAGCAAAAATGATACACCAGATCCTCAGATGGTGTTAGACTGCTGCATGCTGTCTGATCTAGTAATATTAAGACTGAGACTGTATAAATGCTGCAGTTGTTCTAGTCATTTGATGGGGACAGAAGCTCACAGGAATATCAGTAACACAGAGCCCTGAACAGTCATCTTAGTTATTTAATGTCCTGCAGAAAATAATTTTGTCCTCTTTAAGACAATTCAGTCTAACAGCTGGACTGCAGCTTATACTGTGAAACAAGTGGAGGAGAAAGTTGGAAGTCCCTCCTTACTCCCATCACACATTTTCTAGATGCCAGGTACAGTTACACAGGGCAGAAACCACATTTTCCCTAGGGAATGCCTATGCTGGGAGGCATATGTGTGACTTATTTTTTCCTCATTGGCTTTTCAATGCCAACATCTGGATGAGGACATCCTCTCCATCTATTGTTGGGCTACAAACTGCCAAGGAGAAATGAGTCAATTCAGCATCCTTTGGGGCTTGAGGCAAAGCTCATTGGAAATCTGGAGCAATGAGACAGAAAAGGAGGATCAGCAAAAAGCTGAATCAAGTACAAATCAAGCAAATATGACAGAGATTTTATGTTGTTTTGTCCTACATCTTATTTTAAAATTAAATGAGGAAATTGTAGAGGTATTTCTAACCAGTGCCTCTGGGGAAACACAACCATTGAGAGGGGTGAACAAAGATTGCTGTAATACACTGTGGCACATCAGGGATCTGACACAGGTCAGCCCCCACCAAAACATTGGTAGCCCAAGCAAGAGCTGGGGTTGTTTAGCCNGAATGGCTGGACTTGATGATCCAATGGATCTCTTCCAACCCGGTGATTCTATGATTCTATGATTCAAAACTGGAGTGTACCCAGGGCTACATGCCCTTCTCTCATCCCAGGCACCTCCTTTACTCCCCTGGATAGCTAGAGAGCCCAGTTGAAGATCATTAAGTTCCATAGAACCATAGGCAAACAAACTTTCACACCGTTAGGGAGTAGTGAGTTATTCTCACTCCTCCTGGTCAGAGGAGGGAGGAACTTAGGTGTAAAAAACTGTCTCCAGTGAAACTCCACCACCTTCCCCTCTGCCTTGTGCCCAGCTGTGGTCTTTTATGTTAGTTCCCTACTCTTTTTTTTTTTTACTTTCTCCCCCAATGCCAACTGAAAATATTTTATTTGTCCTAAAGTGCAAGGTTGCTTTTGAAAAACAAAATCAATTCCCTTTGCTGTTAAAATAAATAAGGTGTAGTAAGTTTCATGATGTAAAGCCCTGTTTAAGTCATACTTGACTACGTGAAGTGCATCATGGTATGTACATAGAAACTTCAGTTTCAGTACCCATATTTGCCCAGAGCATTCTTTCTTGTTGTATTCGCATCATTTGATACTTCACATCCTTGTTTATATATTTACCAATCAGCTCAGGTGGTCAAGCAATTATACTAACAGACAAACTTGTAACATGCAGTAAATACTGTATCATGAGGTGCAAAGTATTGCCACATGCATTCAGACCTTGATCAAAATATCCAGCAAACTCAGGAAGACTTTATTGGCCTTGATGCATTTTCCACCGAATCTTTGCTAGCACCGAAACCCTTTTTTTTGAAGATAAACCACATAATTAAAATCCAAGAGACTTACGTGACTAGCGTGGGCAAGCCACGTCATTTCTCATAGGGACTGAAAGTTGCACACCACTGCATAGTTTTGATCTTGAAACCCAAAACACAAAGTAGTTGCTGATGACGTCTACTTTTGCTCAGATGAATGAATACTGATGCTTGTGTTTCACTGACTTCCATGTTGTGTTAACTGAAGAAAATGTAATATCTTTAAGCAGCACAAGAACTTCTTAAAGAGAAAAACATTTAGTATCAATGTGCTTTTTACAGTCATGGTGTCTTACAGTCATCATGATTAAGCTTGGGAGTGGGAACAAGAACTTTAACTTTTCTAGACTTCCTGTGTGGCCTTGGAGGAGTCACTTGACCTCTTTGTAGGGAGGATTCAAGTACATCTAGAGCTTTCTTGAACTCATGCCCTTGTAATCATCCATCTGCCTTATTCCACATTTGTCAAGATGGAGTGGAGGATATGGGAAGGATCAGAACGATCTCCACTATCTTAACACATAGTCCCTGTCTTAAAATAAGTACTCAAATTCTTTGTAGCAAAAGAGTCCTGGGATACTTTCTTCTCTAGCAAATGCTTTAGTCCCTTGGGTATATAACTGCTGGAGCAATGGAAGAACTTTTCAGCACTGACAGAAGCAATGTTTTGAAACTTATGTGTGTACTCACCCAGATTTAAGGTTATTCTTTATTTAAATATGGATCCCCTCAAAAAGCTCTTGGTGTGATAGAATCACTTCCTATTAACAGACATCTCAAGTCAGTTATCAAGGAGATGCCTAGCGGGTTTATGAGTCAATGCCAGAAAACAGATGGTCTGTATATCTGTCTGGGATTTTTTTTTTTGCATAATTGCATGGGTTACTAACCTCACTAAGCTGGGATCAGTTTAGGTGAGATTAAAGTGGCCTGGGTAGTACTCATGACTTTTATTTTGCTCTTGTCACTCACAAATAGTACAGAGTAAGCTTTTAGCTGAGAAATGAAATGAAATGATGCACTACTTTCTGGTGTAGGATGCTAAGGTACTATTTTAATATTTTAGGACAGGTTACCAAGGCAGCAGATAAAGAAGCTGCACTGTTTAAAGAAAAAGGAGATGAAAATAAAACCTGACAGTCTAGGTAATTTAATTAAAGAAACAACACAATAAATACTCTTGAACTGAGGTTGGATCAGATGTGTGAAAATTCTCTTTAGGCTTCTCAATTTTTGGTGAGTGATTACCAAAGTAAGAATAAAATGTCTCCTTTCCTGTAGATTGGCTAAGCAGAAGAAAGTAACTGCTAATGGTAGAATTAGCCATTAGTGGAAAAACTGATTGCATTATTGCTTGTACTGCCTTGATCTCTTTTCATCTGACTGCTTTGTGTTCCCAGGATTCTCATTCCTGACCTTCCTGGACCAGCAAAGCAGAAGTTGCCAGCCTTGTCGGGGAACTTCTGCCCTGCTGACCTTTTCCTAACTCAACTGTTCCTAATCAATTCTATATTTGATTACATGGACATACTTATTTCTCCTTGATTTTTAACCTGTTTTGGGCTCTCTTTTAACTCTGGCTGCTTTTTCATCATATACCTCATAAGCTGGCAGGATGAATCAGAGAACTGGAGAAATCCACTCAGCAGAGGAATATAGGAAAAGAGGCTTCTGAGAGGTACTGAAAGACACTGACAGTGACTGAAGGAAGAAGGAACCAGAGTCTGTTCTATTTATACTTGTTCCACCTCTGTGAGCTGCCCTCCACACTCTCCTCCCTCACTGTGTGCCTGACTTGGCTCTCCTCTCGTCTCCCTGGTCACCTCTATGGTCTCTTCTCACAACATGCTTGAACCATGAGGCTTATCAGGGACTACTTGAAAGCCCTGGAGACGTTTTAAAGAGAAACAGAAGTTAACTGCTCCATGGATACTCACATAGTACCCAAAACACTTACCTATTGCACTTCTGGATGAAGCTGGGGAAAGGCTCACATTCCAAGCGTGTATATATTCCAGATTCCTTTGCTATCCATATTTTTCATATCCCCCTATAGCACGTGCAGAAAAAAGTCTGATTTATGTATATGGACACTGGATTCTTGCTGAAAGTACTTCTATGTAGGAAGGACAAAATGAAGAAGTTGAAATATGTATTTATGGGAAGAAAAAAAAACCAAACAAACTGACTGAGCCCTCCAAAAGCCCAGTGTAAAAATAAGGGAAAGAAAAGGAAGGACAAAATATGGTCCCTTCTGAGTTTTGGTAAAGGTTTGGCTCTTCAGAGGTTGAAAATAGTTCCATCACTCTATGAAACAAATTTAAACATGTATCTTAAAACTTAGCCCAGATGTTTCAATATTTTTTTCCAGATTAAAGGAAACAGCAGTCTAATGGGATAGATTATATATTGCAATTAAAATGAGGGAACAAAGCTAGCAGCAGTTTTTCAGTGTTCTGATAATTAGTGAAAAATCACAAGCTTATTGTACAAGCCTAGTTCATACCAGTGCACACAGACTTCATCTTTGTGAGGTGTCCGGTCAGATATAAAGCTTCTTTGTGGACCATAGAGATTCTTATGAAAGGATGGGCAACAGTCTGATAGGTAAAGGGACAGGCTAGACTTCTTGCTAATGTAAGTATATTTATATTAATATCAGCATAACTGCATATTTTGAGTGAGGGTATTTTTTTTTTTTTTTTTTTTTTTTTTTTTTTTGCTAGCATGAAGTCTAGGCACACATTTCCTTGGGCAATAGAAGACTAGCTTCCTCAGCACTACAGTTTGATGCAGTGTGTGCTCCCCAATGATACAATGTGACCAAATTCGCTTTAAGCCTAGGCTATCGGGACTTGGCAAGGCCCTAAGGCACTTTAAAACAGATGCAGACCAACCATCAAGTGAGTGTTTCTTATAAATGTTCCCCCAAACCAGTATCAGACATGTAGTTGTGGCTCAGTTCCAATCAGTAAGTTTTACTGATGCATCTTCTCCAGTTTCATTATATCAGCAGGAGCCTCTGGAGCACGTATGTACAGTAGTTTAAGGTGCACATGCAGCAAGCATAGGCAATGCCTGCCCAACCATTCAACTGGCTGTTTGTGTTCAACATGTTCGATTAACATGCTTATAATGCACAAAACACAGGAGAACAGAACAGAGCTTTCTAAACTACTATCATTTTTCACTGGGACAGCCACAGTGTGTCATGCAGAACCATCAAGAGATCCTAGCTTAGCTCACAAATCAGTGTGCTTTCTCCAGAGCTGTGTTAAACCTGAATCACTAAATCCTATCTCTTAGCAGAGCTGTTAAATTCATCTAGAGGTGTTCAAGAATAAACTAGACAAATCCCTGAGCAACCCGATCTAATCAAGCCTGCTTTGAGCAGGGTATTTGACTGGATGACCTCCAGAGGTCCCTTCCAGCCTAAATTATTCTGAGTCAATGCTAATGCACCTCTATTGCACCCAGTTCTGGTATTAGTGTCACTCTCTATGATATTCCACAAAATAATACTGGGACTGCCCTTAGATAAAAAATATAAAGAAGTTGCATGGGTATGTAGTGGGCTGGCTGGTCAAATGCCTCATCTAAGGGAGCCAGTGCACTTTGCATAGTGGTCCATGCTGTGTCTGAGACAGCTACCGCAAAGCTAACTTCATCATGTACATATGCTGCAATCTTACCTCCAGGTATGCACTGTGTGTGGTCTGAGTAATTCTCTGATACCCAGGGAAAAGAGAAAACTTCACATTCTTGGTTTAAGTAAGAATATTGATGATGTGATTGAGAGCAGCCCTGCAGAGAAGGACTAAGTGCTGGTCGATGAGAAGCAAGATGTGAGCCGGCAGTGTGTGCTTGCAGCCCTGGGCTGCATCAAAAGAAGCATGGGCAATGGGTCGTGGGAAGTGATTCTGCCCCTCTGTTCCTCTCTTGGGAGACCTCATCTGCAGTACTGTGTCCAGTTCTGGAATCCTCAATGCAAGAAGGATATGGAGCTGTTGGAATGGGTCCAGGAGAGGGCTACAAAGATGATCAGAGAGCTGGAACACCCTCCATATGAGAACAGGCTGAGAGAGTTGGGATTGTTCGTCCTGGAGAATAGAAGGCTCTGAGAAGATCTTAGAGTGACCTTCCAGTACCTGGAAGGAACCTAAATGAAAGCTGGAGAGAAACTATTCATAAAAGCCTGTGGTGATATGCCATGGGGGAATGGATATAAGCTGGAGAAGGGCAGATTTAGACTAGACATTAGGAAGAATTTCTTCACCATGAGAGTGGTGAGGCATTATCATAGAATCATAGAATCATAGAACCACCAGGTTGGAAGAGACCCACCGGATCATCGAGTCCAACCGTTCCTATTAGAACAGGTTACCAAGGGAAGTTGTGGCTGCCTCATCCCTAGAGATGTTCAAGACCAGGTTGGATGGGGCCTTGGGTAACCTGATCTAGTGGGATGTCCCTACCGCATGGCAGGAGGATTGGAACTAAATGATCTTTAAGGTCCCTTCCAACCCTAACTACTCTATGTTCCTATGACTAAACAATGACTATTTGATGCTGGTGCGTGAAGAGAGCACCTCATTCACCACAGCGATGAAAGTAACAGTATCTCCAGAATTAGAACTTACTCGATTCTTTTGCTAATGCTTCAGTAAATAAGCTGATGGCAGTGAAAGGACTATTAGTGGTTGTTTTATCAAGTGTGGCCCAGGTCTGTGGATGGAGTGTCAACAAGGAGCTGTTCTCTGACAAGCAAATAAGCTGACGGTGTTTAGAAACTCCCTTAGAGACAAGGGTCCTTTGTTTCATTTCTCACTCCACAACATGACAAAGAGGAAGAACTTAGGTAGAGCTGATGCAAACTAGGGAAAACATACCATGATCTTTCAGTTTGCATCTTGTGAACATGAAGGATAGGGTCGTAAAGATGATGAAGAGCATGCTCCTCCTCCTCATTTTGCTGGGAGTAGTATCTGGTAAGAACATGATTTCATTACACTGCTAAAATTAGAACACTGTTGGCTGTTACACTTTCTCTTGGGAGCTTTATAATAGATATTTAGGGATCAGACATGGATGGAAAAAATCAAGTAACAATTATTTTCCTATTGAAATAGATTGAGCTCTGTGGTTACAGCAGTATAATGAAAAGAATATGACCCCTTGCTAAGACATTTTGCTGGATGAGGCACTTCATGTGCAATAGCTGCTGCTCAGTAACAGAATCTTGGAGTGGGAAAGGAGGTCAGCTCTCTAAGAAACAATATCTAGTATTAATACTCCAGTATTTTCCTTTCAAATACCGATAATATTTCTCTTTGATGAAATGAAACAAACAAACTGGACCAAACAGGAAAATACTTGTGGAGAATATTAGTAAGGTAATATCACTATCTTTGTCTAGTGTAAAAACATGGGAAATTTGCCAATATTAATATACGCATGTTAGTGACTCAAATTAGATTTTGAAACTACAGACTGTGGCTCATGGAACTCTTGGTGTTGCTTGTAATAGTAGTGGCTCATGTACAATCACTGCTGTTAAAGAACTGAAAGAGTTCTGCCAAGCCTCATGAACCTGTCAGTATTTGGTGGTTTTCCTAATGTCCCCAAAACTGTGATCAGGGCACTGTATATGAATCTCGTCTTTCCTTGAAAAATAGTGTTTTTCAGACCTACATGGTTAGGGAGTGAGAAAAGCTTGAAGATGTGACTCAAGCACACTGCAAAGACTAACAAATCATAGTTAAATAAGTCTTATACATATACTTCTCAAAGCCAGCCTCATGATTGCTTTATCTCAGTGTTTGTCAGTATTTGAGGTTGGTAATTCTGATAAATAATGTATTAAATTGCTTCAGGCATGTTTTGTTCTCCCAAGTAAGGAGGAAAGCAAGAACTTGTGAATATGGAAGGAGGACTTTTCTAAAATCAATTGGAAGAGGCAGCAGACATTTAGATGCAGTACTGAAAACTTCAGTTAAAAATAAGGAGCAAGAAGTAAGAACTTGTTATTTAGAAAGGCAAATCCCGAATAAACAGCCAATGAAACCTTTAGAGATAAAACAAAAATAACAACATTTCTGCATTTCAAAATATTATAATGTAATTGATTTTATGAATAGTTTCCATTAATGAACTGTGGCTTGCCGAGGGAACAGAATTCATCAGGTACTGTCCACAGAAGATTATATTCAAAGTTCATCTCCACTTATGAATGTATCCCCAGAGCCCCTTTCATGTGCATAGGCAATTTTTATTGATGATGTTTTCCAGAATCTATAAGAACACTGATACAAACTCAGCCCTTCACTGAGTCCTGCTTCCACTGACATAAAACAGGGACAGCTCAGCTGAATTCACTCCAGCCAGTGTGTCAACATGAACCATTCAGTCTAACTCTTATGGGAAGTTCCCACCTCAGTCTCCCACACCCCAGCCTCTACCTCACTCACCTGCAGATCACCTCCAAGGCCTTTTTCTCGTGAATGCCAGAGTAATCCCATCCAGATCAGTGACCCATGGACCTGCTTTACCTGGAGTGTGGGAGCATGGGAACCTCCATGCAGCTGTGGAGAAGGTCTGGTAAAGTGCCTCAGCTGTGACTCTTACCAGTGGGGCCCTGTGCTCAGAAGAGGTATTCCCAGAGGCAAAGTCTCTCACCACAGCCCAAAGTGTTTGCTTACATTGCAAACACCTCCACGTTCCATCCTTCTTCCCACAGTGCTGTGAGTCTTACTGGCTGCAAGAGAGAGAGCGGGAGGTGTCTAATGGAGGGATGTTGCTCTAAGAAGGGCTCCAGGAAACACTACAAGGACAAGTGCCTACTGGGATAGGATGTGGGAAGAAGGGGGATCAAGGGACTCCATGCTTTGTCTTGTGGACTCATCCACTGCCATTAATTTTGCTTCTCATGTAGCAAAGGCCCTGGGATCCTAAGCCTTCTCTGGTCCGATGGGGAATAATTATTTGGGAGGCCAGTAATGGGAATAATGTTTATCACACAATGGCCATATACATGCTATCTCTAAAATGCTCCAAATTTTTTTGCGGAATGTAGGAAAACAAGATTTTTCTATAGTTTTGGGGAAAAGTCGCTAAGGCTTCTTCTAGTGTGATTGGAAAATATTGGAGCTGAACTCTCCCCCTCCAGATTAAAAAGCCTCTTGCTGTTGGAGGACTGGCAGTTAGAGAGCCTTTTGGTAGCTGATGCGGGCCATTCTTCCCCAGCCACATGAAAAGGGGCAAAGGGAGGTGCTTCTGTCTCACACAGCAGAGGTGTCGCAAAGCAGCAGATTTTCCCTTGGCATTACATTCCCAAGCTGCAGGCTGAGCCTGAGCATCCAAGTGGAATCATGCTGCAGCCTAATGGCCTCAGACTGGTTTCCACAGCAGCTTTTTGCCTTGCAGCCACCCAGCAAACTAAAGACCTCGTGGAGCTTTTGCTACAGTAATTGCTGGTGTGTGAACAGCCTGGCCAGGCCCTTGAGCAAGCAGTATCTGCTGCGTCTTGGCACACAGCATTTTGGAAGTTTGGCTGAACATAGCCAACTTTTTTAGCAAGTGTATCAGACAAGCCAGTAAAGCCCCCCCCCCCCATAACATTCAGCCTTTCCAGTCTCATGTTAAGACACATCCTTGGTTTGGGAATGTCCTGATTTATGTTTTCTAGATGGTCTTTATGGGAGAAAACACAACAGGCCTTTGTTAAAATAACAAAAAATCACAAGCTAAACAGCAGACCAAGGACAGATCTTGTTTTGAAGGGTCCAGAGGGCTGATTGAGAAACAAGAGGCTCACACAAATCTGTTGGATGCCACAGTGCTCTGTGCTGCTTCTAGGCAGTTTTGGACCATGGGTGCTTTTGTAGCTCAACATCTCCTCTGAGGAGTGGAGGTTCCTCTTCCATGATCAAAGCAGGGGGCACAACACCACAACACCCCAAAGTTGTTGCTAACTCACACTGATGATGAGGCAGATGTACACATAACTCTGCTAGAAAGAGGATGAAGAGGAAAAACAGAGGAAGGGGACACTGCTGATGGCATAATACATGAAAAAGATTGCTTCTTTAACATCTAGGTCTGTGTGACTTAAGGTGCTTTGTGATGTGGTTTAGTGCACAGAGGCAGCGATTAGCACAGGGGGTGAAATGAAATAACAGAAATACGTTTGATTTATTCACTTCTGTATAAAGGCAAATACAAAGGTAAATGATGTGGTAACAACTTTACATCAGGTGCTCTAGATGTATTGTATTGTATTGTATTGGATAGGATAGGATAGGAGAGGAGNATTGTATTGGATAGGACAGGACAGGACAGGACAGGACAGGACAGGACAGGACAGGACTGAATAAGAGAAAAGATGAATTCTTTTGCCATTAATACAGGATTTACTACTGTGTAATGCCACCATTCATAAGCAAAAAGATAATCAGGTCATTTTTTGCTCATTACTGGCAGCTCTTGGCACAAGCAGTGTGCTCCTGCTAGCGTAAGATTCCCAGAAGTAATTTTACATTCATTGTCATCCTGCAGGAAGAAGAACCCAGTTGCTTAAAGGCTTACCTACAATAAGCACTGTTGAAGAAAATGCAGCAGCTGGTGTTTCCCTTTGTACCTTTAATGTAACTCTTTCTCCATTGTCTCCTGAAGGTGTTGCAATACTTCCTACCATAGTGAATTCAAATCCACTTACAGCAGCTTTTGATATTGTACAAAAAGGAGATCTTGAATACATGGTGAGTTTTACATTTAGCTTGAGCAATGTTCAGTCATGTAGGCTGATGTTTCCTAGATTACTGAGAACTGACAGTGCATAATGACTCATCTTTTAATCAGGAAAGAGTTGCTAATGCAAACTGTGGTGGAATTTGGACATGCTGTAATAGATATGACAAACGAGTAGTAATAGTGATTATAATTTTTAATTGCATCCAAGAAAAAAACACCTATCACAATAGTTCTATTTATTCTGTGATAGAAAATGTGTTCTTTTGAAAATAAGAGTTGAAGAAGGATGTATAAGACTTGCTTCTGTTTTGAGGATTTGCCCATAGTTTTTCAACTTAATTTGTATCAAGTTACTGTGAACTTAAAGTGGCTTCATTAAACCATGTGCAGCTGCTGTTTGACCAATCTCACCTACAGATGAAATGAATTTGACTGACTTCCAAAATAAAGTAAGATGAGTCAGATCAAAGTCATATTTAATTCTAAACAAAGCTGTGATGAATGAGGAAGTTCTCTTGAGGTAAGACGTTATCACACTTCCACACATCTTCGATCTATTTCTATCTATTTTGTGCTCTTCTCCTATGACAAATGCAAAGCAATTTCTATTACTTCAGGGTAAATTTCATTGCTGGATAAATTAGCGAGTTTTAGTTCACATTTGTCACTGGCAATGAGCGTTCAGACGTGTGATTACTTGTCATCCCATTGTAACTCGCCTGTATGTCTGAGACTGAACAGTGACACTGAAATGTGCCTCTAAAAGACGTGGATAGACACTGAGTAGAGATCTACAAAGTTAATTTGAATACTTTTTTTCTGGGTGTTTCCAAGGAAATTCAGGTTTTCACAAAACTGGTAAAAGGCTTCTTTTCTTGTTATCTTTGCTGATGTTTCTGGGAGAAAATTTGGGGAAAGTAAGACTGTGACCCTGGTGGCGGCTCATTGATCCAACCTGCCTAGAGGCACTACTGCTGTTCCCATGCTCCCACCTCCTGGCAGAGTGCAAAGATCAGTTCTGCCAACTCTGCTGGTTCTTTAGCTACTCCCCAGCCTGATCAGTGAAATAGTAAAAAAACCTCAAAAAAGCCGTCTTTAACCTGTGAAGCATAGGATGTGGCTGCACAGACAACTGAACTGGCTCAGCTGAGGGAATGTAAGAGGCAGACGGAGATCATAGAATCATAGAAGCATAGAACAACCAGGCTGGAAGAGACCCACCGGATCACCGAGTCCAACCGCCCCCATCAAACACCAAACCATGCCCCTCAGCACCTCATTTTATACTTCTATAAAATATATATATTTAGCTGGCTTTGCTGACAGAGAATTCATACTGTGGGACTCTGTTCCTAGGCAATATTTTGGCTTTTTGAATTAAAGCTATTTCTTCTGCTGCAAAACACAGCCCTTTTATATACCTGCTTGTTCCTGTCCTGTGCCATCACTATACTGTGCAATACGAGCATTTTATGTTGCTGCTTGTTGAATGGGACTGAAAAATTAATCTGGAGGAAAAATAACCCTGCAAAGAGATAAAAAGTATCTTGTTGATTTTTTTTTATGGCAGAAAATTCTATGAAGAAACTCTCATTCTAGCACGGAGCAGAGAGTGACACAGGGATGAGAACAAGTGGCCAAGAAACGCGTAGGCTGGAGACTGCTTCTTCCAAAGGGTCAGCTTATATCTATTTCATCCCACAGCCCCGTTACCAGAGTGGCCTGTGAGGACTTGGTGTGCCTTCCTTGAACTGTAGTTATTTTCAGTGTTTCCTAACTCACTCGAGGGACTGAAACAAAGAGGTGGCGCCAGTGAATATCAGTCATGAGAAAACCATAAAGAAAATGCAAGTTCTGTAAACTAGCAGTTGAGTGCTAATTACAACTCATAAGGCAAAGATAAATACGCAGGTGTCCTTAGTTCATTTCTTTGGTGAACATTGCTTCTTTTAATTATTTGTGCTGTGTTGTAGCAGATTGGTACAATATTTTGCAGAAGTAATGTGATCCAAAATGAGATACCTCGGTCCTATCTACTGCCATTAAATTTTTGCTGAAATAGACTAAGAGAAAGTATTTCATGCATGAATTATGAGGTTTGCAGATTAGCTAAGTACCTGTTAGCATAGGCGCTTCTGTATTTATGAAGCACATTTACTCCTGTTGCCGCAAGCCAAGGCAACGTCACATTTTGTGATATGTTTCAGGGTTTCTGAGAAAGTAGCTGTTTCTGAGATCTAAGCCCTGCTCATTCCTCCTGCTGCCTCAAACTACCTTGATGCTTTTAGTGATACTCCCTCTGCTTGCTGGGGGTGAAGGAAGGAGCAGGGAGCAGTGAAATTCTCAGGTGGAACAAGGGGTAGACACAGGTGACTCTAGACCCTCTTTCATGAAGTCCACAGCTGCTTCAAGTGTATACAGTGCTGTCTTCATCAGTAAGAGTTGCTCCTACCTGGAGAAGAGGTGAACTGTTGTTCACAGCCTTCGTCAGTGGCAAGCTTTTCTCAAAAGCAATGTACAAAGAGATCATCTAGATTCACATCTTCTCTTGCAAGACCTCTATTAAGGAGGGGGGAAGATGTGTATTTAGACAGTCTGGCTGTAGTTACAACAACAACAATGAAACTATTTGGCTGTGAATTGGAGGGATAATTCCCAGAGCACATAATTTCTGCTTAGAAGTGAACAGTTTCTCATTTTGAATCATTGTTTTACTGTATTTAGTAAGCATTCATTTTGGAAAGCAACTTTCCCATCACTGTTACAAGCTTTTGTAGCATGTATTTTCTGAGTTAACGTTACTTTTATGGGAAACATCTATTTGCACAGTACAGGAGAGAAGGAGGACCTCCAGGATACATTTGTTTTCTCCTGCAGTCTTGTTTGAAAAAGATCCAAAAAGGTTCCATAGAGCAGCTGTTTGACATACCAGAAAGCATAAAATGTTTGTGCTTCTGTTCACTCTCCTCCAACTGCCTTTGTTAATTGGCTCTGTTCTGGCTTTTGTCTTCTAACTGAGGTGACATCACTTTTGCATTTGTTCTCCAGCCACATCATCTCATTTCAAATCAAGGATTTATTTCATTGCTTTCCTTCTGCATCCTCTCCAGGCTCCTCCACTCTGCAGTATCATGAGTACCTTGCCATGCTCTTTGTCACACACACTTGTGAGCCCAAATTCTTCTCCTTCTCTGGTTCCGCAGCACCTCCACTAATGGTGTTCAAGCTTCAGAGATTTTCAGCTACAAAGCTGATTTAATAATCACGTTTCCCTTTTCTGTCCAAGAAAGGACAATTCTTGTTTCTTTATTAGATTCATCAGTCAATATTGTGCCATACAACTTTCAGCATCCTACTGTTGTACTGGACTGTTCCTAAATCCAAAATGAGTGCATTTAATGTTTTTTCATGGAAAGTCAGTATTGTGCTTTTACATATTCTGTGTTAAGAGGTGATGTACAGAGCTGTAAGTCTTTAAAAAAATCCCAAAGCAAATATTTGCTTTACCGATTGTACAAAACTTAAGGCCTAAGTAATTTTTTAATTAGTTTAACATTTTCACCAAACAGTTCTGGTCCCTCTCCCATACAGTGGGATTGTGCATCTTCCCTATTTGGTTTCCTGCAAGTCTTCTCCTAGACACAGTTAGTACGATGAAGGGGCTGGTACCTGCTAGACTATACGGTCTTCTTCCCCCTCACTTGTTATTGCAAGTGAAAGGTCTTCTCCCTCATGCTCTGACTCACAGAAATAGTGAAATTGCCTTTGTGCCTCACAGGACTTCCTCCCAGTTTTCAATCTCATCACACTTTGACTGCTCCTGAAGTTCGGTGTGGAAAGGTGAGGACTTGGTACAGACGAGTACCTGCAAGATGTAATCCTGGTCTTGAAGGCAAAGCATTGGCTGTTAGGCAAGACTGCTCCTTCCAGGTTTTCTTCTCCACAAAGTGTCCCTCACACAAGAGGTCCTTGAGTTCTCCATGAAAACACAATATTTTGTTGTTTCCACTCTGTTTTTCTCACATTTCTGCCACTGAAAACAAATATGCCAGCAAGTAGAAAATGATCTAAAATATTCACATGTTGCTGATGGGAAGCGTTCCTTTACTTGTGCTCACTCGCATAGACTATATCTCTTGCATCATGCTAATAATAATTTTTCCTTTTCAGGTTGTTACCACTGGGGACCCTGTTCTAGATTATGAAACTATGCCAAAGAGCTTTGATTTACAGATTTTTGTTGAAGACACCACTGGCAGAACTGACCTTAAGACGCTCACTGTCCGAATAATAGATAAAAATGAACATCCTGTATTTCGAGGAAATATGGCAATTCAAAGTAAGATAGTGGTGGTATTTGAAAAGAACAATACTTGAAAAGATGACATCAGATTAAAAAAAAATCTATAGCTGTTGACAGTGCCTGTAGCTAAATTGTTCTAAACATTCTCCTTTAGGAAAAAGGGAGGAACAGGTTATTTTTTTAATTAGAGCTTTGTTTTACACAAATGTTTAATATACTTTATCTCTGGAAATGCCCTTTTAGTTTTCCTGAAGCTTTAACCAGAAGTTATTTAACCATTTTGAAGTATCAGAATAATGATAAGAAAACATTTTTTCATACCAATAAATATTTATGTTCTTTTTCTGATAAGAATAACACCTATGTAAAGGTATGTGTTAGAAACCTGAAGTTAGGTGGAGAGATAACCATTGCGTATGGGTAAATGTTTCGGAAGTTTCTTGAAACCTGGACTGATTTGGAAAAGCAAGATAAATTTAAATTAGTGTATGTTATGTATGTACAAGAATATCTGAGGGGAAAAAACAAACCCATTGCTTTGTCAATGTTTTACACCCGTATATTGCATTTGCACCTGTACATGAGAACTTAAGTGGAAAAACAGTTTGAAGAGTGAGATCTCAGAGGTTGGTGGTGCAGATGGAAAGCAGCAGAGTTACGTCTCCTGCCTGGTGCCGATGGTTTGCTTTCAGACTGCTGGCAAAGATGCAACAGGGACAAGTTTGCAGTAGCCATAGGAATGAGGACCCCAGTTGTCAGTGCAGGCTTTGCATGCCATGTAGCTCCTGATATGAGTGGCAACGCCAGTGATAAAAAAGTCAGGAAATAATTGTCTTACTCTCTGAGTAATCTTGTTTATTTACTAATTAGAAGAACCTGGCAAAGTTGTACCATGAGGCAAAAGAATATATATACTGTTGGTATATTTATTCTGTGTTCACACACAGACAAAACAGCTCAGATAGCGTGTAAAAATATCTTATTATTTCATGAGGTACTGAGAGCCTGTTTGAAGTCTTCAGATTCTAACTGCACTGTGGAGAAGAGCATGCAATAATTCAATATTATTATTATTTTTTTTCTATCTCAAATGTCAAACTGTGATCTGTTTGAGTTAGGTATTTGCGGCTGGCTACTGCCTCTCTCCCCAGATCTGGGCTAGCAGCAGCATGATGTAGGCTACGACTCCCAGCCCTTGCTGCAACCTCTGTACGCTGCAGAGGGCAATGCTTGTCTGCCTGGATGGGTTCAGCCCAGGCCTGCTCAAACCCAGCTCGCTTCACTAATGCATCCATAGCACATTGACATTCCCGCTTCCATACAATACTTAGTTTGTGAAGCAAATTAGCTTCCCCTTGGCAAGAGACTGTGTCATCTTCTCAGTATAGCTGGTGCCTTGCATATCATGGGTGCTGCTGGAATCTAATAATAATTAAATGTGACACTTCAGGGGATCGGCACAGCATGAAATACACTCCATGTGGGGGCTTGTTACAAATAAGTGCACCAACTTAACTCTCAGCTAGAGCTGCCATAAATTGGTGAGCACAGATGTCTGATCTGTCAAACTGTGTGCCTTTAGTTAACAGTACCAGCAACAATTAGACACTAATTGCACATTCGCTGCTTATGCAAAAGCATCTCCTTCTCATTAAACTTTATATTCATATTGTTTTCCTCTGGGAACAACTCATTACACTGCTCTGGGATTCCCACTGCTCTGATGAGAAGCAGCACTCAGCAGGGGTCACAGTGGAAATTAGTAGTCCAGGAACAGCAGGTCCAGCAGACGCAAAAGGGCATGAAGCAAATAATGTGATCTAAAGATCTGTTGTTCTATTAATCACTACACCCAAGCAGAGCTAAGCCTGTTGCCGGAGCCCAGTGCGGGATGGCCCAGTAGTGAAAATTCCTGAGATGGGAAAAAAATACACCTTGCACTGATTTAGCACTCGTTATAAGGCAAAAATCTAAGTGAGCACAGACCACCTGCTATTTATTAGGCTTGTAGGTGTAAAGTAAAAATGGATATTAAGAGGAAAGGCTCTGAACTGTCCTGGCAGGGCACAGGCAGTTGGCAGGGAGGAGGCAGTGATGAGGACCTAGCACAAGGCTACATTCTCCCCATCTGCTTAGAAATCAAAGACAGGAGTATAGCCCAAATGCATCATTTTACTCCATACTCTCCGAGCATCTCAAGGTAGGCCATATATAAAAATCTGTCTTTCTCCTGAAGGTGCAGTTCAGATTGCAACTTAAAGTGATGGTTGCCTGCTCACAGATATGCAAGTGGTTTATTTTTGTCTTTTGAGTATTTGGGCTCTTTGTGATGATTTTAGAAATACACCAGTGGAGTGAGAAGATGCAGCAGGCAGTAATAGGTCTGGACAGCTTCAGTGTATTTGTATGTTTGCTGCCATGTCCTTTACTGTAACCCAATTAACACTGAGTACACTTATATCCATGCAGCTGTAACCCTCTATGTCTTGGAAGGAACACCTCAGGGACGCATTTACCAAGTTTATGCAACTGATCCTGAAAATGCTGAACTCAAAGTAAGTTGTATTAAAGGAAATAAACCAGAGATTATATAATCCACTGTATCTGGAATGCTAGTTGTGAGCATCTTTCAAAAACTTCCTTATCAGGAACACAGGAAAAGGTTCAGTCAGGAAAAAAAAAGCTTTTTCCCTAACAAATTAAGAAAATCTAGTCTCAGCATTTGGACACAAACTGTATTTTGAGTTCTCAGCTCTCCAAAATTAAGAGATAGTAAAGGCAGAGATTGATATAGTTAATCAGAGATACAGTAGATCTTGTTTTAAAATGTCTTGCAGAACATCTCTTGTAGATGAGAGTGACTAAAAGTAAATACAATTTCTAACCTTCTGTATGAATGTATATTTTTTAAAATGAAGCAGTAAGGAAAACACTGACAAGGCAACCAAATCTTAGCTTTTTGACAATCCCAGGGAAAACTTATGTTCAGTTAAAAAAATGTGTTAGATCTGAAAATGCTCTCATTACTAACAAAAATTTTTGGAAAGTGATAAGTATTTTTGCATACAGGGGAAAAGTAACTGCACTTACCTAAGAATTCTATTGTAGCTTTGCCTTTTTGGCTTTTGCTTTATAAGACAGCACACTCAAGAACAGAATCTAAAGATGCTACTTCAATGCGTAGCATTATTCAAGGAAGTAATTACCTCGAAGTCCATCCTCAGGCTTTGCCCAGTTAAACCACCAAGCCTGAGCTGGTAAGGAAGGAGGCAGAGGCCTGGGGTTAGCTATGCTTTGTTTCTGAAAGCAACGACAGTGAGTTCCACATGTCTTCTAACACCTGATGAAGCTCGGGTATTGTAAGAAGCTGCAACTATAGAAATGCTGGGTAACAGGTAAAACAACAACCTGGAATGTTAAATAATAACCTTAGAAATGTCAACTGGCAAAAAAAATTGTTGAAACAATTGTGATCACCTAGCTGCTTTTTTTAAGAGCTATTTCAAATAAATCTATCACTGCAGGAGGCAAGCTGCTTCGCTCAACTGTCTGTACCTCCTGCTTTTTTTCCTGGAAGGTTAAATGAAAGCAATTACACCTTCTGGACAGATCTGCTCAGTGGAATTTGCAGGTTACTTGTATGCATGACCCTCTGATATTGCAGACTTCAGACTTTTTGAGTATTATTAACACTTGCACTAGCAAAGGAGATGTCCCTGAGGTGATGGCCTGGCAGAGGCAAATGGATGACAGCAGGAAGGATGTGGTGGGCCTGTGGTAGCTTCCCTGCAGCCATGAGGATCAGGGTGCTGCCTTTCTCCCTGCTGCATAGGGTGTCAGGGTACTCAGCTCCCTCCCACACCTGTGCAGTGGTGCAGTTCCCATTTGTGGTGGGCGGTGCCCAGAGCGGCTGCTGCTACCTACCACCACTGAACATTTGCATTAACATCAAGCTACTGTGAACATCTTTCAGCCTTGCACCCTCATGTAACCCACAAAAGTCATAGAATCACAGAATCACTAGGTTGGAAAGGACCTACTGGATCATTGAGTCCAACCATTCCCATCTATCACTAAACTATGCCCCTCATCACCTCATCCACCTGTGCCTTAAACACCTCCAGGGAAGGTGAGTCAACCACCTCCCTGGGCAGCCTGTTCCAGTGCCCAATGACCCTTTCCGTGAAATATTTTTTCCTGATGTCCAGCCTGAGCCTCCCCTGGCAGAGCTTGAGGCCATTCCCTCTTGTCCTGTCCACTCCCCTCCTTATTCTCTTCCATTATCTGGACCTCTCAACTTCATTGCCTCCTGCACGGTGTTCTTATGCCCCCAAATCCAGCCTCACCCTTTCCTCTCTCTCTTCTCCTTTGTGCATGTACTCTGCTGCCACCACCAAGATGGTTTTTGCCTACCATGCTAGGGCTCTGCTGGCTGGCCTGTGTTAAACTTCCATAGCAGAGCTGGAGTTCACAGAGGTAGTGAAGAGGGTGGATTTTAATGTCATTCAGTGTCTGTGACTCTCCATTGTCTGCCAAGCAAAGTACGACCAAGTTTGAGCTGCTTCAGCTCAGATGATCAGGGCTTGTGCTGATATTGGCCTATCTGCATGTTTCAATATGCAAAGTTTGGAGGCAAATACTGTACTATAATTTGGCCCATATTACAAGACCAGGAATGAATGGAGGGAAGTTAAAAGGTACAAATACTAATTTCCTGCTGTCTACTTTTCAGTATTCACTGGTCCCTGCACCAGTGCCATTCTTGGTCTTGGAAAATGGAGACATTTTTTCCACGAAAGTATTTGATTATGAGAAAGATCAACACAGGTGAGAATATATTTTATTCACATGGTCTATTGTCTTACAGTAGGCAGAGAAATGTTTTTCTACACAGCCACAGAACAATTCTTGTTTTATTTTCTTATTTAACAGTTACTTTTTAAATATAACAGTGACAGATCCAGGTGGACTCAACTTGACTAAAACAGTGAATGTAAATATAATTAACATCAATGATGAAAGACCTTACTTTACCACGTGAGTGAAATACTTCTTTTGTACTCAAAATGTAGATGTTTTCCCAGCTTTACTGCTTTGGCACTAATGGAAGGGTGTAGCATAGCGGCAAGTAAATATAGCAACAAAATACTACTGAAAACAGTATTTTCATTTCATTATGATTTGTGTTCTTTTACTTGCCTTCATTTCCCTCCTTTATTCTTATTTATATTCTTAACAGCTTCAAGTTTTCCAGGCTCTGCCATCATGCTAAGAACAGCCAAACAAGTTTGTTGTATTTGTTAGCATTTAGAGAGGTTAAAGCTATGCAAAGACCTTTCAACAAGTTCAGACAAGGAGATGAATTTCACCCTGTGTGAATAAAATCACATAGAATTTACCCTTCATGCAGATGTGCATTTAACCATAATGATGTTTATTCATGCAGAAATGTCTAGACATAAAAAGGTTTCTCTTTTGAAGTGCATTCCTCTTCTTCCAAGACACTTACACTTGTAAGCAATCCCAGTGACCTTTGAAACATTGTCTTCTCTTACTGTGTCGTAAGCGTGAAATTGTGTCATAACACACAATTCAGAAACAGTTTTCTAACACCAATGGAGCTTTAGTTGGAATTGGGAATACTGTTGAAAATTCGGAAAAATGGAAAAAAATATACATGTGCTACCAGCATGCTGTTTTGCAGTGGAAAGCACAAATGGAAAATTGTTTCTGAAGTCAGAGCTTGATAATTATTAAAGGAGATCTGATTCTGTTGTTGATTTATCTTTCTCACTTGCATGAGACACCAGCTGGATTTGAGATTCTCTCTTTATGTCTCCTGATCCTGAGGTTCTACAAGGTTCCTGCTGAGAATATTTATGATGGCTGCCCTCTGGCCATCTATGCGAAGGAGAAGATAGTGTAGCATGCAAGCTATGCCAAGAGGTTTCCAGCCACTTGCTTGAAACAACCTTCTGGGTGCTTTTTGTGGAGCCAGAGCAATGTATGGCCAAGGATCTGGACCTTGCTGGGTAAAGTGATGGAGAATCAGAAGAAGAATGAAATGTTAGAAACAGACATGGATTTTTTTTCTTGTTTGACTTATTTAATACTTCATGTCTGTGATAATCAATAAGGTTAACAGCTCGTTCCATGTTATTGTACTGCTACAAGCAGAAATCCTCTTCCAAGTGCCAACATTTGCACATTGTGTTCTAGACTGATTATTTCCTCCAAATGTTGCCATTTCTGTTTATTTATCCTTATGTCTGGAATGCTGAAGGAGCTCTTTTAAATATTTATCTACTTGTTCAAATTAGTGAAAGCTGCACTGCCTTGAGCATCCAGAACACTCAAGGCCTCAGACTCAGTTCTCATATGGCACAAATAAAGCCTGGTATTTGTTTCAATCTTCTCCCTTTTAGATTGACACTACAGACAGAAAAGAGCAGCTCAGTTTGTAAAGATCTTTGGATTAAATTACACTTCAGGAGCTGTTTTCAACATGCACATGTATGTCCTCTCCCATGCTAAAATGTGAGCTGCATGCAGGGGCTACATACTTTCTGACACTGTAATAATTAGTGCTGGGATGGGAGCTGGGAAAACTTTAAGAGTTAGCAAATCTATTTTCTCCTGATCAAAGCTGTCAAGAACAGAGTTTTAGTGTCTTTTTAGTTGTTCCCACAGTATATGCAAGCACATCTGGTTTTGGTGTTCACAACACTACATTGGCACTCAGCCTTTTGAAATTCTGGCTGTTACAATCAATGGAAAACTTGTGGAGTCAGGAAAACAAAGGAGAAGACAAGAAAATAAACATATGCTTTTTTTTGCAATTACATTGCTGTGTCTAAAAGGTCTGCTTGAACTGCCCTGTAAAAAGGCACTGGCAGGTGGAAGACAGATGGACAACAGGACACAGACCAGACAGAGCTGTGAAGGAAGTGGCCCCAGCTCCTCCTTAGCTGTACTAGTACTCGGTGCTATGGGGATGTCCTGAAAACATCCCATTTCTTCTTAAGACATCTGGTGAGGACTGAACAATGGCCCAGGCAGGGCTGGTAGGGCTGGTAGGGCTGTGAAAATGAAGATGTGCCGAGTTCACTGTCCCCAGAGCGGTCAGAGTTGTGTTCCCTGCAGGCATAGGGAGTTTTCTTACTTTGAGTCAAAACCTTTGAGCTGTCCCTCCCATATTCCCCAGTAATTAGAGAGAAATTTTGGGGTGGGATTTTTGGTAGCAGCAAAGGAGATCTATTGCTTTTGTTTTGTTTCTGAGTGATTCTGGAAAAATAGGAGAGCAAGGAAGGAAGAGATCTGATTCCAAGAGCAAGATAGAAACCTAATAAATACACTGACTCTGCAGCCTTCACGATCTCCTTGTTTATTTCTGGTTATAAGCTAGGTGTTTTTACTTGGAAAGGCCTATGTGGTTTCTCTGCTGTATGCTTTGCTGTCTTCCTATAAGCTGACAAAACAGTCAAAGATACTGTGGGTTTTTTTCATTTTTAAAAATTCAAGTGGAGACCTGGAACCATGGGATCTTCTCTTCTGTTTCTACAATTCTCTGCTCCAGTTTCTAGGTGTGCCATGATGCTTGTTTCAGAGGACAATGAAGGGCTTGTGCATTCCAATACTGGGAACTACAGACTAGTCAAGTAACTAAGTGGTCGCACAGGATGGCTAAAATATTTGAAAATAATTAGATCTTGAAACATATTCCTAAAGCTTTTCTGAACTCTTGAGCAACTTCAAATCCTTTTGATTTCTAGAAGCAGATGTTTTTGTGCTTGTGTGTCTTTCAGAAGACTAAGTCAGCCTTCATAAATTCCTTGCACAGTTTTTGTGTGCTTGTCCATGCCTGCTTTTGTGTGTGGTTCAAGTACCATAACTGTGAGAACCCACGTGAACATGCAACTGTGACCGTTATAAGCAATCCCACATAATTGCCTGCCAGGCTATATATCTGATCTATAAAACTCAGTTAATGGGAAACTTGGGAGCAACAGCATACCAAACAGCAGTAGTAAAGAACCTTTTTCTCTATGTAAAATGAATCAGGCAGGCAGACGTTGCTGGGAGTTTGGAGTATGTTCATCTGGTGGGCACCCACAGGAGCGTTCTTCCCTGTGTCATGTTGCAGGGACAACTCAACTATTTAGTAATACTGTTGTGTGCATGTATGTCCCCCACAGCACTCATTCCAAAAGATGATTAATTACAACAGTGCTTCTGTTCTGGGGGGTGGGGGTTCTCTTGCAAAATGAAGGACTTAAAAGCAAGTGGCTCTAGAAGCTGGTGACTCCGAAGGGAGATGGACTGCATGACTTATCAGCCCCTTCCATCTTAGCTTCCATGATTCTGTGAAAGTCAAAGTATTTTTGCTGTGAAAAACTTTCAGGGGAAGGACACTTATTTGTGTGGCTATGTCATGCTTTATGACCACATACCAGTTCAGCTATTGCTACATGTCCAGCTGGCAGACCAGTGACAGGAATACTTACCCTGATGTGCAAATAGCCATCTCTGAGCCCAGCGTGACCATGGCTCTGCTGCTTCAGTTGGCTGCTCAGCTAAGTCTGTGATCAGCTGCCTTTACAAACACAGATGTATGCTTTACTCAATTGTGTTTTATCTTGAAGGAAACAAAGAATCTACAGGATAAAAGAGGAGCAAGGCTCAGGCACCCTTGTTGCCAATATAACAGCTAAAGATCCTGACGATGAAGACTCTCCCAGCAGACTTTTCTACAGCATCCAGTCTTCTGGCAGATATTTCTCCATAAATCCATGTAAGAAAACCAGAAGTGAGACTTCTGACACCCAAAAGAAGGAATGTGGCTACTGGGGAGAAAATGTTTTTGCCTTAGTTTCAAATTGACTTACTTTATCCTGTGGCCACTCACAGAAATAAGAAATGCTCAGTACATTATTAGGGTCAAATTCTTTCATCAGCTGACCAAGATTCAGTCAGATATCTTGAAGAAAGTAGACTAAACGTGGCCTACAGACAAATATTGACTTATGGCTGGAAGGTGATGGCACCTTGGGTGGAAGTAAGATTAGCTTCTTTCTTCTCAATCTCTGAGGACTGCAGTGACCCTTCTGGGCTCTTGAAACAGCTGCATGCACACTGTTAGACCACAATGTCCTCTCTCCTGCCTGAAATCTGCTCTAGTATCAAAGTGCACAGCAAATCTGCATCATAACTTCATTGCTTGATTCACAGTCATCCTCAGGCAAGGCCACACAAAAGTCTTCTCTCTCATGCTGGTCCTGTCTCCCTGTACTCTCTGGAATGCAAACACAAGTGGCATGAGGTTTTTCTCCAGGGCTGGCATTCAGTCACTGCTTTGCTCTTTGCCTACTATTGCTTTAGAACTGCTTAACACAGCTGTAAGAGGTGCCACACAACACAATGCTATGCTGGATCTGAATTATCCTCAAACATGATGGATCTGCCCTGTGTCCTTTGATCATTGCACCCTCCCCCTCAATCACACAGAGGATATATACACTGTTTGTCCTGGATCTGCTACCATGCTCGGCCATGGTGAGCATCTAACTTCTGGCTGCTTTCTGCCCAGCAACTGGAGTGCTGCAGGTGACCAGGAGAATTGACCGAGATGCCTTTCCACTGCGGCTCCATCCTAACATTTCAGTGATAGTTCGGGTGGAAGACAGTCCCAGTGGAGGTCATTCCAGCGAAATGGAGATCACAATCTTTATTGATGATATCAATGACAACTCACCAGAATGCAATCCTTCTACCTTCAGGTATTGAGGTTTTTCATTGCCTTAGTGTTGCCTTGTTGCCCCAGACTAGTGTGCAGTCCCGGACATATCAGTTAGGGTCCCCAGACCTACTGCAGCTAGAGATTCAGATGGACATTTGTACCTGAGCATTTAAATGTTACTGTTCCCTGCATGTGTCTTAGGGCACAAACATTAATATCCTAACATATTCAAACTGGAGATCTGGACTAAAATTATCTGTGTATAGTAATATACTTAATTTATCTTTCTTTCAAATACCTAAACCCTTAGGCTATCAGAGGCATGTGTTATTGAGTTACTTTTCTGACCCATACAGATCCAGGCTCCTGTTTTCTTTCTTTATGCTAAACTGTGGGGAAACATTCATCAGGGAAAGCTTGCCGGTCAGTTTTAGAGTTCTGTTTTAAACTTCCTGATGTTCTCTTCTAAGTCTCTCCCTAGAGACCTGCATGGTTTTTTTGTCTAATGCAATCTCTAAGGTGTTCAGAGCCCAGATTACCTTTTGTTATAGGTGCCCTCTGTGTATAATAACTTAGTCATGGACTTTACTATGGCTATGTGTGCTCAGAGAACTTTGTGGTGGTCAGGTAGTTTATATTTGCAGATGAGGACATCATATTAACTCCATTTTACAGATGACTTATGTCATGGGAAGACTGGAGTCAAAATTGTGCATTGGAATTATTTCATGTGCCTGAGCTCTGATCTTTCAGGGTACGCTGTGTTGTATAGTGCTGTTTTTCAGGTGCACTTATGGTAGGTCGGTTGTCCTGCAGATAAAAATCCAACATCTCTGTCCAAGAACCTGTGCAATGAGTAATACCTGGTTTGTTCATATACGTTTAAATTGCAAACTCAGTATCTAATAGAAATGTATTGCACTTAAATCACATCTATGTACTGGCAGGAAGAGAATCCAGTTTGTCAGAGCACTGCTTACTTACAACATCCATGACAATAACAAAAAAGTCTCTTTGTTATCTAGTAACCTTAAATTTTGATCTGAAGGTGACAAAAATCTTCAGGGGAAAAATGCAATCAAATAAAGAACTAGTCTTATAGGGATTGCACAAAGGAACAAAATCAGGGCTCAATGGCATTTTAGCTTGTTCTTTTTTTTGTACTTAAGTCTCTTGATTAAAAAAGATTAAACCAACACCATCCATCCTCACTTTCATCGTGTGCTTCACAGGGACCCTTACTGTCAACAGGAGGCCCAGAAATTCTAGTTTTACAAAGCAGAAGAATGGTCCAGCTATTAGTTAAGGAGAAAATAATGAGCTTCCTATCAAGAAAACATTATAAAATACAGAAGACATGAGTTCTATGAAGATGTTTTAAAATAGTAATCATTAATTGAACTAATTTTGAGCAGTGAGATCTCGTGGCAGCTTCTGAAGTTTAGCTGTGTTCCAAGTTTATGGTTTGGATCTAGCTAAACGTCTACGTCCTGCCCATTGTACAGGGCTGTTGTCCACTGCAGCACATGGGTCAGATACGGGCTTGCTTCATCAACTGCTGTCTATTTAGATATAGTATTTCACTTACAAAATTAATGGAAGTAAATGTTTTGGCAAGTAATATATGAGAAGTTCAAGAGGAGACAAGTTGCTCTGATGGGGAATGTGCTTGTTGTAAACAGGAAAGAGGCAAATGAAAATATGACTGCTGGGACGTTTCTTCTTGAACTTAGAAATTACTGTGCAGATACTGATATTGATCCATCAAACAATCGATTTAATTTCACTGGACTATCTGGTTTTGGAAGCAATAACTTTGCTCTGGAGTCCGCTGTGTCTGGAAGACTTGTGGTGAGTCAGTTGTGGCTTTATTTTAGACTGTCCCATTTCAGAAGTCAACTTATGAAATATTATACGTTCTTTGAATTAATTGTCTGTACAAGAAAAAAAGAATTACTGTATTTCATGTCACAGTGGCTATGATGTTGAGAGCAACTGTTTTGACTGGAGGTGAACTACATACCCTTTGACACTACGGATTCTATACAATTTGATGAACAGAGAATGTTCTTCTCGAGTTTTAAATAAATGTGCTAGATATTATTAAAAATTTCTTTTTTTAAGGAGTATGAAACACTAACTTTGAAATAGATAAGCAGAGAAGTTTGATGTCATTTAATACGCATTTACTCATGACAGACTGTGTAGGACCCTTGCTATTCAGCATGAAGAATTGTAATACTTGAGAATTCCCACACTCAGTAACTGCTTCCCAGCTTCATTGGTCAGAATTGTAAAACCACTCTGAGTGGTAAATGTTCACAGAAGTGTGGTGAGTTTTGCAGCTCTGTTATTTTGCATGTCAAAATAGGGGTTCTTTATGCTAATAGCTGCTGGCATATTTGCATTGGCCAGAACACCCACCAGTTGCTGGACATGTGCAATGGTGGTTGTTCCATTGCTTTAAAAAGAACAAATACAGAAAAAGAGAATCATGACCAAAAAAATAGACTTTCTGTTTGAAAGACAGGAGTGCTACAGGTGGAGTAAACTGATTTTGTATGGCTTGCTTTATATTTTGATCTGAGATACACATGCCAATAAGCACTGCCCTTAGTTGCTTCATCTGCCAAAATAAAACCCGTTTTCATTGCTGCACAAGATATGACTGTTGTCAGCCCTTTGATCACCATGTATGTATAATGTAACAGGCTATCTGAGGTATCCTGCCCCTGTGGAATTTCCCTGTAGAAGATAAACAGAGGATGCCTGTGCTTTAGTCCTGCTGCCCCAGAGTTTATGAGGCTCCTACAGAAATAAAGAGTTCAGGGGATCTGGATTTAAATCTGTGTGAGCCACTGTTTAGTAACAACTTGGTTCCTGCATAAACACTCGTGGCTGAACCTGATACCTTTAATACATGTCTGCAGGCATGAGCTCAAAGAGTAACTATTACTATTTAGCAATAGCAGATCCTTGTTGAGCCAACAAAGGGCACAGCAAATAGCCAGCTCATTACATGAGCCTTGAATTAACCAGGTATAAGGCCAAGACCTTATGATGCTATTGATTGAACTTCCTTCACTTAAAAGTATTTTGAAGGCAGAAGGAAAGAATTTTGAATAACCGAGAGACACCAGAGCGTGAACATGTAGAAAAAGCCTGGAACTCAATCCTGTAATTGATTAATAGCTAATATTACTCCTACAGGGCAATTCTCTGTATCCAAGGAAGAGACCACATTTACAGAGCACTGAAAATAGGGATTGTCATTGTGTGTATTGTGACTTAATGTAAGGAAGTACAAATATAATTATGTGTCTTTGTGTTTTAGATGACTGAAAGTATTGATCTAGAAAACCCAGCTAATCTAGGAGTTGAAGTTTATTCTTTGACTGTCAGGGTGCAAGATATTGCCTTTCCTGACTACTCAAGCAAGTATCCCTTTTATACTTATTTTGCTGTTTTTCTGTGCTGTAACAGCATGGAGAAAGAAATACCATTTGCATTTTGAATATATGCATGAGAAAATTTCCCAGCCATACTTAACTATGATTTAAAGTTCTGTTATATTTCCAGATATCATCCACATTTACATCAGGATAAAAGCAGTGAATGAATTTTTTCCAGTCTTCAGTAATTTATCATATGAATTTAATGTTCCAGAAATTACTAAAGGTACAGTAAGTAACACATACATGATATAAATAATGTTGTCATGTTGATAAGTACCTTTTTGCTCCAAACATATTTTCATCTATTTGAATGAGGAGAATAGTTTAAAGTTCCATTTCAACCAGGGTCTCACCATTAAAAACACCTACTACCCTTACATAGACAGAACTGGCAACAATTCCAGTTGTACAGATGGGAGCTGAGACAGACAAATTCAAAAAATTGCACAAGAAATCTGTGACAGAGCCAGGAACTGAACTCAGATGCCTTGGTTTAGACCATCTTTCTGCTCTTGCTAAATTAGCCATTTGGAGGGACTGTTGGTCCATAGCTTCAGCCTGCCAGGCTCCTCTGAGCAGCAGCCCTGTCCTCCAGCATGTCCAACACTGCCCCAGGCTGCAGTTACTCACAAACCTGAACTAATGGCCACATCACTGAGGAAGACATCCAGCTGCATCACTGCATCGGAGTGGGAGAAAGTAAAGTTGCCCATGAAACTCCAAGGTATTTAGCAGCCAGATAATCTAGTTGAATGCATAAAATTATTCTGGTCAGGGCAGGGTCAAAGCACAGGTGCTGGCAGCTGTGGCTATGGTCAGGAGACCTGTGGGCTCTATGGTTCTTTCGTGCCCATTGGTCAAAACCAGGAGGTGGAATGGTGGGTGGGAGGAGGAAGATATGCTTCAAGCAGCCCCGTTAGCCTGCCCACAACTTCCTATCCCTTGCCATGGGCAAAGGAGCAAGCCCAAATTTCCAACCTTCACCCTCAGCTCTCTTATTTTCTTACTTCTCTGGTCAGAAGGATCCTGCCAGTGTCCAATCACTCCTGCCTGCCCTGTTCAGATGCCGTCACTGCTGAGTATGGTGAGGCTGCAGCGTGGCCTGTGAGGGAGCTGGAGAGACTTGGGAGGCTGGTAGTGCAGCTGGCTCCTAGCGTGGCATCTGCCTGGCAGAAAGTCCCTGGCAGCCCTGGCTCCTGCAGGGGCTAAGCTGCCAGGAAAGTAAGAAGAGCTAAAGGGAGACAAAGAGGAGCAGGGTGGCCGCTCAACAATCAGGGGACCCTGACCCTCAGGGGTTCATACCATTGCCTTGCATTGCTCAGCAGCCTATTGCTATTGCTCAACTTTTATTTTTATCATGCACAGATGGAGCTTGACTTTCTACACTGTCTCCCAGTGCACATAACACAGTGAATTGTGCAGCTTTTCCTGTTCTGTGTGTGTCTCCTTGTACCACTGACCTGTACCTTCAAAATATAATACTTGAAAACCTTCTGTGACATGGATGTACCTGTAAACATCTCTGTGTCAGCCACACAGCTTTGTTGGATACTGAGACTATCAAAAGAAATGTCTTCTGGATTCAGACTACCTTTTATTTTGAGTCGAGTTGATACTAACAGGGTGCTTGCTAGTACTGCACCAAACAGGAGCTAACAGTTTGCAGTAGGGCTGGAATCCATGGGGTCAGGGAAGAACAAACAAACAAACAAACAAACAAACAAACAAACAAACAAACAACCCTTCCTGTAGAATCATGGAATAGTTTGAGTTGGAAGGGATCTTAAAGATCAGCCAGTTCCTCCTTTGTCCTTACTCTGTGCATCGGCACCATTCATCCTGTATGTCTCTAGATCTTGTGGACGCATTTAGCGTTGAATCAATGTCTGCGGAGATGGGCATGCACAGTCCCATCTTTGTTCTTGTAGTTTAAAGCACTGCCGTTTGTAGTTGGCTTCATAAATGCTCATAAAAGGTAATTCAAACCACTTTCCAAACACCTCGGAAGAAACAGCAGCAACTGCTCTTCAAGGTAGACGAAGAGCCTTGTTCCTCCAGTCAAGCCAGTGCTCGGGCTGCCACAAAGCAGGAGTTTGTGTGTGTCGGTGCAGGGCTCAGGGTGGCCCTCACTGCCGGAGCACTTCTGTTGGGGTTCTCTATAGAATTCTTGTGCCTGTGCCCAGGGGTGCCACAGCCCAGCATGGTGAACTAGTACTCCTCACACCTTTAGTTCTTGGGGGTGAAAAACTCTAAAACAAATCTTTAGTTCAGTTTCATCAAGTTTTGGTTGTAACAAATATTCTGTACTTGCTGTTCCTTAAAAAGTTAATGAAATATGGATTTTCTGTCTCCCAGTTGGATCCAGCATTGGAAGAGTGAGTGCCAGAGACAAGGACTGGCCACCCAGTGTCATCACTTACTCCATTTTAGCTGGAGGAGGCACCAGAGATTACACAAATATCTTCTGGATCAGCCCAACCGAAGGAGATGTGAAGATTTTAGCTAGATTAGACTATGAAACAACACAGAAACACATTCTCGTAGTACAGGCCTCAGACCAAGAAAAGACCGCAACAGCATCGGTGAGTAAACCCACTCTGTTTCTCTCCCTTTACCTACATTTTATTCTGTTCCTCTTGACATGAATAGTAAGACACGGGGCAAAACACTTCAGTCTGTAAATGCAAGTCCACTCCTGCACATACCTGTATATTAGTCAGATGAAAGTGTTGGTATTCACTCAGTCTTGGTTTATATCTTACAAAAAGGATTAAAGTAATATTTTTTATATTTTTTACTAGATGGGGTTTGTTTTCTTATTTTACCTGGACAGTGAAATTGTTTTCTGTGTCCTAGATGATTTGAGATATTCTTTATGGCTACACGTGTACTGAGAAATAGATAAAGGACAGGGTTTTCAGGCCAGGCAGCACAATCTAACTCTAGCCATGCTTAGTGCCAAGTCCTTCTTGGACCTCATGTAGTTGGCTCTCAAACATACTTTTGATTTTGTATGTGATGGGTTTTTTTCACTGCAAAGCGCTCAAAGTAATGTGAGAATCATGTTGCAGCCCATCAGAACTGTGTTTTCACAGAGTGGGACAGAGGAGATGTGTTGCATCCCTTGGATATGCAATGAGGGCTTGGGTAGCCTCTTGGGATAATGTCAGAAGATGCACCCTGTACAACTGTGTCCACGTGGTCTAATGGGGATGGACACTCACATGTGCCTTCCTCTGACCGTGATCTGGCTTTGCTCTCTAATGGTGCTATCTGGCAGGAACCAGGAGTATGCCAGGGACAATGCTAACTGTAAACAGTAGGATTGTGCTCAAGTTTGATGCCCATTATTTTATTCAGAAGAAAAAGTATAAGTGGTATATCCACAAAGATTACTTCTTTGGAAGAATCCTGATGTCTTTTACATATAAAGTCATTTTAACTCCTTTTCAAGTCTTCTCCCGCATGACTGCCCTACATTTGTTTTTTGCACATCTCTGGAGGATAGAGGTACTAGGTCTGCTTTCTAGTCCAGCAAAGCACCACCCATAGAAATGCTAGGTGGAAGGTAGTTAATCTTTTTATTTCAAGGTGATGATTAAGGATAATTCAGCAGCAGGAGCTTTTAACAATGTTAAGTTTATCTGTTGCCTGTTAAAAGCTAACAGTCATTAGAGGAAAAAGCTTTTGAGAAGAGCAAGCTTTTTCTCCCAGCAAACTAATCCCAGCTGACATTAAACACATCTGGCACTACCCGGGGTGCTACCAGCCACGCAGAAGGCCATTATCAGTATTTCTCGCTTACTAGGAAGAGTCTACAAGGAGTTGTCCTTCCAACCATGGATCATGCTCTGAATTATTATTAAATATGCTAAGAAGCCTAAGTAATTGCTGTGAAGTGATTTGAGAGGTTTGAAAGGAAGTTTAATGAATACAGGATACTATTGTTATTTCACATTCTTATTATGACACAATTCAGGTGATTCAAACAGTCAGACACAACAGCTTGAAACCCATGAGGTTTTAGAAGAAGGTTCAGATTAAGAACCTGTTGCCAGAAGAGTGCTGATGACAAGAAGAACTGAAGATCAAACGTTCACAGACATTTTCTGCTAGAAACTAGATTGAAAATGAGATTCATTGCTCAAATACTGTTGATCAAAAGAGCAAAATGGGCAAAGCCAGACAGTTTCTGAAGTTAATAAAATTCTGGCTTTACACAGCAGAGGAGCTTCAGCTTGCTATTGCTCTTTTCTTTCAGGTAACTGTCAATGTTTTGGAAGTAAATGATGAGGAACCATTCTGTTCACCCAATTTCTATTCATTTCAAATCCCAGTCAGCTTAGCTGTTGGGACTAATATTAATGGTTTCAAGATTGAATGTAAAGATCGTGATTCTGATCCCAGATCTTTCCGTTACTTCATTAATGAAGGTAAT
This sequence comes from Piaya cayana, assembly GCA_013389865.1. Taxonomy (NCBI): domain Eukaryota; kingdom Metazoa; phylum Chordata; class Aves; order Cuculiformes; family Coccyzidae; genus Piaya; species Piaya cayana. The sequence goes on from WAAB01013818.1 coordinate 47,648, forward strand.
GTGTCATGATGTGTCAGATGGGGGTAGTGCAAAAATTGGTGAATGCTGATTGTTCACTTTGATTTGTAAATAAAAACCTAGCACAGTTTATGTGCTACTTCTCATGGTGAGCTGGTTGTGATCCACAAGCTATGCACTTTATTTCTTTGCTGCTTACCAGAAGAGATATGTCACTACAAGTTGGGCAGTAGTGCTACCACCTAGAGCCATTCCCTTGCAAGACTGGATTGCTTACCATGTTAATTAATTAGCATTTATCACACAGTTGACAAAGACTTCAGAATAATGAGTTGTTACATTATGCAGGGTCAAATTTTCCTTCCAGTTACAGTTGAATAAATCTTGAAACACAATGGGGAGTTCTGTTACTCTGCATACCTCACTTTTAGATACTGGTGCACAGTTCAAAACAACTGAACAAACACGCATGTCCCAGGTCCATGCTGCATGCATTGAACCCCTATTTTAAAAACGTGTTTTTGAACCTATTAATCAAGTGCATACACCTGGAGATTTGTAATAGTATGGGATGATGCTCAGCTTCACAAAAAAAGGAAAGGCACCCTCTTGGGACAATTCCTGTTCTTATTCTTCTTGAGGGAAGAGATTGCCCAGGTGCCAATAAAAAATCTGTGAGCAAGAAAAGAGAGACCTCCTTCACTTTTGCAGCCCCTTAATGCCACAGAGGAACTCTGAAGCAGTAGTATTTACACCCAATCCCATACAAAGGCTGTGTTTGTCTTAGTAAATCAGGATCTGACCACAGGTCCGGTTCTGGTTGTACAGATAGAGCCATGCCATGCAGCTAGTCTCTGAGCTACAGAGCAGCCCATGGCCCATTTTGTGCTCTACAATAGACACAGCCTTCAAGGTTACTTTAACTCTGGAGACGTCAGCTCTGTAAGGCAACATGAGCAAAACTAAAGCACATTTGGTGCCTTTTCATGGCTCTGATCTCTTGCATGTGTGGTCTGCCCAGAGCCTAACAACTGGGCTGGCCTACCTGAAGCCCAGCAGATCTCCAGCTATGTGGACAAAAAATGAGGGCAGGGGAATCAGCACCACTGAACTCCTCTCTCTTCCCCTAAGTCATCAGCTCTCTCCTGGGGGACCTGTTCAAAGACCTCTGCCCTGGGTAGAAGTCATGGAGAGGTGTGAAGTAGCCTCTGGAGGTGCTAGTGGTGTCCATGTGGTTCAGGGGCCATTCCAGTAGCAGAACGAGCCATGCAACAGTGTAGGATTCTCACCATGGCTGGGTGCTCTCCAGTCTGTAAGAACAGATCACTTGGGTGACCTCCTGTGTGCCCTATTGCTCTAACGTGTTTCCACAGTCTTCTCTTAGCTGTGTCTTTTAGCACTGTATTGCTTTAACTTATTTTACATGATACCAAGAAGTTTAAGGAGCTGTTCTTGTCAATGTTTCACTGCACAGCTGTATAGTGATCCATACAAGTCATCAACAGAAACCAATAATTTTCCTTGTTCCGCACATGTACTTCACTATGGGATTATTTTCTCATTGATTCCTTTTTTTTGGGGGGGGCGGCATTGTTTTATGATTTTACTACTGCTTGCAGGCAATGTGAACAATCATTTCACCTTTTCACCAAGTGCTGGCTCCAACACATCTCGGCTGATTCTTGCATCGAGGCTTGACTATGAGAATGGACTTGATACAAACTGGATTTACAGACTGCGTGTCTATATAACAGATGACAACTTACTATCTGTCAGGGACAAAGCTACACACCTCATTAAGACTGGAACAGTGACTTTAAACATCAGAGTTATCCCAAACCCAACTACTGTTGTTGCCACAACGGTAAGTTCACTGAAATTTATGTCCACCTCTGTGGTTCTTTCATGGCCTACTCCCCATGAGAGTGAAGGAAAAAGAAAAACAAAAATCTACAGTGAGTCCAGTCCCAGGTAGTGCTGAGTCCTGTGCTCTTAAGTTGAACCCAAAGGTGGCTGATGTGTTCAGTGTCATGAAGAACTGGCCCCAGAGTCATAACATCTGTTTTGTATTTCAGTTTCTAACACAAAAAGGGCAAGTAGCCAAACAATCAGGCAGGCTGCCACTACCCCGTAACTGGAAAGTTAAAAATTTTGGCAGCTTTCTTAATAAGGAAAGAATAAGGGTTACCCTTTGCTTGGAACCTTAAAATTACCTCATGCATTTTACACTACCTCTTTGAATGCGCTGGTGGAACACACTAAATTGTGGCTACCAAAGCTGAAATAAGCAACAACCACAACAACAATCCTCATCACTTGGAAGGGGTTTTTTATTCCAGCCCTGAGGTCATCCCTCATGTAAAACCTCAAGCTGCCTGTCAAGAACTGAAGCAGTTGTGCACTGCCTTATCATGTCACTGAAATTTCAGCAGGTTTCAGACAGGCAAAACCAAAGGGGTTGGATGGGTCTTTTCTGAGCTTGCTGCCCAAGTGGTGGTCCACAGCTGAGCTGGGGAAGCCTGCAGAGCTTTTGTTAGCTGGGGTGGGATCTGGCCTCACACAGCCTGTGGAGCTGTAGACTTGTGTCCCAGCAATACAGTCTACTCCTCCACATAGTCAACCCAGGCAAGCTCTGGCTTGCCAGTTTCATTTTGGTGCTGATTTCCATCAGACTGATCCATGATGTGACAGTTTGCTTTTTGTCCTGCCTGCAGAAGTGGCGCAGCTCTTTTCCCATCCTTGTACTGTTCTCTGCTTTCACCCGTTGTTGTACCATCTCTCCATCATCCAGAGTCCATCCATCTTCTGCCTGCCTGCAAATGGCATTAGCCTTTTCTCCCTTGCATGCAGGAATGAAAATATGAGGATGTTGGTGGAGGGTTAAAAGAGTGTTTAACTGTAAAACAGTCTGAATCTGCTAGAGACAACTAGTAACCAGGACAGAAATGGGAGATCTGCAAAAAGCACATGTGAATCTGGACTGTTTTCTATAAAACTGCTCAAATGCAAACTTGCAGACTGATTAATAACACTGTAATTATCTAATTGAAAGGGAATAAATAGTTTTCTCACAGCCTTCTCCTCCCCCTACTTGATGTGCAAATGAAAAGTTAAGCTGAATAACAAAACTTATTCTCTATTTCTTTCCCATGCTTTACCACAAATACAAACAGTCTAGACCACATACCACAATATCTGCATCCCCAGAGATATAGGCCTCCCACTTCCAGCCTGTTTGCCTGAACAGCACTTCCAGTACAGTAGCTTCTCCCATCACTGCTTTTTACATACGTTCACTGCAGCGACTTGGTGAATCAGGTGCTGGATGGCTGGTAGGATAGAAAAGAAGCCCTGTTACAAAACATCACTTGTGACTTCAGTCCCAGTGAACATGGAGTGCTGGTGGTGATCTTGAGATTGTCTGAAAATTTCTCTAAGGATTGGATATATCTTTTTCTTGCAAGGCTAAGTTAGTTATTTTAAAGGTATCCTTAAACAGGAAGGAAACAGATGCCCTACTAAATTTCATACACAAAGTGATTACAAATGTTTTACAGAAAAGTAAATAAAAATATCTGTAGACAATCAATAGTAGCAGACTAATAGTAGCACACTAGGTAAAGACCTAGGTAGAATAAACAAGGAATTTCTGATCCATGAAAAGAGATTTTCATGATGGGACTTTAATGAATGAATTGCTTGAACCAAGTGACGTGCCAGCTCAAAGCCGCATCTCCTGGCACTCAGGAAGATGTGGGAGGTCACAACTGCTCAGTAAGTGCACTTTTCCTTTCTGGAACAAGTCACAGGGAAAACAAAAGTAGCTTCATTTCTTCTTATACAAAAACCTAGTTCCTTGGGGTTCAGCTGCTCTTATGAAGAGGGCTGAATGAAGATGCAGCGAAGATGACCTACTTCCAGTTTTGCCTTAGGTAATGAGAAACCATTATCTCCATAATGGCAGTATTCCCTGAACTTGTATTCCCTGAACTTGTTCACCCTTCAACAGTGTACTCGCAGCTTCTCAGGCAACCTGAGAAACATGATCTGGGACCTCCTTTTTGCACCATGGGCAGGCTCCATTTTGCCTGCCTTTGATTGCTCCAGGAGCACCGTGGTCCATCTCGGTCATCTGAGATGTCTCAGCAGTCAGCAGGCAGGTACATGGGATGAATCACTGTTTCCAGCAGACACTATCTCTCTCTCATGATCTGCAGCACCAAGGCAGGCAGCCTGGGCCAGTGCAGAAGTTCACCAGATGAAAGGTAATATTCGTGTCAGTAACCTAACAAGTATGCAGCTGTGAGAAACTTTTCTTATCCTGTTTTAAAAGCCCAGCTTCACTGTTGTGACCAAAAAGGAAAACCTCTACTCTGAATCAGCGTGGTACGTGCCGTTCATCATTACCCTCAGCAGTTTGTTGCTCCTCGGACTGCTGGGGTACCTGGGGTTCCTGCTGGCGACATGGCTCCGCACCCACTGCCCTCCAGCAGGCAAAGCAGACGACGTGCCTCTGTGAGTCCTCCCAGATGTCATCCTGGGCAAGCACCAGCAACAACTCAGGCCTTTAGCAGTAATGATATCTATGCTTTGAATATTTTATAGTGCTATGTCCTTCACTGTAGGAAATGATATTATGGGCTACAGAGATATTTGGTTTTTATGATACAAAATCAAGGAGAAATTTCCATTGAATTTTATTTTGTTGATTTACTAACAGTTTAACAAGTGCATTAGCTGAAGTGTAACTAACAATTACGACATCTAAAGGCAGCTACGCTTGTGAGGCACAGTCAGAGTCCGTGTCTGACTGTGCTGACCAAAAATCTAAAATTTTTTGGTTTGTATTTGGCTTCCACTCCGAGGGAGCTCCCATGTAGTTAGTTACTTCATTGCTCTCAGCTGTGGATCCCAGAGTCCTTCCCAAACCTTATTGCTTATGCCAAAGTCTTTGTTCTGACAAATCTCCTGCAGATTTCCTACAGTTTTACCCAAGCCCATTGCAAGGCTCTGGTCCATAAAGCTTCACGGTACCTTTAAGTACTTGTGCTTGGCAAAAGCCACGGAAACACCTGGGCCCAGCTCTGTTTCAATTTGGGAAGTGGCAGAGATGCCTGCCGGCTGCCTTCTCAGCAGGCTGGAGCCAGAGTGCCTCTAAACGGACTTTTTACTTCACAAAACAAAGATAAGCAGCTCTTGAAGTGGACTGGGATTTTTTTTTTTTTAAAAGAGATTTCTATAAACATTTGAAGGATTTGGGCTTACATTCAGAAATTATAGTAAATGTAAAGAAGTAATATATAACTGATTATAATTGAAATCATGCATGCAAGAAATTTAGCCATTTGTGACAAAAATGACAAATGAATCTAGCAGCATAGAGCTTGGCTATTGTTATTATTTATTAATAGAACAAGTGATTCATCAGGAGCCAGTCTTTCCCATTAAAAAGCAATTTCTGTATTTTCAGAAACATTTATAACCTTTCAAACATTTTAAAAGGTATTAACTGAGCACATCAGATCCAAAAAATTGACCTTCCTCCAATGATAGAACAAGATAAGAGTATTTGAAAACATGTATTTCCAGATTATGTAAATCCATCGTGCTATCATCGTAAGATTTTTTTTTTAAAATATCATCCCTTTTTGGAGGGGTGTTAGAGCAATTCTGAGGGCTGTTTTTCTGCTTGGGTGTAGACCTTCAGCAATAGCAAAGCCAGAAACCAAACAAATCAAGCAAATCCCAGAACTCAAGGAAAGACATTCCTCTTGCCAAGTGAAACAGAAGAAAGCATGATAGTTTTATGTATGCAAAAGTATAACATTTTTTAACTACACTCCATTTTTTTTTTCATTACAGGATGAACACTCCAGGTGTGTACCTCTTTTGTATGTTTTAATGCTTCTCAACAACACCTTGTTTATCATTCAGTGGAAAACTTGTAAAACCATTCCTAGACAAATAAATTAAAACCAGCATAAGAGACTAAATAGCCCTGGCTGATTATGAAAGGCCTGCCTAAGTGATTTCATGGTGCTTCAGATCTATTAAGTACTAGATAAAAAAAAAATTCAGAGTAACTTAGTATTCTGGCATGGTTGCTAAAGAATTGCAGTATTTTTCACATGCAATTTATGTGCTATCTGTTAAAGAATAATCCCATCCCTCTACAGTACCTTCAAGAATCCTCTCCACACTAATTCCCTGCTCTCTGCTCCCTTCATTTGCTCCCTTGACACCATTATTTCATGTACCTGAAGATTTATTTTGAAGTATTGATGCTCTTAAAAGGGTTTGTATGTCTTAGCAGGAGTAGAAGTTACACATTAAAAAATAGGTGGTTTTTTTTTAAGGCATCTTGTTCCTTTTCATCCCATTAGCTTTCTGCTAGCATGCATTACTCACATGGGCTCAGTAAGATCCTGCTTTTATAACCCCCTCCCCTCAAACGGTAACTCCCAGTTGAAAAAAAAAAAGCATGACTAACAAATCTCACTAAAATTAGCTGTTATCCAGGTTGCCCAATGTCAGACATTTCGGCCTTGGCTGGTTGCCAAGAAATGGATACTTGATGCTTTTTTGAAAACTGGTTCCCAAATGCCAGGCAGTAAAGGCCAGACAGAACAGGTTTCCCATCAGTGCTCAGGTTCAGACCCATCTGCAGCGCTTCAGAACATTGCAGAAAACTAGCTGGTGGTCTTGCTTACAGCTCTCCAAAGAAAGAACATTAAACAAATTGGCAAGAAGCAAGCAAGAAGAAATCATAGCAACTAGTTGTCATCCACAAATCCATGCTGTTGAGATGCTTATGGCACTGCTACTGTATTTGTTTGCATTTGGGATGAGTTAATAATGTGGTAAATTCACACATAACCAAACTGTTCTCCAATTGGAATTTTACATGACTGGATCTGTAGAACTTGCCTGTTTTGTCTCCAGGTGCATATTTGAGTCCACAAGCTTTTCAAATACAAACATTCCTGAAAAAAAAAATATCTACAGTTGTAGTTCAAATATCCCCAAAGGTATTTCTGTATCTGTTCATATTATTTAGAAGTAGAAATTTGTTGAAGGAACCATTGTTATTTATTAATTACTGAAGGAATAATACTTTCCAAGGCTAAAATTTTATCAGTCACGGGCAACTTGGATACTCATTCCAGGATACTACTAAGGAGTTCATTTTTTCAAATAGTATAAGGGATCGTCCTTTGGAAAGAAATAACACTCATGTGAGATGCCTCAGAAGTTGACTACCAAAAATGTCTATTTGTTTGAGGAACTCTTGGATTTAGTGTCTATAGTCACTGTCAGAAAAATTCGGTTCTTTACAATGTGCATTTCCTTTTCTGTAGAAAAGAAGAAACGTAAGAAAGAAGTGATTATGGTAAGTACTTCTGGCCTCAAAACAAACCCCACTTTTGCCCAGCTCCATCATGCAATGTGATCGTTTCTATGGATCCTTTCTATGAAATGTGTCCATTTTCAGAAGAGGACATAAAATGATAGGCAAGGAAAATATGATAGCCCCCAAATGCAAAACACTTCAGTGCTCCAGCTGTATTTTATCTGTATTTGGAGGCAACACTGAGTATCATGGGTGCCCACCTGTGCTGTGGCCTCTTTGCTTCCATGTGATGAATTCTCCAGACCCTCCAGGAACCCTGAATATGGGAGACCAGAGAAGCCATGCCCAGAGCAGTGACAAGGAGACTCACTGCAGCTGCAGAGGCAGAAGTTCAAAAGCCCCAGCTTCACTGATGGAAATGGGTACTGCTGAGACATCACTGATAGGTGAAGCTCACCCTGACCCACTCGAGTGCAACCAGTAAGGCACACAAGTGTACCCAAGCTGTAAAGAGTTTGGTCTTGATAAGCTGCATGCAGCAAAATGGCACAGCTATTTCCACTATAACAGACGTTTATTTCCTCCTAGACCTTGGGTCTCCTTCCTTTTTCAGAGTCATAACAGCATAAAGACTGCAAAGCACTTTCATTAATCTAACTCTCCCTCTCCAAGTTCTGCAGAGAGGGCATTTCCAAGACTCCTCTGGGTGGAGGTGACTCTTGTGGTTACACATGTGCAGGTATTTAGCATGTCAGACCCTATTTAAATCTCCTTTGAACATCTAACGGAAACACCCTACACCATGAATGGCTTTTGTTGCAAGTTTTGATTAAACCCAGCCAACAAGAATGCAATATGCAGGTCGTACAAATCCACCTCCAGCCACGCAGTTCACTGTTTCTAAGTCACTGCTCATCCATCTTATTTAACTAATTAAAAGGATTCATTTCACATTTTGTCTCTCTTCACAGACAATGACAAAGCTAAACACTGTCTTTGATGGAGAAGCCAGAGATCCAGGTAATAAAAAGCAATTAACAGTAGATATGAATACTAGGCTGGAAACAAACTGGATTAGTTGATTTAAATATGGTTCAACATTTGCTTTTCATATTTCAAATTTTCTGTTTCCAAGGGGAATAGGAGCTGTATTTCACAGATAGTGAAAGTCAAGACAGTGCTCTAGTAACATTCCTAATAGTAGAATATACTTACGTCCCTTGAAAGCAGACAGATGATGGCCAGATAATTCACTTTTCCTCTGCTAATGAATGTATGGATCTGGTATTGGATGTTGGGAGGGAAGGAGGAATTTGCTGCAAGCCTACTGCTCTGGTGCTGTCATGGCTATGAGGTTTCACGCTTGCCATGTCTGGGAAATGGCCAACCCATTAATGCAACTACAGACATACTGGTTTCAACTCTGAAACCTCCCCCTGGATGCAGGGTGGGTGGATGAGTTACTTTTCCCTGCACAAACTTCCTCCCTTTTAGCAACAGTGCATTGTGGCCATTTATCTAGAGTTCAGGCATCACTGCTTGGGGAGGAAAGGGAAGGGTATTTACTTTTATATACAGTTGTGGTGTCACCAGGATCCAACTATACTAACGCTGAGCATAGCTGATTAACCAGCTGGGCAACTGGGAAAAATGAAGTTAAGGCAAAAGCTGGGAAAACGAGGATGATGCAGGAGGTGTAGGTCTTCCCTGGTTAATGGCCACTGTGCTCTGCAGGATGTCTCATTACAGAAAAATGTTTCTGCCTAAGGGCTGATCCATGTTACCTTGTCCCTCTGAGCCACAGGCCCCTCACTGTGATGCTTGGCTTGGCATTGGGGTGCCCAGCCCTGTGTCTAATGTGTGAGGGTCCCAGCAGGGAGGGGAAGGGGGCTGGTGAAATGTGACACACTCAGTCAAAATGAGTCTTTAACAAATGGATATGAAAATAGGTCTGAAACAATAGGTCTCAAATTTATCCAGAAGAAGGTAGGCTTATTTCAAGGCTTGGATTCATCTGGCTAAATTTCCACCCAAGTACCTGTATACCGTGTTTCTTATTAGCTGGCTTGGAGCTGTCAGATGCCATGAGCTAATAGGAAGCACTAGGCACAGGGACTTCAGTAGGATTTGGGTGAACAAATGGGACTCTACCGTGCAATTAAACGCATCCACAAGGCTGCTTGAGGCCATTTTGATTTAGGTCTAAGCCCACCTGCTATTTATAAAGGGAATCTTGAGGGATGGGCTCAAAAATCCCTGCCTTTTTCCCAATGTAACTGCATCTGTAAAACATAAAACATGGATGTTCTCTAGGCCACTGCAAGAGCTGCTTCCTGTGCTTTTGCGGGATGGTTGGCAACTCCCTTCATACAGAAAACCTGACTGCATCACACTTAATGATATCTGAGCCCATTCAAACTGCCCCCCAGAGCCATAATATTTGTGCTATGCCTGACACAAACATTAAGATGTAACACAAATTTGTGGTGTCAGCAGAGAAATATCTGTTCCCCATCCATTCCCTCTCCCTTCCATGGCTCATGCCAAACCCTAGAGGATCAAGTATTAGCAGTTTGGAGATGAGATCTGAGATTTAATAATTCCCAGAAAATCACCTGTCAAAAATGATTAGGAAGGACAGTCAGGAGCTGCTTCCTCATCTGGGTTACTTTCACATGTCCATCTTGTGAGCAGTCAGAAAAAATAACATGTAAAGAGATCCAGTTTCATCTTTAATTGTTCAAATAGTGTTAATGTGTCAGAAACCATTAATTCTGATACAGACTGTAACATGTAGTAACACATAACCACCATTACTTTCTAGGTCTTAATGGGTTTTTGTTTGCCTCATGTTAATAATGCTTAATTAAAAGAAGAACCACTATAGCTCATGATTCTCTGTTTAGTAAGAGACAGTGATTTAGACTGAGGCAATCGCACTGGATGCGTGGCAATTTTACCACCTATCTTTAGGTAGTAAACGAAGGAGAATACACTTGCTTCTAATGTATGTGTAGAAATTGCCCATAAAATCTGAAGAGGGCCAAAAATCTTTCTAAGAAAGAAAAGTACCCATGGATGTTAAACAACTCAAATTCAACACTATTTTATGAGGGAAGCATGAAACTGAAAATATATAGTATTTTACTCAGTTAATGGCAAAGTGTGCAGCAAGTCCGGAGGAAAGCATTTTGTACAAATGGAGAAGCAATGCATACACCCAAAACTCATTGGTGATCCCAGATGTACACATGTTGGGTAAGGCTAGATATGCTGAGATGGTCTGGAAGATGTATGTAACATACTGCGCTCCTGGCAGGTTTTGCTGCCTCAGGCAGGCAATGCTACTTGAAAAAAACAGGCACACATGTACACAGTGGCCTTGCCCAGCACAGCCAAAGGCAAAAGTTGGGGGAGAACTGTTCCTAAAAATTAAGAACTATGGATGCGTTTCTTATCTGTGTTAACCCATGGCAGCTGCAATTCAGATAGTGGACAAAATTTTGAATATTACTATTACCTGAATTACAGAGCCAGTTCTTATACAATAGTCTAGGAGGTTCCTGGATTGTGTGGAAGACAACTTCCTTGCACAGCTGGTGAATGAACCAACAAGGGAAGGTGCCCTCTTGGACCTGCTGTTTGTGAACAGAGAAGGCCTTGGGGGAATTGTGGCAGTAGGAGGACGTCTAGGACTAAGCGATCACGAGATGATAAAGTTTTCTGTTTTAGGTGAAGTAAAGAGGGTGGTTAGCAGGACATAGCATTAAATCTCCAGAGGGCACACTCGAACTCTTCAGAAGGCTGGT
>WAAB01013831.1:1432-82137 GCA_013389865.1 Piaya cayana
AAAAAAGCATGACTGTCTGAATAGGATGCTGCTAGATGATGCAAAGTGTGGTTCCTGAAACCTTCCCCACATGCTGTTTCTAAGTCAATGTTTATCACTGCACTATGTTGTCATACTCCTATAGTTCATTAAACAACATGAATTAATTCTCTAGTATCAAGCGCATCTGCTTTATTCTCTCTTCCTTTCCTCAAAGGAAGATGCACTTACAATAACTGTCTCAGGTTGGTGTGTGTCTGGGACCTGAGCACAACCTCTTTCACCACCCATCTCCACCAAGGGGTTTGGCTATCCATGCTCAAGGCTGTCTAAGGTGGAATCAGCCTGACTGGGGCCCTACCTGCTTTCACTCAGAAGCCGCTTTTAATTTCAGGCCCTTGTCTTTGGTACTTGCCTGAACTATAACACAGTTGCACCCGTACCTGGTGATAAATGTTGCTGATCATGATCCATGGAATTGACTTCCTAGCTTGACCTTAAGCCTGGCTCCTTTATAAAGTGACTTTCTTGGCGATCTGGACTGATGGCTGATCCTCGTCACTCTCACTGTTCTGCTTTTCTTGTTACTGTGGTACTACACCATTGTAAGTAAGGTCAGTGCCTTGCTGTCACCCTCAAATCCTAGCTCACCTTCCCTTTGCAAGCAAAGCTTGTTGCTTCTGTTACAGCAGGACTGGCAGTTTACATGTGTACATATGTATGTTATGCTATGCTTACACTAGAGAAGTCAAAGAAGGTAAGCGAAAGAAATGCAACTAGCAGTATGGACAGAAGTATTTTGAGGACTATGTGTCTGCAGTCCTACAAAAAACCAAAATCTTTCCATGCAGACTATGGAGTCCTTTGTGCCACAGGAACACTTCTGTGGTTTATAGACTTAAATCCACAGCAATCTGCTAATATTTGGAATGTTACTCCATATTGTAGAGACTGTAAGGAGAACCTTCTTCACTGACTTCAACAACTCTCTGGTCAACTCATGAATGAACTCCAGAGCTCTTTCTCAAAAATAAAGCCAAGATAACTTCTTCCTATTCTTATTTCACTTGATTTCTTTCCACTCACCAATCTCTGCTGTTTAGTCCTCCATCTCCTGCTCCTACTGTTATTCTTTTTTTTCCTTTCCCTATCTCTTCCTTCTGTGTCCCTCCATCTCTCTCATGCTAGTTTTACTGTACTGTTTTTCTCTCGAAAGGAAGCAGAAGCAGCAAAAAGATAAAGCAAGATGTAGCCTTGTATCTCTGAGAGGAAACCCAATGAGTCAAACAAACACGTACAGCTTCTGGTTTTCTCACAGTCTCTTTTGCAGAAATTATTTCAACATAGCTGTGTTCTTACTGGCATAAGGAAGAAGCAGCCTTCTTTGCTCTTCTGATTAGTTATTATCACCACTACATCTAGCGTAACACATTATTCTCCACTCAGGCACAATAATCTTCTGCTATATTTTGTGTGTGTGCTTTCACAGCAAAAGCACAGGAGAATGATTGGAAAGGGAATGAAATTGATCTTACTACCATACTCTTTTTCCTATTCTTCCTCATCCTGTGCTGTTCCAACTTTCTCCCTAGGCTGAACATAACACTGGGGTCTGCAATCTGGACACCATGCTGGCTGCAAGCCCAGTCTACTGTCCTTTCACCCAGCTCCATCTCTTAGGCTCAGCAGTCAACGTCCTTTAGAACCTTCACAGAATACCTGTCCGGTACTTACTTTTTGCTGCCGTTAAAGTTCAGAGTCACATTCAGAAGTTGATGAGCTTCTGCACACTCCAACCATGTGCAAGTTGTAAGAGATATGTAGTCGTTATAACACCGTAGGGTCTGCATTGGGATGGTCTCTGAAAAGAGGAGACAATCAGAGACTGGTGGGTCTTAAGGAGGGAGCAGGAAATGGTAAAATGAAAACAAGCTTTGCTGCTGTGCTAGAGAGGACAGAGACAGACAAGAAAGGAGCTGGGTGATGAGATCTGCAGGATCCTCTCCTCTGAGATCCTCTGTGCTGTTCAGGTCATACTGCATGGATTTCACAAATAAAGTTTAACCAATCATGGGAAAACCTGAAGGCAAAATGTCTCCAACAGCAGCTGCTGCTCTTAGAGAAGGCTGGACGGTCATTATGTTGCCATCTATCATAATTTTTTGACTGTTTCTTTGTAAATCAAAATGGTCATGAAAGAAAAGCAAGATTCTGGTCTACAACCTGTGGAAAAAAAAAGCTGGAATTGTTCTGTAATAGGTAAAATTACTTTTCAAGAAATAGGCTAATTCAAAAGATAAGTCCAAAGGATCAAGCTTGGTAATTTTTAAGGCTCATTGGACTTAATGCCTTTGCAGGAGGGTCTCATAACTCTGGCTAAAACCTCAAATGCATCTTCACCCTTCTGTTCCCCACCCACAGACAGGAATCACAGCCATTCTGATACAGTGAATTATGACCTAAGACTTCAGATTGTAACTCTTTCTCTTCCTGCACTACAGAAGCCTGATGCTCCATGAAACTCCAGCGTGTATGGAAAGCTCAACATGTATGGAAGGCTGGTCAAGCTACTTTAAATATAACACAGAGAACTTATAAGGACAGCTCTCCCCAGTGAGAAGCCTGTTGTCTCCTATGAATGATCTTTTGACGTTCTTAGGAGGAGGAAATGAGAGAACCAAGACCTACTAGGCAATGCTGAATGGGAGTTCATTCTGCTGAGCACTCACAGCAGCATCAGTGTCTCTTAGGATCAACATAATTCTGAATTATGGAAAATCTCTGCCTGGTTTTGCAATAAATAAGAGTCCTGGCTAAATGGAAAGACCTCAAGGACTTGGGGAGTGTAGTGTTAACTTTTGTACCCTTTTATGATGGAAAGAATCTGAGAGACATTTAGAAAAACAACTTCTAAAAACATAATTATAGATTTTCAAAAAGCCAAAGAAATGCTCTCACCAATCTATTGTTGTTCTAGTAGTCAGGAGGTGTACTGGCAGAAAGACAGAAAATGCAAGATGTGAGTGATTTATTGTTTAAGGCAAGAAAACAGATGCCTCATTAAGCAGGACATTTAGCTTTGACTTTGTGGTTTGTTGTCATGGTGGTGAATACATTCATGTCCCCACTGAATAAGTTCACTTACTTTAGCAAGAGTTATGTCTCTAGGAGGTCATAAGCAAGTGTGAGAGACACCCACTCTGCTTAGCTACAATGACACTTAAGCCACAGAGAGGAGAAAGCTTCCAAACAGGGAAAACATGTTTTAAAAAAATCTTTCAGATGAAAAATTTGTGTCCCTCTATCAGTAAACAAGCATTCCTCATGGGTGGATTTTCAGAGAACCCACTTTTCCTTTTGTGAAAAAGCTCTGTTCCAGGAGGAGATGTGTCTGTGCTGTGGAAAGGTCATTGTTAACCTGGGAAAATTAATGTGCCTTTCCCTGAGAATTCAAGCTCCAAGATCAAGTTCAGGAGTTGTCTCTGCTATGATGGGAGCTTCTGACCCTAGGTCAGCTTCGTTCAGAGCTCTTTTTTTTCTTTTTTTCAGAAACAGCAATCAAGAAATGGTGAGGAATGTTTTTGCCTTTCCTAGCAGGCCTAGGGCAGCTGATGCCTTGCAAGAAACACCTGTGCCTAAGCCAAGTGACTTTCAGGTCCAGAAATTGAAATATCCTGCAAAGACAAGATTATTTCAGTCGCTGTAGGGTTATTGCTTGAGAGATCACAGAGTCTGTGGTCAGTACTGTGAATCACACCTTAGACAAGGGAGTGTAATCCTCCCAAGTAGCAATGATACATGTATATGTCTGGAAATATAGGTGTGTAATGGATACATTTTTCAGTGTTTTTATTTCAGTGCCTTTTATATAATACCCTAGAGCCTCCAACGTTTACAAGGAATGACTAAGTTCCTCACTTGCACATGTTCTGTGCCTCTCTTCTGCCAGCTGTGTTATCAATTAGCTCTCGTTTCCCTGTCTCTTAGAGAGCAGCCCAGTCCTCGCTCTATCACTTGGAGGCAGGACAAGTCAACAGACATAATGAAGAGAAATGAAGAAAAAAAGGCAGGTTGGAAAAGAAGTTTTGCTTTTGATATCCAAAATGCCAGGTCATACTGTAACAGTCAGGTCCACGCAGATATTAAACTTCACGACTGGTCAGTTTAAGTAAATATTCTAACAGGCTTAGAACATTGTTTGCCCCATGAAGTTTTGGGTCTTGCCTAAATAGCAATATCAATACCAACACCAGACTTGAAATATCAAGTTAAAATAAATGGAATACTAAGAGAAAAGAAAGGAGTTAAAAATAGAGGCAAAGAGTCTGAAACTCACCTCGAATATTTCCAACCCCTAAAACCAAGTATGGAGCCAGAAGACTGATGAGTTCTCTCATCTTTACACCTTTGCACACAAGTATGATCTTGTCAGACAAAAATCCCTTTATCACTGGCTGCTCTTCCTCAAACACATGCTCAACATCCACTGTCCTTTCTTCTTTGTCACCTGTTGTAGCTGAAAGCAGAACTCATGTGGTTATCTGGGAGAGTCTTGGGCCTTCCGTCAGCCCTAGACCACCTCCTCCATTAACACTGACATGATCTCTGAGATTTGATTTGTGTGAAGATAATTCATTGAGGGGAAAACTTTCTGTCTCTTCACCAGAGGACAAGGACAAAGCTTGTTGTATGGAACTAATGATAGGATTTTCCACTTCGTTCCTTCACCTTGAGAGTATGAAATAACCCCTAAGTTATGAGGAGGAATTAATTATCCATGTTGATTCACCCATCTGATCCATATAAAGTACACCCTGCTGTTCCATCAAATCATGAACCTGTCCAAAAAGAAACACTTCCTTGCCTCCCAGGGTTACCACTCCTACTCACAAAAATGTACTTTTGGTGAATTGAGAGATCTAGTCTTCCTATTTCTTCACTTTAAAATCTGATTCACAGGACGTTTAAGTCCTTGTTTGTCTGAGAAGAGAGGGCTTCTTGCCAATTCCTTCCCCACAGTAACAACACATTTGCCTTACCTGAATGCTGACTGGTCTTCAAGGCAGGTGCTTCACAGCGAGTGGTTATTTGACTTTCTTATTTATCACTCACGTGGAGTGAGTGCAAATGCAACTGCCAGTGGAACACCCACAGCCTTACGCCTTCAAATAAGCCCTTTCAGTTGTGGTGTTGTAGTCTTCAGCACCAGAGGCGTGCTTGATTTGTTCTCTCTGAATTTCCTGTTTATAGCATAGGTCCACCAACTAGGTTCCTGATCAGATGTCATAGAATTAAGAGGAAGAGGGAAGGAAGTACTTTTCACTGTTCTATCATGCTTAAAATGTTTCAAAGACATGTGACTCACTTTTTTTTGCAAGAAAGATGTAATGATCTCTTAACAGAGGCTGAAAATTGCTGCTTGTTCTCTTTTCTGTTGATCTGAACTCAAAACCTGTCCTTTAAATCATCATTCTCCTTGTGTGCAATGTTTTCTGAAATAAAAATTCACTCCCATCAAGTTAAACGATCATTAAATAAAACATTAGTTTACAATGAAAATATTGCCTTAAGGACACATTGCTGTTGCCAAGCCTAGCCTGCATAAAACTGTCTCCATCAAAACAGCAGCACTAGAAGTGTGGATTCTGCTTAAACCAAAACCACATTGTCAAGAGATTGAAATTCAAGCCACACTCTGATTACATTGTTTTAATTTAAGTGATAATATCAGTCTGCATCAGTAGAAGTGGGACAAACACATTCAAATGGAGACAGTGTAATTTAATATTTATTTAGGTCTTCTTTGCATTCTTACGAAAAAAAAAAGGAAGGACCATGGTGGCACCTAAAGAAGTGAGAGGCAGTGAAGATTCTTTAACCTAGACTGGAGTCTTTGTGAAGAGACAACTATAGTTTTGGACTGTACCTTTATCAACTGAAAGTACCAGAGTCTGGGCAACTTTTGAATCCATCCTCCGCAGCATACACAGTT
This sequence comes from Piaya cayana, assembly GCA_013389865.1. NCBI lineage: Eukaryota > Metazoa > Chordata > Aves > Cuculiformes > Coccyzidae > Piaya > Piaya cayana. The sequence continues at coordinate 7,404 of WAAB01013831.1, forward strand.
TCTTATGAATCAGAGGCAGCTGGAAGTGCATTAGAAGATTTTAAAAAATATATATAAATGGAAAGCAGAGGAAGCCAAATAGAGGAAGAGGAATGGAAAGCTACTTGTCAATAATTTTCAGGATATGCTGCAAAAGTGAACACTGCACACAATGTATGGACATGATCTTGAGGATGGAGACTTATTATCCTCACAGTCCCAAAAGGGCATGTATCTACTCTCCTTCTTTCCATGGTTCTTTCACAGATAAAAAATAATAAGAGTTGTAACTTTTTCCCTTCGGTTCCTTCTTAGCAAGCAGAACAATTATCCCACTTACATGCAGAGACCTCAGTGGACAAAACTCCTTTTATCACTGGCTGCTCTTCCTCAAATACATACTCAACATCCACTGTCCCTTCTTCTTTGTCACTGGCTGTAGCTGAAAGCAGAACTCATGTGGTTATCTGGGAGAGTCTTGGGCCTTCTGTCAGCCCTAGACCACCTCCTCCATTAACACTGACATTAACACTGAGGATCAATAGTGAATACACATGCTCTGTGTTTCTTGACGCTTCAGTCATTCATAAGTAATTGCCTTTTTTTCTTCTCGTGCTTGTTGGGAACGCTCACACTGTGTGTAATTCCAAGCAATAATCTATTACTCCTCTCACTTAATTTACTCCAATTTGGTTTGCATATCGCTAGACACAAAGGATCTACCCATCAGAAGGAGTGCTTCTACAGTAGAGTGATGCTCGGTGAAAATGAGATTACAGATCCATTGGACAGAACTGAGTCATTCAGCTAATGTAGAAGACAAGTTGCTACATTAACTTGAGCTTGCAGGGAGTGTTTCTGAATCAGCAATAGTAAATTCACTGTGCTAGCCTGACTCTCTTTCAGGAGTTATATAACAGATACTGTGTTCAGCAGAGGCTGATGGGTGCCTTAAGTAGATGGCTCCCTTCAAGACCAGGAAAAGTAAAGTATCTCCTTCATTGCTAATAAATTTAAACAAGATCATGACCAAGTAAATAAATACATGGGCAAATATTTTATTAGAAAAGACCCATGCACTTGAAAAGATGCCACGTACCAGGAAGAATCTAAATGTTCTCTTATTCAGTGCCAAGAAAGACCCAATGGTTATGGTCCATACACATATCACCAGCAAAGAAACAGCAGACAGGAGGTCCTGAAAGCAAAGTTTAAAGCAGGATGCTAAAAATGCCGTCCTACATAGTAACCTTCTTGGATGGCCCTGGTTTTATACGCTGTGTCAGATAACAAAGGTTCAGTCATGATTGATTAACGTGTGGAGGGAAATAGGTATTATATTTATTAGTATATGAAAATGTTTTGACATGAATTAATTTTATATAAGGTGTGTTCCACCTAATCAAAACAGAATCAATGCTGCTGACATTTAAGATTAAAAATGCTATGAGGTAATTTTAAAATGAAAACCAAGGAAATCATGTCAGGTATGGAAAGTAAATTGTTGAGATCGATATAACTGTGTAGTCTGAAATAACAGAAATCCTATGGCTTGGAAAAATGGATGGAATAGAAGGCAAGAAAAAAAAACCAAAAAACCCAATATCCCAGGTAAGCAGAGCGTATAAAAATATGCAACTAGTACAAGACAAAAGGTCACATATATCTATACAAATACTTCAATTTTAAAATATGATTTAAACGGCAAAACCGCTGGTGAATGCCTTTAAAAAAAAATGTAATAGGTATTATAAAAGGTTGCTGAAGAGAAGCTGATTTGTGGAACACTAATACAAGAATACACATTTTTTACGAGAAGAGTTGTTTGCATTTACACAGTAATGCTAAAGATAGTACAGTGTCAAACATAGCATGTGTCAACTGTCGTATTGTACGACAGAATTTCAATGGTTGTAGAATTTCATTCCACACTAAAAGGAACAGCATGCTGTTAGTGCTGTGCTGTCAATCACGGGACCAAAAGCAGGTGAGTGAAATGCTCGAGACTTGTACTCGGCACTGGTGAGACCGCTCCTTGAATACTGTGTGCAGTTCTGGGCCCCTCGACACAAGAAGGATTTTGAGGCTCTGGAGTGTGTCCAGAGAAGAGCGATAAGGCTGGTGAAGGGGCTGGAGAACAGGCCTTATGAGGAGCGGCTGACAGACCTGGGGTTGTTTAGCCTGGAGAAGAGGAGGCTGAGAGGAGACCTCATTGCTNCTATCAGAGAGCCCAGAGGGCAGAGAAACAGTAACAGTTGGACAATCCAATCATACTAGACTAGGTAAACTTCACAGTGAGTCTTGATGAGGCTATGTCTGCGCTGGTAGACAAAACCACGTCAAAACAAAGGTTTGAGCTTTGGAATGAAACCATAGACTCCTATCAGCTGTTCTGAACTCTTTGATATAGCTTTTGCCCATGTCAATGCACAAGCCAGGGGCAGTTTCCAATATGAAACAGGCCAGCTTTTACTGCTGGGGAAAGAGCTTGGATACACAAATCTTCCACGACTTCTCCACGTCATTTACTCTTACAGATAGAAATGCACCTTGGTCTGCCTTATTTGTTAGTATGAATCTAATCACAGATTCCCCTATTTTAGCTCTTATACATGATTGGTTCTTAGAGTTATTTGTGAAAGCATGTACAAGAAAAAAACAAACTGATTTAATCCTGAATAATACACAAGACTTATTACAAGCTGAATCAACAGAAGTTTACTACAATTACATTTTAAGGACATACATAAAAATAACAGGACTGGAAAAAAACAAGCCAAACAATCTGTGAAAATGTTCAAATGTTTGCAATACCAAAGGGACCATTTAAAGAATCATCTAAAATCTTCAAAGTGAACTTAGATCTTTTGCAAGTCTACCCATGCTATAAAGGTAGGTTTATTGTAGCCTTAATCTTCTGAAAAAATAAATGAGGCAAGACACATACAGAAAAATGATAACTTATAATGATCCTTTCAAACTAAATCTTTCCGTTTAATAAAACATAGTGACTTTCTTTACAAGCCTCCCATAGCCTACATTCTTTCTCAATTGCTTTCTTGTAATAAAATCTGTAAATGAATTTAAAAATTCAGTTGCCAAACAAGTAATTGTAGTAAATTGTAGTAACCTTGATCATAAGGCTTTAACTGGTCTCAGTATCAGCAAAAAAAAGAGTTTTGTACCTAGATATCTAAGAGCTTGATGAAGTCCCTCAAAAATGTGGTTGCAAGAAACTTAAATACAATAAATGTTCTCGTGTACAGTAAAGACAGTTAAAGGCAGAAAACAAGTGAGAGAAATTGATGGTTAGTTTACATTTTGTAGGAAAGCTTTAAGTGAGTTCTCACAGGAATTTATGATCTTCAGTATAATTATAAATGATTTGGAAGACTGAATAATGAGAAATCTCTAATCTGAAACTTTATTTAGGGAACTCCAATCTAACAATGACAGAAGAAATACTAAGTTATTATGCATAAATGGGGTATGAAATTATAATCATAGAACAACAGATTCATAGAATGGTTTAGTTTGGAAGGGTCCAAACCCCCCTGCCATGAGCTGGGACATCTTTCAGTAGATTTGCTTGCTCGAAGTCCTCTTCAACCTGACCTTGAACACTTCAATGATATGGCATCCACCACTTCTCTGGGCAACTCATTTCCATGTCTCACCACCCTCACTGTAAAAAATGTAGTCCTTATATCCAGTTTAAATCTATTTTCTTCTCGTTGTCCCTTTTTCTTTTACTACAGGTAAAAAGTCTTTCTCTATCATTCTTATAAGCCCAATTTATATGTTGAAAGGCCACAATAAGGTCTCTTCTCCAGACTGAACAACCCAAACCCTCTCAACCTGTCTTCATGGTAGAGTTTTTCCAGCTCTCTAAGGATTTTCATGGCCTTCTCCAGACCCATTCTATCAAGTTCACCTTTCTTGTACTGGGAACCCCAGAGCTTAACACAGGGGAGTCTCACCAGAGCAGAGGGTCAAAATAACCTCCATCAATCTGCTGACCATGCTTCTTTTGTTGCAGGCAGGATACAATTGGCTTTCTGGGCTGTGAGCTTACATTGCTGGCTAAGATCTAAATTTTCATCTACCATTATCCCCAAGTCCTTCTCAGCAGAGCTGCTCTCAATCAATTAATCAATTCAATATTAATAAATACAAAGACATTAGTATGACAAGAAAATCTGTTCTAACTGTACAACTAGGTTAAAGAATCTGTAAGAGCAGACAAATAATAACAGTAATGGTAGAGTCCTATTATCATAGACTGGCTAAATGATATATTTCTTGAATATCATATTCAGTTTGTACCATCTCATCTCTGAAGGAATTCTGTAGAAAAAGTACAAAAATCTTATCAGAAGTATAGGACCTATGGGAAGAGAGATTAAGTATTATGGAATTCTTCAGCTTGGAGAAATAAACAGCTGTGTGGTGTTTTGACAGAAGTTTGCAGCATCTGAAACAGGAGATGATGAATAAGTGATGGTTTATCAATTCTTCTAGAACAAGAACAAAAGAGCAATTTGGCATGCAACTAGCATAAAACGAGTCCAGGAAAATCGGGACTTCTTTGTGTTGGAATGCTTTTATTTATAAATGAATTGATTAAAGCTTTACTATCAGACATTATGAAGCCAAAAATTAAGTAGTTTTAGAAAGGGATTAGTTGAATCTCTAGAGACCAGAGCTGTTAAGTATGTATTATCTGCAACAGCTTAGATATAACATCCAACTTCGGAAGGCTCTGAGCCAGATACTAGCTAAATGTATCACTTAAGCATTTGATTATTTATTGTATACTTTTGTATGTTTACTACACCTTGGCTTGAAGAATCCACTGCAAATATTGGCAGAGATAGACTGTTCAGAAATGACTGTTCAGATCCAATGTGTTAGCCTTATGTTCCCATATTACAGCCTCTACTGCAAGTAGAAGAGAAGAAACGAGTGTCTTTAAATGCAGAAATAGCATCATGAATCCATTATGAATTTGCAATGAATTAAATAAACTCAAAAATGTGTGTCAACATGCTATGTACCTCTGAATGCAGCAGAAGGACAAATAGATTAGAAGTGTCCTACAATGCTACAGCAGATGCAAAATTACTCATCTCAAAAGTTAACAATGTATGTGCATGATGTAAACAAGGAGCTGGATTTTTTTTCAAAAAGAAAATAGGAAAAGCCAACCAATAATTTCAGATAGCTTTACATCTACATTTCTAGACAAACAAATCAGCCTTCATCAATCAGTTTCCCTATCAATAAACTCAAAAAGACACAATGAATCTTTGGAGCTTTTGACCTAAATCTTCCTCATGTTGAGCAACTTTGCAGACCAGTCTGGCTCCACTCAACTAATGCCATGGGGAAACATCCATAGTGTAATAACAGGAATTGTTGGGATCAAGGTTGGAGCATACAGAATCCAGGTAGCCACTTGGGAGGACTTTAAAAGGGCATCAAGTCATTGTGTTAGTTATCCCCCATGTACAGAACATGACACACAGCGTTTCTCTTCATGGAAATCTCAGCTCTTCAGTGACAACACAGGGAGAACATAGGGAGTGAGGAGAAGAGGCAGAGACCATTCATTGGAGTTATACGAGAATAAGATTGCATGTACAAATGTGCTTAACAGAATGAACAAAACTACAGAGGGACTGGCAGATTGGCTTGGGTTTGTTTTCAGTTACCCTGCAGAGATACGAGATTCTCAGAAATTCTCCAGCTATTGTTCCTTGAGGCCTTGGAGGGCTTTCCACTGCATGTTTCCTTTTCTCACAGACCATTCAACCTCATTCTCCTTCCTTACATAAAAGACACCCCCCAGGCTAGCAGAATTAGAACAATAGACTAGTTCAACATGGATCTTAATTAGAATTATTGAGGTCACAATATAGTTACTACCCTAATCTCATGCAAATTCAGGTAAAGCAGTTCTGTTTGAGGAAGATTATGATAAGGGAATAATAAACTGATTACTTCAGAGCAACAAAGAGAAAATTGCCTGCTGTTAAAACACAGATTCTTTGAGTATACAATAAGGAAAAGGTTGCAATGATTTCATTAGTGTATATTCAGTGTAAATAGAGAGTTGTAAAGTGCAATTTATAGTATTAATTGAGATGCCTATATCTCCTTTTTTTGACTGTTTAGGAAACATTGGTGAATCATCACTCAGATATATAGGCAGAGGGGATGGAACTGCTTAGTGAGGAGCCCTACAGAGAGTAGCTTGTCATAATTGGCTCCTGAATTATCAGAATAATGATTCCTCTCCTGCACATGAGTCCTTAGCACTGGGGAAGGTAGCAGCAACCTTCTTTTGTGCAGTAACTTTTTGGCTCAAGTTAATAATCAGGAAGACATGGGACTTGAAACAGTTCCTAAGCCTCGAATCATCAGGCTACAGGACTGTAAAATTCATTTTACCACCTCTACTGCATCTGGACCTCTTCTAGAAGAGAGTGGAGGGTTCATACAATCAGCAACAGATGAAGTTTACAGAAGCTTTGATTCTGTACCCCAGTACAAAGTGGATTCTTCTGGCACAGTGGACCCACAGGTTGTGACCTCTGTTTGACTATGTCCATTGCATGTTTTACTTAATGATGCTTAAGTAGATATTGAACAGTGAATCCCTGGAGCAGAAACTCATCCTGCCCTAAAACCATTGTTATAGTTGTAAAAGAAAAAAAGCTGTTCAGTTCCCTTAGCTTATTACTCTGCAAGTTCCAGTGTCCTAAAGTGATCTTCAGATCTTCAGGTCATAACATAGGCTCTGTGGGGTCACAAGAAATGTTGTTGTATCTATAAATCCTACCTCCAAAAGCAGCTTCTCCAAATGCCCAGTGGAGTCCAGAAGGACAGAGAAACAGATAGCTCTTAGAATACAGATCACAATGCAAATGAACTTCATCCAAAAGCCACTGAGTTGAATAAAAGTTCTCTCACTCACAATTCTTCTTGGTTATTAAAACCACAGCAATTCAAGGGGCAGCAAGGTGATGCATATCTAAGATGTGAATCCAGTAATCAAATTTGCATATAAATTTGAACACCTCGTTTTAGTACATGCCTAGATAAAGCACAGTCATATAGCCTGGAAGAAATTGTTTGTGCTACTCATAAAAGGCCAAGGAGAAGACTAACAAAAAAAATCCATTGATTAGAAAAGGACTACATTGAAAAATCCCTTAAATTGTTCCTTAATATTCTCTATCAATCAGAGGCTGCAACTGCCTGCCTTTTGCTGTCAAGAAGACCAAATTGAATTTGCACACCTTTCAGATTTAAAATGCTATGTATAAGGATTTAAATTCTGAAAAAAACCCAATGTATTTCACCGCAATTTCTGAATCAGCACTGTTCCATTAACCCAGCAGGAGGAATCAGCTGGCACAAGCACAGAACTCCTTCTGATTATCTCTGTCAAATACTATAGCAAAGTCAGGAGAAGGCATCCTACCTCACGGGTGACACAGCTAAACCTAAAGAATTCTATGAGACATGATCAGATGACTTAATAGTAATGTTATTGTAACCACAAGGCTCTTAATATATGAAAGAAAATATTATAAGAAGAAAGAATATTTTTTTATTAGTACAAATATATATATTTGAAAAAAAGAATTTTTTTTTAATGCAACCCCATCTTCAGGTCTGAAACAGCTGGCAGGTCTGAACAAATGCTCTTACTTTACACCACTTTCTTTATAGCTGAAGTGGGGGAAAATGGCTTCTCCTTCTCCACAGAGTTTATTAGTAAGAAAAAAAAAAAAAAACAAACGCTTAGTATAAATTACATACTTGATTATATCATGCGGAAAACATCCAGTCAACTTAAAAGAAAATCAAATAGTATTTTAACACTTAGAAATAAAAAAAAAACAGCAGACAGATTCTTGTGTTTTCTTTCAGTAATGTATCTTCTCCATGGTTCTCTACAGCCTAGTTTATGTGTCTTGGCAATGCCTCCTTCTTACCATTAGAATACACTGTGATATCCTGTACCTTAACATTACAGTTCCCATCTCAGGGGGGCTGGAACTAGATGATCTTTAACGTCCCTTCCAACCCAAGCTATTCTTTGATTCTATGATTCTATAATTCTATGGTTTTATGATTCTGTGATTCTATGAGTCTATGAATCTATGAATCTATGATTCAGAAAGTATTCCTGGACTTCAACAGTTTTTTTCCTTATTTTTTTATTTACATTTCTATTACTGACTGGCTTTTTTTCACCTTAGACAATACCTATTCCATGCCAGTAGTGGAAAGGCAGAGGTAGAAAAGCTCCTTGATGACTCTTGGATCTGTTTTACACACACACATAAGTTCAACAAAATTGCTCTTAAGAATATAAGTTTTCTTTGTAAGGTTTCCAAATCTGTCTTTTGACAGCATTTCATGCAGATAAGTCCACATTTCCTGCCACAAGTCTTGCCTCAGGCAATCTGGTAATATTGCAAGCTGACTATGATCTGTCACAGGATCATGAGGCGGTTAAACTGTTCATCATAGATAAACCAAAAAGTTTGAAAAACCCCAGAGGGCAATATTTGGATCGTCTTTCATGCCAAATCTGTGAAGGCCACTGAGGATATTGAGCTACTTCAAGTCTTCCAACATGTTGGACTAGGAGCTAGGAAAGGAAACTAGAGTTTATTTATTCCTAGGTTTAAGGGTTCATTTTCGTCAGATATTTGCAGACTCTTTCCGTTATCTGTAGTTTTGCTGTTCATTGATATCTGCCCATTTAACAGATTTCTCTGATCTTCAAAGATTGGTGCCAGGGAAAGTAATCATCTGATTTCAGGTTTTTGAAAAGCTGAATAGCCTGCATTTTTGATATATCCTTTTCCTTGCCATTGATGGATTCATTATCTGATGCAGGTTTCACAGGTGTTATCTTGCCTTCAGAAGGTTTCTTTACTTCGTGTTCTTCCTGGCTAACATCCATCTTCACACCAGATTTTAGGCTGTGGAAGCAATAGTCACCAACCTGGCAGAGGAAAACTGGCTCAGTGCTGTCAGGGTTTAATACCACTAAGTTACCTTCTGACAAAGGCTGCTTTCCAGGAAGATCATTTCCCTTCTGTAAGACAGGCAAAGAAGTGTTTGTGGGCTCTGAATGTCCATGGAGACTTAAAGGGACGGTAAGATAGTCTCCAAATGTATCCAGGTGCAATTCAGGAGAAGCTGGTGTTTGACCTGAAACTGGGACCATGACATCAGTTTTCCCAGGAGAAAACTCATGGCAAGAGTGGTCACTGGGAGGCTTGGGCTTGTGTGAATCACAAGGTAACCCCTCAGCAGTGAGAAGTGGCGGAAGGGTGGAGTTGCTGGCTGAGGGCAGTAACAGACTCTCTGTGGTAACATACTCCAAGGGGCAGCTAAGAGCTGTTGGAGGTTTCTGCTCTTCTGTTCTCATGTTCATGCCTTTCCCATGGGCTGGTGGGGCCAGTGAGACCTCTTTCTCATTCTTGAGGTGCTGAATCATTGGTTTCTCATCTGGGAGCAGGAAGGGCTGTGGAGAACCTTCTCCTGTCTGTTCTTGAGTCTGGGAAGCCTGAGGACAGTCTTCCCTTGGGAGAGCCATATATTGAAGGGAAATTGATGTGTCATGGATCCCTACTGGGTCCACTGCCAGGGTGTGATGCATATCAGGGTGAGAGGACATCATTGAGCTGTACAAGTATGGACCATTGAAAGCGAAGCAAGGGGTTGCTGCCTGAGAAGCAATATTTGCATCAGCACTGTTTCTTCTTGAAACACAAAAGGAATGACCAGCAATTTGACTTGAGCAGACAAGTGGGGTATGCTCTGGCTCATTTAAAGCATGGTATGAGTTCTGTAGGTCGAGTGCATTCTGTAGGTCCAGTGCAACAGGCAAAACATCTGTCTTTATAGTCTGCCCTTCAGGGGACTTTAACGAAGTCTTCATCTGCCTGAACGAAGGAAAGTTAAAAGTTGTTCATGAGAGATACTGTTGTGGCAAACATTAATTATAAAACAAGTTTAGTTGAAAACACACATATCTCTACACACAGGGTTAGAAAAAAATCTTTCATGGAGAAGCAGGCTAAACAAGAATACAAAGGAAAAATGTATCCCTTTGTCAGAGGGACTTGCATAGGCTTTTTAGTGACAGAGCATTTGATAATATATTCTGCTGTGACTTGGAGACCTCTTTGAGACTGTCATTCACAGTGTCACTAGAGTATGCTCTTCACTCACCTATCCACAACTTGAAGGATACTAGCCTGCTCCATCTTCTCTGAAAGGCTGTATTTGTTGAAGTCCAGTTGGCTACTTGTTGGCCAGTTTCCTAAAGGTACTTTCTGAAAAACAAAAGGGCATATGTTACAAAAGGGTGGGGTATCATTGGCAGTAGAATCAAGAATGACGCATTCCCCATGGAGAAATAAAACAAATAGGAGAGCCTGCAGCATCCGGCAATAGGGATACAACTTCACTTATTACTAGAAGGTACGTTCTGTTCTCTGGAAGACAGTGACCTCAAACCCATATTGCCCTACCAGTGACTGAACTACAAGTACCCAGGGAGCCGAATAGGAAAGCTGCCCTCCTTGCTATTTGTGAATAGAGAAAGGCTCGTGGGGGATGTGATGGCAGGTGGCTGCTTGGCCACAGTGTTCATTAAATAGTTGAGTTTAAAATTTTCAGAGTAATGAGAAAATAGGACAGCAGACTTGCTTATGTTGGGTTTAAAGAGATCAAACTTTACACAGGGAACTGCTTCACAATGTCCCATGGGAACTGCTTTTGATGACTTGGGAGTCCGTGAGCACTGGTAAGTTTTTAAGAACCACTTTTTAAAAGCAGAGGAGCAGGCAATACCATCGTGTCATAAGTCAAGCAAGCTGGGCAGATCAGCTTGGCTGAGCAGGAAACTCCTCATGGAGCTCAAGAGTAAAAATAAATTGTCTGATCTCTGGAAGCACAGTCAGGCTTTGAAGGAATACTACAGCTCTGTGGTTTCTGTATTCAGGGAGAAGACACAAAAAGCCAAAGATCAGTTTGAGCTGAAGCTGGCCAGCATTGTATCAGACAACAAGAAGGGATTTTTTTAAAGTATATTAATAACAACAGCAGGTTCAGAGAAAACATTGGATCAATACTTGATGACGGTCACCATATCAATAGGGATGAAGAAAAAGCAGAGGCATTCAGTGTTTTTTTTTTTTTCTCAGTCTTTATAATACTGACAGAGTTTGGGCTACTCCATCCTCTGAGTCAGCAGATCATGAGTGCAGGAACAGTAACATCCGTTTTTTACTGTAGAGATTAGGGATATGAACTTGAGGCTCTAGCATGAAGCCTTCTGGCACAAGAGAATTCATCTCTAGTCTTTGTTGTCTATTTGTAAATTATTTATTAATCCAGGTCATTACTATTAAAGTTCATTTTATAGCAGTATAATAAATACACAATGGTTAGCGAATGAGTACACACAAATATAAATACACACACACACAAATACAGTTACTGCGAGCAGAAGCAGTACAGAAACCATATTGTAAAATATACTCATTGAATTGCCAGTTATCTATACTTACTGTAATGCACCCCTTATGAATATAGAATAGAATCAACTGTTATATAAAAAATACATGTGTCTGTGTGTTAGGGTGGACATATTATTGAATTAGCTATTCTGGTAACACTGGAAGACCTTTACCACCAAAATCTAGAGATGCCTATACCACAGTTTCCAGATTTTGATTTTTTTTTTCTCAGAGAGGAAGAAGGGAGGGAGGTTCTACTTAATAGTTTGGAAAAATTCTGTCTGTGTTCCTTGATTTCCAATAAAGAATGCTTGTCCGGGTAACAGAGAGGCATGTGGCAAAATTTATTGCAGAAAACCCTGCTCCTTTAAAATAATAGTTTCTTTTCTAGGTCTACCTTCTCTATAAAGCCCTGAATAAGTGTTGATTACTATTTGGAGAAGACTGAAAGTATAAGCTGATGAAGTTTGTTAATGAAACTAGATTATTTCAGTCAGTTAAAAATTTAAAGTGCTGAAAATATTCTGGCTCAATTTCAAATCACAGCAAGACTGACAAGCACAACACAAAGAAATCTGCTACTATAGACTTAAGATCACATTTATGTTGAATATGACCAGAACTTCTTCTAAAAATAAAACATAGACTAATGAAGATATCTGCTAATTGTGGACTGGGAGACAAGAAGAGCTCTTAGTTACTACCAGTCCTGAAAAAGAGAGAGAAATAATGAACCCTTCAAGGTGCAGTTCCCATTTACCCGCAGGTAGCTCTGGATCAGGAGACTCTTGCTGGGGTTTGGAATCTTTTCCTCCCATATTTGCTTCTTCCTGCAACAACACACAGAGGTTTCAAGATTTGCTTCTCAATGTGGCTGCATCCAGAGAAGACTGAACCCCATACACCTTGCAAGGCACCACCAAGGCCCCAGCACACCACCACCCAACTCTCATCCTTGCACAGACATGCACAACGTTGCCCATTGCACACCAAGGCTCATCTCCATGCAGACCTCTCTCTCATGGGGAACAAGCGGTGCCTCAACCTTTAAGTAACCCACGTGGCCAACACACTGCTAAGTCCCCTAGTCACAACGCAAGCCTACCTGAGGAAATACTTATAGCTGCAGTAAGCAACTGTTAGCAAAGCGATGATGACAGCTGGGAACACCACTGGGAGAACCACTGGTGGCAGAACTGAAACAGAGAAGAGAGAAAAAGATATCCACCTGCAGAGTGGTTGCTTCCCGTTACGTTTTTCATTCTGGTCACTCTTCATACAAGCAGGTTAGGGAAATGTAGGCAGTACATCAAGGGACAGGATCAAGAACCTTCTAACTGTTCAGGTACCCTCCAAAGTGGGAGAGACCAAACACGGCCTAAACAGCATAGCGATCAAAGGAGTTCATTGTTGTCTTTACTGATTATTTTTCCTCTGACCTCAGAGTAAACAGTTTATACTAACAAAAAGATGGGTAGGTACCTTACTCCACCATGAATTACAGGCACGTCTTCATGCACCTTAGGCCTGCTTCTTCTATACAGTCCTGAACAGATGAGGGGTCTCAGAGGTTTTTCTAAGACAGAGCTTTCTCTGCTAATGCTCATAACTGATCATTGACAACAGACCCATTTCTTCCTGAATACACTCATCAGAATTTTCCCACTGTCTTACCACTACAAGGTTCCTCAGGATCAGTCATGTCAGATCCTATTATTTTGGGTGCAAGACCATATGATAGCAAATATTCTACCAAAACCAGGAAAAATATGTAAACATTTTTATCTCAAGTAAACTCTAGTGTGTGTTTTATGCAACCCCACATTTACCCTACAAATAGAAAGACCAAAGGCTTATATTCTGACTTCCTGCAGCCTCAAACTCTTCAGTCACTGACTGCAGAAAGGACTACTGGAATCATGAAACAGGGATGATTTTTTTGGCAGGATCTTTGCTAGATTCTCCATGTGGAAACCCTTCTGGTTGGCTGTGCTCACCTTGTGAAGGGAAGGAGGAAAGAAGATTAATAGGTCATTCCTGCTGCATTGAAAGGATGTAGACAGGGCAGATACCTTATTAAGTGACTCCAGCTAGGTCGTGGCTGGACCAAATATCTACCCCAGCTGAGAGAATGCTTTTCTCTAGAGAGGCATTTCAGCCATTAACAGCCCATGAAACCTTACTGAAACAGCCTGAATGAAAAGTACCATTGTCAGTCTTCCAGGTGAACTCCTCACTCCATTCACTCCAAGGCCCCTCGTAATCCAGAGGTGTATTCACCCTTGCACGCATTTTCCCCCTATATTCTGTAGATGAATCAAGCATCTGCAGGGTGAAGATGAAAGGAGGTTCATCGTTGTTGATATTTAACTTCTGGAGAGTCTGGGGAAAAGAAAGAAGCACAAATGAAGTAGGTGAGAGGAACTGCCTTTCCCATTTACCCAGCACAGCGAAATCAAGGACTCTGTTCTAAGACTTACCTTTTCATATTGGTTGTTTTTCCAGTACTCAACTTGGTATCTCTGCTTTATGAAGTTATATGGCAAATTGTGTTTTATCCATCTCAGTTCATACTCTTGGTTCTCTGTCACTGTTACTGACACATTTGCAGGTGGTAGCACTTTAACTGAAACACAGGGAAAGTCTCAGAGTGTTTATCAACATACTGGTCAAGCACTCCCTCTCACCACTGTGAGTTATTTTCAGAGAGTGAAAACAATAGAAAGGGTCATTGGGCACTGTAAGAGTCTGCCCAGGGAGGTGGTTGAGTCACCTTCCCTGGAGGAGTTTAAGGCACAGGTGGACGAGGTGCTGAGGGACGTGGTTTAGTATTTGATAGGAATGGTTGGACTCAATGATCCGGTGAGTCTCTTCCAATTCTATGATTCTAATATTGTTTTGTGCAATGTACAAAGTTTCAGCTATTCAACTCTTCTTAATTCCTCACATCTTCATTTTCTAGTCAAATACAATAAACCCACAGACCATTAAATAACAGAAAACTTATATCCATTAGTACTGACAACCTTCGCTGTGTACAGAATAATAGAATCATAGCATCATTAAGATTGGACAATACCTCTAATGTCATTCAGTCCATATCCCAAAGTGCCATATCTACACACTTTTTCAGCTCCTCCAGGGAAGGAGACTCCACCACTTCCCTGGGCAGCTAGTTCCAGTGCTTCAGCACTCTGTCAGTAAAGAAACTTTTCCTAATATCTGATCTAAACTTCTCTTGACACAACTTGAAGATACTTGTCCTATCAATTGTTACTTGTGAGAAGAGACCAGTACCCACCTCACTACAACCTCATTTCAGGTAGTTGTAGAGGGAGATAGGGTCTCCCCTCAGCCTTCTTTTCTCCAGACTAAACAATCTCCTTTCCCTCTGCCACTCCTTATGAGAATTGTTCTCCAGACCCTTTGCCAGCTTCACTGCTCTTCTTTGTAGATACTCCAGCAACTTGAATTCTTTTGTGAAGGGTCACAAATCTGAACAAAGTATTCAAGATGTGTGCTCAGCAGTGTCGAGTACAGAGGGACAATCACTAATCCTGCTGGCCACACCATTTCTGATACAAGCCAGGATGCTCTTGGCATTCTTGTCCACCTGGACACACTATTGGTTGACATTCAGCTGGCTGTCAACCAGCACCCCAAGGTCATTTTTGCCAGACAGTTTTCCAGCCACTCTTTCCCAAACCTATAGCGTTCTGTGGGGATGTTGTGGCCCAAAGTGGAGGACCTGGCACTTGGCCTTGCTAAACCTTATACAATGAACCTCAGCCCATCAATCTAGCTTGTCCAAATCCTTCTAGAGAAACTTTCTACCCTCAAGCACATTGACACTCCCACCCAACTTGTTACTGTATGTAAACTTACTGAGGGTACACTCAATCCTTCATCCAGAAAACCAATTAAGACATTAAACAAGACTGGAACCAAAACAGAGCACTGAGGAACACCACTTGTGACTGGCCACGAAGTGGATTTGGAACCAACTGGTGAAGAGCAATAAAACATTATTTGAATCATCTGTACTGATTCCCCAACATTTCCAGAGATTTTTGGCTCTCTCACAGCTAATATCAGATATTTTCATGAACTNACAATGAACCTCAGCCCATCAATCTAGCTTGTCCAAATCCTTCTAGAGAAACTTTCTACCCTCAAGCACATTGACACTCCCACCCAACTTGTTACTCTCTGTAAACTTACTGAGGGTACACTCAATCCTTCATCCAGAAAACCAATTAAGATATTAAACAAGACTGGAACCAAAACAGAGCACTGAGGAACACCACTTGTGACTGGCCACGAAGTGGATTTGGAACCAACTGGTGAAGAGCAATAAAACATTATTTGAATCATCTGTACTGATTCCCCAACATTTCCAGAGATTTTTGGCTCTCTCACAGCTAATATCGGATATTTTCATGAACTGCAGGAGCCCTCTCAGTTCTAGTCTGTAAAAAGCAGCAACAGTTCCTCTAGATACATGTGAGCAGACATGATCCACCTGGCACACCTCACTCAGCAGAGGAGTCCTGCCTCATCCAGTGCTCCACAGGCCACTGCACACAACCACAAGAGCAGGGAGGTAAATCACAGAGAAGTCACCAGGTGAACGGTCACCCACAGAGCAGCTCAGGGTCACAATCCATATTTCTGTGTAGCAGCTTCCTCTGCTGCACCTTCCTTCAAGTAACAAGTGCCACCGAGGAACCCCACACCTACAAGCCATCAAACCTAGACCTCTGACCTAACAGCCTCCAGTTCCTTTATTCGTTGGTCCCAGTCTCTTCCTCATCCAACACACTTCCTCACCACCTCTGTCCTCAGCCCCACATGCCCAGTCAGGCATCTCTCCAGCCAAGAGAAGTCAGGAACAACACGGCAACTCACTGTTCTTGTAGGCTTCAATCACTTTCTCCTCCGTCTTGGCCCGGACAGACACATGGTAGTGGCTCTGACTGCTGGAGTTGGTAACAGGGATCTCACAGCTCTGGACCACGTATGGGCTGTGTGGCAAAACCTTCTCATGCACAGGAGAGCACTCCTCTTCTCTGAGGGGAGAAAAAGAAAGTGTACTGAGATCAGGGGAATGGGATGGAGCAGAAACTCCATGGGAGAGGTGCAGGCACACTGCCGTAGGCAAAGCACATACGCTGATGCTGGGGAGGCCCTGAAGAACAAGCCAAAGAGGACAGAGGTGGTGATGGCTTTCTTCACTTCCCAGCTGCACGTCAGACGATTCACACCATTGAAGAGACAGCGAAGGTTCTTGGGCTGAAGGCCGTCTTCAGAGAAGTTGGGAGCAAAGTCAGTGACAGGAAAGATCTGGCTTCTCAGCCAGCACTTCCACCCTGCACAGCTCTGCCCCATCCCACGATACCTTCAGGGGTCTCCCACAACACTTCTGTGCTCCACTCGCTGTACTGCCCGGAGAAGCCACTGGCCACCCATGGTTTGGCTCGCACACGGGCAACGTAGCTGCTCCCTGGGACAAGGTCCTCATGGCTGAGATGGCAATGCATGGTGTTGGAGAGCAAGACCGAGGTAGATTTCTGTTTTTGAGGGAGAAAAGATGGAGAGCAGGAAGGGAAGAAGTTGAGGAGTTAGGTAATGGAGAAGAGGAGTGGAGGGGAGTCAGGGAAGGAGTGATAGGGGGTGACTACTGGGCTGCATCTCCCAGCTTTCCCACACATGTGATGGTGCACTGCAGTGCTTCTTGATCCCATACTAGAGCGGTTTTGGTGTGCTTGCTGACAGCTTTGCACAGGAGAGGTAAGGCACAGGTACAATCTACCCCAGCAGGTTGGCCAGCTTCTGCAGGGCCCCAGTTGTCTTCAGCAACATTTATCCAAGTTCACAACACTAGTCCGTGCAGAATTTTGTGGGAATCTGACCAAGACACTTCTTTTAGAAACTAAAGATCAGCCTGACAGATACAGAACAGAAACATATGTATATCTAGAGAAACAACAGGGCAAAGGGCATGGACACTTAAAAATTAAAACAAAACCCACCAAACATAACCTTCTAAAAGAAAAAGCAGCTTCAATATACTTTACTCTTTTTGAAAATGAACCAGCAAGTTCCTGTTGGAACACGCTTTAATTCCATTTGGGAGGGATTCAGGGCAAAATCAATTTGAAATCAAAAAAACAAGCACACTGCTTTTTTTTTTTTTCAGAGAAGAACTAATCTTTACATTGCGTTCAGGACAAATGGTAAGAACAAAGGACAAGTCACTTGCAAAGAGAGAGCCCATCCCACCTGACCTGAAACAACACTTGTTGCATCTCCTCATGGTTCCTGAGAACAGAAAGGCCATTCATTTGCACAAACTTCACTACCAGCTCTCAACCACCAAAAAGGCTGCAGCCCAAACAAGGACAACCCAGCTCCTCTGCTCTTACCTCCCAGGACTCCCACAGCCGCTTGTAAGTGACTTCATACTCCAGTGCATTGCCCAGGCCTTGGCTCCCATCAGCTGCTTCCCAGGTCAACAAGAAGTCTCCTGATCTCATCAAGCTGACTGAAAGGTTTTCTGGTGGGAGAGGCTGAACTGGAAGGTGAAGATGCAGCCCATAAGATGAGATAGTGAACCCAAAGAGGGGAAGAAAATACCTAGATAATCTTCCCCAATTCCAGAATATCTTATCCTTGCCACACCAAGTAGCTCCTGCTTGAGCTGCTTACAGAAACTTGACCTCTCCCCTCCCTGTCCCAGCCTCTCAGTGTGTAACTCTGGCAGTTTTCATGATGGAAGTAGAATTCACTTCCTGGCTGAATGGCAAATACTTTCTCAAAGATCCCTAATATTAATTTAAAAATGAGAATTTGGTATTTAGTCCTTACCATTTTGGAAAAGGTCAACATTTAGTTCTGCTTGAAGTATCTTGTTGGGTTTGAAGCTATAAGTTTGATCTACCCCTATTCCAAAATAGTATGTAGCGTTGCGACAAACCCAGTGCACGTAGGAGTCTGCAGGCTCATGCAAGTCATTTTCTGTCTGATGTTTGCAAAACATCTCCTTGTCCTCCCTGTGAAAGAGAAAGTGATCTATAAAGATGATTTGAAGACCTATAGTTAATGCAAAATTAAATACCTGAAACCAATCCCATTCATTATGTTGTTATAAGTTACTCAGGCAGTTATTTCCTCTTCTCACTGTACTCATTAGTCCTGTTTTTCATCAGTTAATAAGACAAATATTTTTAACACCAGGATTTTTGTCTAATGACTTCCCATTCCAAAGGTGTGCAGATGGATGTTATATTTTGGTACCAGACCAGTTAGTTTTTAGCCTAAGTCTACATATTCTCATATTTTTTGTGTGAGAAATAGTATGATGAAAAATAATGCATGGAAATGCATCTTTCACTCAGAGTCAAAGGCCATAAAGTTTCTGATGATCCTTAGCTTTTTAAAGACTTAGCTTCGTCATTTTGCAGTCCCAGAAAAACACTTCAAAAAACACATTTTCCAACCAAAATGTACTTTGATATCCTCAGTAGTTCTGTTCTGTCAGGGGACCTCATGCATTCATTAAAGATTTCACCCAGAATGTTAATCAACCTTTCAGATAGCCTTTCTCCAATCCAAGGAGCGTCAGGAAAATTAGAAGGAGTATTTTAAACTAGACAGGAAAGGATAAGCTTTGTGTGCTTGCAGTAACCTGAGGTGCTGGACAGATGTGTTGCTTCTTTTTGTACCATCTGGAATTTTGTCTGTGCTTATGGCTTCATGCCCAGTATGTTGCATTGTTTCAGTTCAGATAAGAAATATTAAGTTATGAATATCTGAGGCCAAATACTGTCTTCCAGGATAGGATGGAGTCTCATAGCCAACTATATGTCAGCAAGCATTATTCAGCATTATTTTTGAAAGGGTATTAGAGAGAAACCAGGAATATTCCTGAAGTATGAGTGAGACTGATCATACATGCGTGCACTCTTAAATGAAAGTGTCAGCCAAAGAGTTGTGAAACCCAGAAGATATTTCCATCTACTCACCAGCATTATTTTACAGTTTGGGATTTACTCAACTATTCTATATGTATGAATTGACCCTGTTTAATCCTCCTAATTTTTTATTTCAGCTGTGTGACTGTCCACACTTAATATCCAATTGTCCAATTAGTTCCCATCGGTTATGTTCCCTGTGTGATCCACATACTCCATCACGCAACAATGTCCCAGAGAATCCTCCAAAGGTCCAAGTAATGTTATATCATCTTTTCCAAGAAATATTAGCTTCAAGGTGTTGTTCCAAAGACCTGCCACTGCTTTCAGCTGCATTTAAATCTCTTAATCCATCTTTCCCTTCCTTCCTGTATCCCTAGATTTTAATTCATCATCTTCTCAATTTTTGATCTTTGTTTTCTTCTCTCTTGTGACTATTCCTTCTTTTGTGTCCCTTCTTATCCTCACAATTGATCCAGTTTGGTGATTCACTTCCCTTTTCACAAGGAAACAGATGTAGCAGAGAGATACTGTCATAAACAGAAGTATCTCTGGGAGGAAAAGCAATAGCCAGATGAAGTTACCAACCTTCTTTATCTCACAAACACACGGTCTATATCTGTTTCTCAGAAATTATCAAAACCATAATCTCAGCAGTGCCCCTAAATAGGCAAAATAATAGCAGGAATGTCTCCTCACTTTTAGTGTCAGGCTCACACTTGTTTTGACACTATCTTCTCCTTTCTATTCACAGTAACCTATAATCCCCATTTTATTTCGTATCTATGATTGTACAACAAAATTATGGGAAAATAATTGCGATGATAATAATAATTCCACTAACCCACCCTACTCACTCCTCCCTTCCTAAAAGAGGCCTCAGAAGCAGGCACAATAATAGAAAGAGGGGGCCATGCTTTCTGAAAAGCTGACTGCTGATCCTCAGGACTCCAAGTTGTGGTCAAGCTCCCTTTGGACTCTCATGCAGCAGAGCATATTTCAGGTACTTACATCATAATATTATCCCTTTGATAAAGAACCATGCCAACAAGGGCATGAGCCTCCAAATGCTCTGTCCACGTGCAGGTCACCTGTGAGGTGTAGTCGTTGTAGCACCTCAAGCTCTTCATAGGGATACTCTCTGAGAAAGGAATTCAAGAATAAAAAAAATATGCAGTGATTACAAATGTAAATAAGGAGAGAGAGCAGGAGGTACAGTGATTCTGCCAGCAGAATAGGGAAGGCACTAGTAACAACACCATTCTAATGGCACCAGAAAATGACTCTTGGTGAAAGTACGTACAGAACTGTGGCCATTCAGCACTTCTTTAATTCTTTTCAAAGTAGTCATCATTTCCAGGAATTAGTAGATACCAGGTCATCAGGCATATGGTGACCATTTCATCTTTGTGTGTTGCTGCATGGAACTTCTTTGCAACTGACCTCCTAATAAAGGTTATGCCACTAGAAAGGCATAATTAAAAGAGAGGTGCTCTGGTAAGAAACCTGTTATGACTCAGAAGAATGCCCAAAGTAATTTGTTGGAATAAGATTTATGACCCAGAAATAGCCAGAGATCTCATCAGGCATAACTTTGGGGTTTTTTTAGCTTCCCAACTATGAAATGGGAAAATACAGGCCACCTCTGGTACATGCACTATGAAGAAAGTTGCTTTCTTCTCCTTTTTTATTTTCTCTGAAGGTAATATCTGTGACTCACTACTGGGATATGACCTTCAGATGACAGAGATATCAGTGTGCACACACGAGTGTGCTCTCTCAAATAAGTTTTCTTGATAAGAACTACTATCAGCTTGGCTGAGGGGCTTTTTACAAGCCAAAAACATTAGGAAAGTATGCTGATGTTTTAGCTAGCCGACATAAGAAGGACATTACGTTGATCTTCTACTGAAAAGCAGTGCAAATTAAGTTCTATGGCATTCCTTGCACAACCAGAAAAAGGAGCATCCAACATAAAAAGGGGTGGTTGGTCTGAATGTAAGGATAAAAGAATGCCAGGAGGACCAGTCTGACCTACACTACTACATTTTCTCTCAGAGATCTCAAAGGGAGATGTCCTGCAGGTGGCACTGGCTTTGGTCCAGAAAGCATAATTCCTCCAGCTACTGCAGGCATTGGTGTCTGTTTTGGAAAATATAGATGTCCATGAGACACACTTCTGACCACGCATTTGTTGTGACATGATGAGGATGAGGATGAGGATGAGGATGAGGATGAGGAGAGGAGAGGAGAGGAGAGGAGAGGAGGAAAGACATTAAACTCAGAAACACAAGCAGTGGATATGGCAGATGGTGTCTCTATCTGTCAGTATTTCTACAAGAAAAAAATCAGGTCATCTGGATCTTGCTGCTGGTAACCCCCTCACACACTGCTGTCCTGTGTCTGCCTACTTGCCTCTGTTCCTGTACACTACCATCTGATTCATGCAGCCCTTCATTTTCCTGTGTTTTCATTAACTATCAATGTCTATTCCCTCTTCCTATTCACTCATTATCCAGTCAGCTTGTTCATCTCATCCATTTGTTTAGTATTTCATCTTTCCATACCACCAACCTATGTCTCATCTGTCTGCAGAAACATCTGCTGCACTCTGGTTTTGATCAAGATGTCTGTTCTCCTACAGCATTGAAGATGGTGGCAGAAGGAAGCAGAAAAACAAGCAGAAAATGAGGAAGACCATTAGCTAAAAGGAGTCAGGCACAAAAAGAAAGGCAATAATGGAGGGTTAAAATAAAAATACTTTAAACTCACCTCGAATGGCTTGGACATTGAAGACCAAATATAGATTCAGCAGAAGGGTGAAAAAGTCTTTCATGATCATACTGTCCTTCGCATACAAGTTTGATCCTAATTCAGGAGACAACTGTTTTCATTTCCCACTAGCTACCATCTTGCTTTACTTATTGTGAAGCTTCTTGGTTTTGTTTCACATAAAGAGAAGTAAAACAGAATTAGGAAACTTCTTTAGGTTTCATGTTGAGTGACATTCAGAAAGAACTTCTACCAAGTTTATTTTGGGACAAAATTAATGTCTTCTTTTTGTGTGAGCTTGCACTATGGGAAAAGTATTAGGAATTAAATGCACATTTCCAAGGAAGTGCAGGGATTCTTTCAGCTGAGTAGCAACAAAATCCAGTTTTACTCTGTGAAGAGAACTCAGCCTTCAGATTTATTCATCCTTTTGCTCTTCATGCTCAAAGCCTTCCTAATGAACCACAATGGTGTTGGTTTTTACCTTTATTTAAAAATATGATCCCCAACCACAGCTTCTGGGAGCTATAGGGGTTGAATTTCCTTGTTCATGCACTTTCAGGCTTCTCTTCAACACGCTACTTTTCCAGCTGCTCTCCAAACAAAATGCAAATTGTTTAAACAACAATCTTGTCAAAAGACTGTGGTCCACCTTGTTCAATACTGGAATTCCAAGTCCTTTTGACCATCTTTCATTGCTCTCTCGAAAGTATAGTAAACTTACCTACTCAAGCATGTTACAGAGGTCAGACTTTTTTCTACTCTAGAGGAGCATGAAAAAAACTCCTTTTAAGTTCCTATTGACTTTCAGATTCCTGAATGCCACTTCCTTACATGAGAAACAGATGGCTGAGCCCTTCAATAATCATTGCAGGTAATTAATCCCTTAATGGTTACAAGCCCTTGTATGAGAGCAGAATCTTTGCCAGTTTACTTTTTTTCAAGGAAGAAGGAGTTTGCTTACCTGGATCCAGAGCTGTCTATGAGGGAGATGATTCGACCTGATGGTTGACTCTCCCTTTCTAGCCTCCTCCCATAGCATCAGAATCTGCTGGTACAGAAACCAGCAAAGCCTCACCTCCCTAGAACTAGAGACATAGGATACATACCGACCACAGGATCTTCCTGGCAAATAAGTCTTCAAAATAAGTGCTATATAACTTCCATGCACCCCAAATGCCACTTTCAAAGAAGCAAACCACGCCCTTTCGAGGAAAGTCTGTGTAATTGCTTGTAAAATAGGAAGTCTTTACTTCCTATTTGATCCCCAAAAGTACGCATTTAGATGGGACTGCTTAACTGGGAAGGGCGAGGAAGGAAGTTTGTCATTGCCAATCTGCATCTTAACAATTACCAGATCACAGGACTCACGTATCTTTATTTAAAAAGAGGATTGACTGCAGCAGAAGTGAGAAAGACTAAGAAAGAATTCTCTGGGTTTCACTCCAGTGCTGTTTCTTTCTTTAATCTCTAGGCTAAACAATCTTCAAGACAAGGATCACACTGTTTTTTACAGATTTTTTGCACAAATATGTTGGGGGAGGGAGAGAACCACCTTTATCTCTGTATGCCTTGAATTTGAGTAATATTTTTAAATGTAAATTTTACCAATTTCAACAACAATCAATAATAAATTATAAGTATTACAGTACATAGAGGAAACAAAAGAAAACTGACAAGAAATGTTGGTCTGAAGTTATACTACTTTCAAAGCAGGCTCACTGTTTTAAATCCAGCTTTAAAACTTAGCCCAGTAACCTTCAATAATAAGAACTATAGGAAAGTTAGGTAGTCATAAGGGAAAGACACAGTCAGGTTTGCAGACTTGGAGGTAAACTATAGGGTGCTAAGATCAGTCCCCAGGTACAGAATATAACTGCCAGAGTCTGTCTGCCCCACACTACAACTGCACCCTCTCTAAGTCCTTGTAGTATTGACCAAAACCATGGTTAGCACAATTAAAGTCTCATAAGAACTGCATCAATATACAAGGGAAACAATATATACTGTGAGTAGGAATACATACAGAGCAAGAGGAAGAACATGAGAGCATCTTAGGAAACTCAGTGTCATTCTGGATGTGTGCATATAAAACCTGCAGAGAAGGAGGGGAATACGCGACTCTGCCAGATGGGCAGAATTTACTTTGCATTACAGAATCACAGAATCACAGAATCACCGGGTTGGAAGAGACCCACTGGATCATCGAGTCCAACCATTCCCACCAAACACTAAACCATGTCCCTCAGGACCTCCTCTACTCGTGACTTAAACACCCCCAGGGAAGGTGAATCAACCACCTCCCTGGGCAGCATATTCCAATGCCTAATGACCCTTTCCATAAAAAACTTCCTCCTAATCTCNCTCTTCTCCAGGCTAAACAACCCCAGCTCTCTCAGCCGCTCCTCATAAGGCCTGTTCTCCAGCCCCTTTAAACAGGATAAGTTTATGTATATTCTTCTCCCCCATCCTTAGCAAAGAATTTTCTTGTTTCCCAGCAGACATCTTCCTTCCTTCTCCTTCCTCACTCAAACAGCTCTTCCATCTTCAAGTAGACTTGCTGAGCTGGTGGCTATATCACAGGATCCTAGCAGTCAGTGAAAATCTTCAGATGTTATTTGCTCTGTTGGACTCTAGGAACAGGTAACAAATAATCCTGCACACCAGAAATTTTGCAGGCCGGGCATGTCAATTAGGTTTCAAACTTACCGTGCATTCCCTTGTGTATCACAAGTTGTAAGATCTCTAACATTGTCATTGTATATTTCTTCATCTCTTTCCTAAACCACATTGCTGCAAGGCTTGTGAAATGGGAAGTTACATTGTGTAACATTTTAGTAAAATATGGTCATGTAAAACCCTCCATCAGTAGAGAAAAGAAAGACATAATCTATGTCTCTTCTAAAGATGTTCTCTGCCTCTTAAATTCAACATACATGGTTTCTTCATGTGGAACCTTTGTACCTGGAAAGCAGATATGGCCTGTAGCACATCTTACAACTCTTTGGAGAGAGCATTTTCTTACACAAGTCTGTACAGGATTGGTATACTGCTAGAAGTATGCACTTAATAACTATGTGTCAAGTAAGAAATGATTCATGGATCCCAATATAGCAAGTGATATGCTTATCTTTAAATATAAATTCTTTCCTTTACTTCCCATATGCGGATATGCATAGTGCAGGGCTACGGATAACAGAATATTGAAGCTAATGTATGTAAATAAGATTATGAATATACATCAGGAAGAAAAATAAGCAAGTTTAAGTAATAAGTAACCTTAAATACTTTTGTTGTTGTTGAAGATCTTGTTTCCTGATAACATTACCAGTAACTGTTTCTTAGTACATTCAGATGCTCATTAATCTTCCATTTTTTCTGTACAAATTTTAACAAGTCGAGGTCTAGGACAGAGATTTTTCTTAAATGGGGAATTGTAGCTTAATATCACAGACTCTAACACTTCAATCCAAAGCATGGTGTTTGAAACTCTTTTAACGTCTTATTTTTTACTGAGTGTTTTTACATCTGGTGGTATCTTTTCACATGATGACTCCATGGTGGTTTTTGAGATATAGAATTTAGGTATCAAACAATTCATGTTAAATATACATAGCTTGCAACTCCTACAAGCAGCAGTAGATTTGTTCAAGAGACAATATTTTAATTGCATGACCATTAAAGAAATTCTTGCAAGATATGTATTTTTTCAGTAATAAACTCCTCCTTAAGGAAAGCTGAATAGGTAACATTTGAACTCTTCTTCAAGAATATCTCCCTTTCAAGGAGCAGAATTATTGCATCCCCCCAAAAACCCTCAATTTGAATAGAAGCTGATAAAATAAACTCATATGTAATTTTATTTATTGAAGAATCTGATGCAATAATTTGTTGCTAGTTCTGCATTGCAATGAAACATCAGAAAGCAGAAGACCTTCCCAAAATGCAGAAATAAGCAGTCTGTACAATCACAAAACGGTCTATGAGGAGCACCACAGATGTACAAAGTTTGATTCACAGAATTCAAAATAGTGGTCAGTGGAAAGAACACAGCAGAGACGGCCTGCGGTTTCTTCACTGAAATAAGAAAAGCATTTTTGATGCTTCCAGAACAAACTCTGAATGCCCAATTAGACTCCTAAATGACAGAAATAATTACACATTCATAAGCACTGGGATACAAACATTCATCTCAGCAAGGGAAGAGAAAACTATGGTAGACTAGAAAAAAAAACTTTATGAAGATATTCTGGACAAATAATTAGCTCTAGGAGTGAGTCTAGAGGTTAGAGCAGGTCTTGGGGCTCAGGACACTGATCTCTGCTGCAGGGTAACACTGACTTGCTTTGTGAACATGGCCAGTGATTTTATTACTCTATTCTTTGCTTTCTCTGGTCTCTATCTAGATGTTTCTATTACAGAGGAATGCTAAAAAGCTGAAGAAGCTAACTAAGTAGAGATTTGACAATAAAACATAAGATATTAATAAAAATTACTCTTTTCTAGTTCACTTTAAAGACTTGTTACAAGAAACGGTATGCAGAGAGAGATTATGGAAGGACTGCATAGCTACCTACTGGAACATCTCTATACGGCACTTATATGGCTCTTATTGTTTGAGTAGCACCTATTTCTGGACTAGTGTTGTAGACATTCAAGTCATCTTTGTGAGTGATGTGCAACTCCCAAGGAAAGAAATGTTTCTTAGAAGGCTTTCTTCTGCTCAGAGACACCATGAGTTCAACATCCTGATCGGAGAGCAACCGGATCAGATCACCATCAAGGTCTCGGTAATTCAAAACAATGTCATCTTGGTCAAACTCCTGCCTGGCAGAAAAGAAATGGATTGATCACAGAGATCAAGGAATGCCTGGGAGATGCTGCATGGTGAACAATATACTGGAAATCTAACTCATTCTGCTAAAAGCCATGCAAAGCCCAGGGTGTCCCGGCATTCTTCGTAGAGCTAGTAATACAAATCATACAGCCACATTCACACTGTGTTGTGCTTAAGCAAAGAAATCTGTCAGAATCAAGAACCGCTTCCAGTAACACAACATGCATGGCACAATTAATCTGTGAGTTTTATAAAATTCTCATACGTAAGAGCTGACTATTGTTACTTCCCACTTTTGCACACTTTTGCACACTCTTGGTTGCTTTTCTGATGGGAATGTGGGATAGGAAATGGAAGAATATTATCACAGGTGCTCTGTTCTAAAATTTGATGTTCTGATGTTTTAATGGTCAAACGTAGATTAATCTAGTCTAGCACTAATTTAACAGGTGTTAGAAGGCGGTGTCCTGCGTCCTGAAGAAGTACATTAGACAAAAGATCCTTGCATGAGGTTATGGCTCAGATCTTAGAATGAGAAATGGAAACTTCTACCCAGCATAACTGAGTTAGAAGTGTGTGGCATTCCATACTTATTGGCAATCCCAAGGCAGACTAATATTTGCACTGATAGTCCTGGGGCAACTCAGAGTACAACTTCTCCAGGACACTTAAAGAGTATTTCACACCCAAAGCTTGGTGATAATCAAGTAATATGTGGAAAATCTAGGACTGGAGGGAATTTAACAAACATTCAAATGGTCCTAAACACACGACTAACTGCTTGCATTGTACCTCATCAATTCCATGAGATCTTTGAATGATGGAATGCTGCTCAGATCCTCTTCCACTGAGATATCCCTGTGACAATAACAAATCTCATCATGACCTATCGTGAAGATAATTGTCAGCATTTCTTCTGCACTAAACTGAAAGACTATTTTCCTCATTACCTGATAGTGCTTACACTTTCATCATGGTAATAACAACGAACTTTATTAACTGTATCTTCCTGCTGTGGTAAATCTTTTATTATCTTCACAAAAGCACATGGGAAAATCCCAGTAGCATCCCCAGCTGTTCCCTAGAATGATAGAAAGTGTTAAATGAAGAAAACTAAGCCATATTGGCCACATTCAAAAAGTTCTGGAATTCAATTAATTTCCTTGGAAAGAACAGTAAGAATTTTTCTACTATAATCAAGCAAAGAAAGGCTATGTAAGTGACCTGGTGGCATCCCTACGACAAGATTATACAATTGTGTAATCAAATACAAGGCAGGGGAGTGAAACAGGGTGTAAAAAATAAGTCAGATGGTTACCAAGGAAGGCTGTGGTGTTTGAACAAGAAAAGTTATCATATCAGCAAACATACAGTATGTTCTCCTCATCCTTTTTCAGAAGGATGCTGCATTGCCCAAATTCTGTCCAATCAAACTGACATGTGTTGTGGTATGAAGCATGAAGTATATAGCAACTAACCCTGAGGCAAGAAACCAATTAATCGCTGAAATGGAGTTTCCATCTATTTTCTGTGGCCTTCTTATGTTCTAATCAACTCCAAAGAACTTAAAAGCATTCCAGTAGAAGCAAATGCAAATTAAAAGTGAAGTCTAGAGGGCAAAATTTGTAAGCTAAAAACCATCAACGAAGGAAACAATATCAAATTTGGAGTTAAGGATTTATTCTTGACAGTAAGACCTGATTATGATATAGTTTCTCTTTGAAAGGAGGAGACAGGTCCCAAGGAGTAGGAAAGCCCTTTCTACTCATATATTTCAAGGTATGCTAATAACTCAGTGCTGCTATTGCACTCTTACCTCCAACCAGTCTTTGTTTACTCTGCTGAGTAGATAGATCAAGTCTCCCTTCTTGAAGCTGAGTTCCAATTTACTGGTTCCAGAAAAATCAAACAGTGCCTATGGAAAGCAACAGTGAAATTATTAATTCACAGAATTACGAAAGTGAATCTTTCAGTTCTATTCTTGGTGTGGGAGCATAAACAGTGCGGTAGCATGCACTTTGTTATCATAGATGTATTTCTGGGGTAATGTCATATATCTATATGTATGTGTGTGTGTCATATATATGTCATATATATGTATATGTCATCTATAGTGATTGATGGGAACGGTTGGACTCGATGATCCGGTGGGTCTCTTCCGACCTGGTTGTTCTATGATTCTATGATTTTATGATATGTCTGCAGTTTGCATTTCTCACAATCTCTTCTCCTACTCAGCACGCACAAAAATGTTTTGAAGAAGTAGTGTAAGCACTCGGGTAAACGCGGCTCTGAGAGGGTTCCATGCTAGGATTCTTAAAGTGGCAGAACACTGAGCGCCAGATAAATAAATATAATTAAGTTGAAAACACTTAAGAGCAAGCAAGTCAACTGGTGAAGACAACTGACAGCTTGAAAACTTGAAATCATAAGAACTGGAAAAATATACATTATTTCTGGTAGCAGTTTTATGGCTTTCAGATCTGCTGTAAAATCTCACAAAGAGCCTTAAAAATTGCAGATGTGTTGTGTCCCAGTTTAAGGGCAACTAACTGTTGATTTTACATCTAACTTTCAGGCTTGAATGCTAAACTGAGAGATTTGGAAAAGTCTGGGAAATTGTCATGTAGTTAAAATGTAACTTAAGAGTCCTCCTTCAGGGAAAAAAAGGGGTTAAGTCCATGCTACCACCCTAACAAGCTGTTCTTGACTAATTAAAGTGGCTGAGTTATCAAAAATGTGCATCTCCCTCATTGTCCTTAGAGAACATGGTAACACTTGAATGCTCCTAAAAGAGTAAAAATGGAAAGGTGTTCTTTACTCTGTGTTGAGACAGTTATTTCGGTCTTGTTAATACCAAGAATTCCCCTAATTAAGGAAAGATAATGGTTACTGTTTTACTGGTAGTTCAAATATCTACTTACTAGCTCTTTCAAAAGCCTTTTTTCATCTATTGAAAAGTTTTTGTTAGGTATATTCAATACTAATAAATCAATAGATGAAAGAAGAGACATGACTGATCCAAGACCTGCAATACGCGGTGTAAAAAACAAAGCAAATGAAATCTCAAAGCATTTCCACAGCCTCTTTTAATTTTACATGGCAAAGTCACATGTTTTAGGAAGCAAGACCATGCTCAGACAAGTACTTGTTACAAACCAGTTCCATGTGCTTAATAGCAAGACAATATACAGCAAAGTACAGTATAAGCACTTTTCAGTAGGATGCCTAAGTTACAGAAACTTCTAGGTGCCTCATCTGCAAAGCCTTTAAACATATGCTGAAATCAATGAGACTGAAGCTTGTGCTTGTTTTAAATTTAACTTATGGGTATTCTTATGCACATGTAGATCATTTGGCATAAGCTGAACGTGTGTCTCAGTTGTGAACCACCTGCCATTCTAACTTCATGGTGGACCTTCTTATTACTCAAGTAAGGAGCAATGGGAAACTTCTTTCCATCCTTTGTTTCATCCCTGGATGTGAAAATAAATTCCTGTGTTAATTTCACTTTCCTTTCTTTCCCCAATCTCTGATTGGAAAAGGCAACTTGATAGATGAGATACCAAAATAAAACAGAGTTCAATCTCCTATTCTATGACAGATAGTGGAGAGTACTCACTTCAGCCCGTGGGGCTGCCATGCGGTCAAAAACAGGCACTTGAGGTGAAATGCTTTTACTGCAAAGAAAGGAGACAACACAGAGGTAAATATATCATTCTAGGCATTAAAAATACTACACAACCAGTAGTACAGTGTCTGCATTTTCATTATTTAAGAGGCAGGCAATCCATAGATCACTGGATAAACTGCAAGAGAATCTGTGTGCAGCACTGAAGTAAATAAATATGGATGCAACAACATTGCCCTAGTTCTCTCTGTTTCAGTGCAGAGCAGCAGCAAACTGATGACGTCTGCTGCTGAGAACAGATGGAATTTTTAATATAGTCAGTATCCTGGACCTCTCTTGCACAGTACTGCTCAGCCCTCCCTACTTTGCCTTCTGGGCATCCCCATTTCTAGCATTTATGGTGTTCAGTTCAAATTCTGCCATCATACACACATCCAGGAATGCATATACACATTCAGGTTTTGCACCATTTGAGGTAAACAAAAAAGAAGCAGGTCCATCCTTGCTATGCTGAAAGGAGAATTAATTTGTCTGGAGAGTAATGAAGGATGACATCTACTTAGCAGCTCTCCAAAGAGGTGTCAATGCTGCAATGTAGGACAGGCCCCTGTTTAGACAAAGGACAGGAACAAATTAAGTATTCAGTTTCATTTAGTGTCTGAACCAGATCTCTCTGAATTCAGTGCTGAAACTCACATTGACTTCAGTGCTGCAAGCCTATATCCTTAAGCTTGGCCTGTACATTCTGCATATAAGAATAGATACTACCAATAAGGAATTATCAACAGATAGAGTTGAACAGTGTTATTTTTAAAAGCAAATTATACTCCCATTTTGGCATTTTCCTTTAATGCAAGTACCACATCCACTTTAAAAAATCTGATATTATTGAAAAAAAGAAATACCCTGTGATCACTCTGCTACAAAGATCCCCGTATTAGGACTTCATCACTTTTTCACTTGGGAAACACAGTGGTGATCCTTATCTCTGTGGTGATCCTCATCTCTCTCTTCCCTCAAAACTGGACATCATCTCTTACATCAAGTCATGCTAAAAAAAAGCATGTCAATCACTTACACTCGGCGCGTCCGTGGGCGAAGCCGCCTCAGTCTGTGAGGCACCTGTTCACAATCAAAGTTTGAGTGGTAGAAGAATAGCCGTACCTCTTCATCCATCAACACCCAAACGGGTAAGCAGAGTAGGTTCTGTGCCAAGAGCAAGTGGGAAGCAGAGTTTGGCAGTGGGAGACACTAATTCTCTGTTTATTTACAAGTAACAAATATGCCTCTCTGACCTACAGGATCACGAAGGATATTCATTACTGCCAGAAACCTCCCTCCTCTCCCTTCTCACTCAGCAGGACACAGATGAATATCTGACAGTTTCTCTTGTTTACTCCTAGAGTAGGCCAAAGTATTTCTTCACTCTTTTTGTGCCTGATTTACTGCAGAAGAGGTAAATTGCTCTTTATGTTTCTCTTCAGAACATGAATGACTGTGAAAAGAAGACCATCTTAAGTACTAGAAGCCTTGGCCAATGTTTAGGACTTTTACTGGTTTAAAGTCAGGTCTTCAGTTACCCTGTAAAAAGAATTTCTCTCATCAATCTTACTGGCTGCATCTTCATTGTAGAGCAGGTACCCCCACCCTTCTAGTCCCCTAGGTGCACATACCAACTCCATAATCACACAACATCTGGAGAGTCTCCATTTCCTCGTACATCTTGGGTTGGTTTTTTTAAGGAGATATCTATATATATAGGCAGGGAGTGAGTCTTTGTGAACTGCATACTGCAGCAAACCCTACAGTCTGAACAATCTTGGGAATAAAATTGTAGATTGTTCCACAGTGTGGACACTGCATCTTCAGGAAAAAAACAATACAGGGATAACCAGTTACCCAGGTCTGTAACAGTACTGTCTCACTTTGCTGATTTTGAGGGGTAAGTCTCTGCAGTGTTTAGTGCAGTTTCTACCTTAAAATTAAGTGTTACCTTTATGTAGACATTTAGGATAGGAATTCTGCTTTCAGCAATTTCCCTTTTGGCCCCAACATACACTTTTCCTGGAAAACATAAAACCTGTGACAGTTAATGAAGAAAAAAAATGGAGTCTGTCAGAGAAATGATGCAATCGGGAGAAAGTAGGAGCTTCAAGAAAATACATATTTTCTACAGGATTTTAGACTTCTACATGAACTTTATCACAAACGGAGGGACTGCCAATGGAACCTGACTTCTCCAGCATCCAGGGCTGGGTTCCTTCTCAGAAATACTTCCCTACAATGCACTCCCCTTTAGTGCAGTCTGGGGCTGAGAAAGCTGCTAAACATGCTCAGATTTTGTACTGACAGCTTACCTGGCAATATGGGGAGTGTGCAGGTAAAAGGGCTATTTTTGCTCTCTGGCCCATATCTCTCTTCCAGCTTGGTGTGCAGGTCATAGAACTGACGATAGCGCCGGAAAATCAGGTATCTGCCACCGCCTTTAACTTTTACTTCAATGACAAACATCTGAAACAGAGAAGGGGGATTCATGCTGATATTCATACTTACAAATACTTACCCAAAGAAAGTGAGGTATGCAATAGAAACATCAGTGCTCTGGTAGCATGAATATTTTCTTAGGGGCAGGATACTAGAGATAACACGTTAGCACCAGACATTTTTGGGGGTCCAGCTTTCTCCTGGATCATGGCCCTCTGGCTCTTATCTATTACATAATCTTAAAAGGAAACCTGGGAAGATTAGATACTACTTTATGCTTACACACCTACACTCAGTGACAAACAAAACATATTAGGGAGGCAAGTACAAATATTTTACAGCAGAATCCTTTGGACATCTAAATTTATAGACAGGCATCTAAATCAATTGATTTTCATAGCTAAAGGCATTCATGCCTCTTTTTGACTTTAAAGCACATAATTTCAGAAATGATTGTCTGACCAAAGGTGAGGCCAGAAAAAGATCCTTAGTTGCCTTACTTCCAGTACTTTCCTCCAACCACTGTCTTGTTACTTATCTCTTGCCAAATTTGCTTTGCTCCAAAGGAGTCCATAATTTGCATGCGCTGACCTCTGAGTCATGTCGCAGCCAGATCCTTCAGAAAACAAATACAGAGCAACCAAACATCCCTATATTGCAGAGTGAAACCTACTTACTACTGTGGGAAGTTTTCATGAGCAATGTTTCCATCAAAAGCAGCACATCTTCCAGAAGTCAGGCTGGTCTTATACAAAACATCTCTTCCGAAAATTTCATAGTGCTTTCACTACTATTCCCTTCCTTCATGCTATTTCATGATTTATCAATATGCTACCTTCTGTGGAGATGGAAGCATTCTAATTTACCAGTACCATGGAATAAAGAAGACAAAACCCTGCTCTTCTATCCTCTTTGAATTCTGTTCCCACTGTCTTCAACAAAGGTACAGCACTCAAACAGGAAATCAATCAGAAATTAAGCAAGTATTTAGAAAACAAGCCATTTTATAGGATACCTCTGTCACATTTCATGCAGATGATAAATTTTTTAGATTAAATCTGTGATAGACTAATCTCCATTCCAGAGGGGAAAAAAAAGAAGCACTGAGAAGTTCTCCACCTGGAACAATTCATGCCAAAAAGCAGCTACATGAGATTAACTGCATTTTGCTCCCACAACCAAAGCAGTCACAGATGAGGGCATATAGAAACAAGAAAAATCTCCCTTCTTACAAAATAATTAGTAAAGCCTTTCTTCTCTTCAATATCTGCAATGTTGGCTGAAACAGGTACATCATCTGGAAGCTGGTCAAAATCGCTGTCAAGCAAGAACAAAAGATTTAGGTTATTTATACTGGCATTAGCCCTCAGAGGTCTCTATGCCATTCAGAACAAAGACAGTTAGGCAACACAACATTATCTAGTGTGAAAACTAAGAAGTTAGAAACTTGTGGTGTCATTCTTTTCTTCTATAAGTCTGATATTGAGATGTCCAGTTTCCATAAGTTCAACACAAGTCAGTGACAGGTGTGAAGATTCCTCAAGCCGGAAAAATATCCCTATCATTCCGATGCTTGCTAGAATAGCAGGAGTACAAAAGAAACGCTTGAGCTGCTAAGCTTTTCCTGAGAAATGTGATCAGCTGTGGATGCATTCTTAATCCTTCCTATAGCATCTAGTAGACTTAAAATAATAATTCTGCAGCAATATCTCTCATTCTAAGGAGATCATTTTATACCATGATTTGTGTCATCGTTATTACTGCATTACTGTAGGGAATAGGAAACAGTTCTGAGAAAAGGACTTGTTGTGTTATGTGCTGTAGAAACTCACAGCACGATGTTAATTCTTAAAAGCCAGACACTCTGTGTAAGATGCATATGTTGTCCCTTATACATATAAGAAACAATGGAGGGATAAGCACAAACATAAACGAAAGGCAATGAAAAAAAGACATAGTATTGTTCTATTTGATAACTAGTGACACCTGCACTAGTTGTCAAGTTTTCTTGTAAACCTCACAGTAAAGCAGTCTCCTAAAGATGCTTTGAAAAAGAGAACAAGTGGCCCAGCAGATATTTACATGGAGACTTCCCACGCACACCAGATAACATGAAGCAAGCACAAAGACACTTGTCTGAAATTGCCAAAAATGTGTGAAGAAACACATGATAGTGGGCAAGGTTAGAATAAGCTTTGCAGATCCTGGAAAGTACTGGATTTGAGGCAAAAAGGGAGAATCTGTGCAGTAACACCTAATGGGCAGCCATACGACTACACCTTCATATTTCTTGTCTATATCGTTCACAAAATAAACCATCAGGGACTGGCAGATGCTTTTTCCTCTGAGGTCTTCTTCCTGGTACATAGTCTTTGACAAACAGAAGACATTCACTTTTCTTCGAACTTACAACTCAATGTTATTAGAGCGGTATTTACATTTATGTTTGAGTAAAAATGATCAAAAATGAGGGGAAAAGAATAACAAATGAGACAGACAAAAAGGGGAAAAACTTTAAAAAGGATAATCTAAGAAATGACAAATTGACATAATGTTAAATATTCTGATAATACAAAACCCATGGCATTTGGCTAAACTTATCCTGCTAGAAGAACAGCCCAAGCAGCGGCTTCCACAATGCGTAGCCAGTCTGAAAGGCTGAAGTAATGCTGCAAAGTCTTGCAATAGTTTGCTGTATGAGGGGGATGACATGAATCAGCACCACCCACAGCACCATAAATACTACCACTTAAACGGGAAGAGGGATGTGGTTATAGGATCAAGAGATAGAACTACGCATATCACAAACCCCAGTAAAAGCAAAACTCTTCACAGCTGTAAAGGCGATGACACACTATTGTCCTAGGTGGTGAATATTCCCCAGGAAAAGAAGAAAAAAAGTCCATTCCAGATCAAGAAATGGTCTGCTCCACACTAGGCAGCCTAATAGTTTGGAAGATACAATAACAAGAAGCCTTTCAGAATCCTGAAAGAAGCTTGCAGCCAAATTAAATTAACAGATCGCAGCAGTTACATGGAGGCTTATGGGGAGGCGGGAGGAGGGACAGACATATTACCTCTTTTCTCGCAGCTGTCGGGGAAGAGACATGGTTTCAGCTTCTCAAATCCAGATGGTTAAGCGCTATTTCTCCACTTCTTGAGCAGTTCCTGGTTGAATAGGATGAACACAGTCAAAACAATTCTCCCTGCGTCAATCAAGGCCTCAGAGATCTTTTTTTAATGTTCGAGTGTCAGACGATGTTTTTGTACCTCCCCACCCCCATGAGATTGAGGAAGTACCAAAGGAAAAAGTCATAAAGAAAGGCTGTTTTGCGATGTCTGTCATGTATCAAAATTGCCACAGTTGAGAAACCGAAAGCCCAACAAAAAGCAGAAGCCATGAGCCATATATTCCGTTGTCTACCTCTTCACCAAAACATCTGTCTCTGTGGATAGCCCATATCCTAGCTCAACAAATTCTGTTTTGGGTATTTCCCAGCTAAAATGTCTACAAATATACCTCTACACTAAAGTTTGTAAACTAGGAATAATAATTCTGATTCCTTCTTGAGGATTCCTGAGAATCCTCCTTTCCAGGGACCAAGAACCAGGAGGTGGAGCTAAAGAATAAATTTTCAAGTGGGAGTAAAAAGTATGGTTAGGAAATTCGACCTTGTCAAACGTATAGGTAGCAGGATGTCAGGCACCGGAAATTAGAAAATAAGCTTTGAAGGATGGATCAATGCAAGTAAGATATTAGTCCTTGAAAGAGCAGAGATCTTTTCAGCTTCATGTGCTCAAAACAATTTGCCATCCAAAGAGAATCATGACTGTCCTGCTTTGTACACAAAGGCAGTGTTATGGCATTTGTATAACATCAGTTGACAATCTTTCAAGAAGAAAATAAAAGGAAGAAAGTGACAAAGAAACCGTCATTTCCTAACACTGCGGATAAGTTGCAGCATAGCTTATCTGTCATTGTCAGAAGCTGTCACATATACTATCTTGGCCTCCCCATTTCAGTCTTTGAGTCTCTTCGATTTTCATGTTCAGTACTTATTTGGTTGCTTTTCCTCTTTCTCAACTGAACAAAGCAAAAGTCAACCAATATCCTTCAAAATAAAATTCTATTTACAACTGTAAGCATCAGCCCTGAGATGAATTTCACTGCAGTTTAATGAAATAAATTCTTCACCCATCTCTTCTCTGTGGATAACTGCAGGCCCCATCATCAGACTTGAGAGGGGGTATAGTTTCTTTGGATAAGAAAGTACAAGAAGAAGCTACAAAAGTCTGAACTGTATTTTCTGACTGATCTGCTACTTCATGCTGCCCATACAGACTTAGCAGAGTAGTTTCAAGGGCTGATGTTGGATATAACTATTTCCCAGACCTCCACACTCTCCTGCGTATTCCATGTTCTTGATTAATCCTGCAGTCCTTATGTAACCCAAAGTCAGGCTCTTTCCTTTACCTTGAAGGAGAGAGACAATAATCAAGTTTTCTAACTGCAATCCTCTTGCTTTCTCCTGACATTCAGAAGGAAGTACAAGCAGATCACCTTGACCAGAACTCTTAATCACAAGATCAATATATATGAACTCATGAAAATTCAGGGGGCCCCTCTTGACAGGTGTAAAAAAGATTGTGGAAAGCACAGGGACTGTGCAAACTTTGATAGAATTGAAAGAGAAAGGCTGGAAGGGTTCTTTTAAGGTAACTATCTATATTTGATGCCTATCATTGTTTTGACAAGAAAATCATAGAAAGGATATTCTAGTCTTTTCAAATCTCTTGGAAGATAATTTAGATACAATGCAGGTACATGTTTTAAGAGACAGAGGATATGATTCATTGCAAAAATACTTGCTCATTATTTACTTGGAGACATGGCTTTTCAAGAACAAGTAGACAGACAACCTCACAGACAAATTATCTATGCAACTGCTTTGCAGTAAGATGAGTAAAACAAATGGAGAGCAGCTCCTCAATTCCACTGCTCTCTAATAGAGATTTTAGCTAGTAATAATACTAATCTGACAGAATAATACTAAAACTGCTAAG
Source organism: Piaya cayana (assembly GCA_013389865.1). NCBI lineage: Eukaryota > Metazoa > Chordata > Aves > Cuculiformes > Coccyzidae > Piaya > Piaya cayana. The sequence continues at coordinate 45,699 of WAAB01013831.1, forward strand.
GAAGTTTTTGATTCTGCAATATTTTCTTATTCTGAACTAAATCAAACCCAAGACCTTTTCTGATGAGAAGGCAAACTCCTGCTTTAGAGGAGTGGGTAACTGACTGGTTAGAAGGTTCACTTAGTCTGTGAGGACTAAGATTTGAAATACTACTTTGCTGTGTTCTTCTGTGCCACATCTGTTCCTCAACTACCAGGTGTTTTCTGTCAATTTCTACTATCCTGCTTCTATGGTAGAAATAGCAATTTCTGCTGTTTGAGCTGAGGAAACGGGCTTGGTTTAGTCAAACCCACGTTCTCTCTCTGTTGAAATAATTACTTTATTATTGATGAATGAAATAAATGCCCATTACAAAATTGATACCTTAATGACAGTACCCATGTCAAGAGATACACCTACATTAAGGGAGTATCCAATTTCATCAGCTGACGTGGCCAGCTCTCAGTTTTGAGAAAATCCACTTATACACCATGGGCAGCATGGTCATTTCAGCACTGGGCACCGACCGTGTGCAAGAGAAAGCAGGAACCCAAGTGGAAGAATTAGTAACAATTTAATTAATTAAAGACTACTAAGAAAATCCTCAGAAGACTGACTCCTCACCACGTGCTGACATCATTACATACCTTTCCATAGTTCAGCACCGACTGTATTATTTTGGCCGTGTATGCCTGCGAGCTGTGAAATTGTGGCCTTCTGCTTAATGCACACGTTGTTGGAAAATACTTATACAAAGATAAATGACACCTTGGAAATCTGAAAGTATCGGCTATAACCAAACAGCCAGAGCAAACGCGGAAATTTAATGTAAAATGGGAATGTATTCCCAAGTCACCAAACATATGTGAACTACTAATAAAAAGTAAGTCAAAGGAACTTAGCAAAACCACTTTGCTGAGTCAAATCTCATGACAACACTACATGTCTCTGTGCATGTCTCTACACCCTAGAATAATGGCTTCTCTCAGATGCACCTAACGTTAGAATAGCGCTTTGTGTTTCTTTTCGATCTCCAGCCATAGCATAAATTTGTTAAGTGACATAATAAAATGAATAAGAACAATATTCCTAAAAGATACCTGGTCTGATCACAGATTAATCTATAAAGGAAATAACATTTTTAATAATCACTGCAAGAAAGCTGAATATCAAACAGAAACACATACAGCAGAGTTGACTTGCAAGATACTTTCATTCAACCTGTTGTTTCCAAAGGATATGTGGAATATTTGTTTCTGTATCAACATATCATTAGTAGTTGAGTGTCTTTTCTTCCGCAGTTGCTTGAGACTGAGCTGCAGCTCTTGACACTGATTTGGAAAAAGTGATATGGGGCTGTTTCATTTTCTCTTCACATCACATACTTTTACGCTTTCCATCAGCTTTATAGAATGCTTTAATACTCTTCTGCAATATTTATTTCAAATACAGTCATGTTTAAACTCCTTATCATTATTATAATAGCACACAAATAACGAATTACAGCTTCTCATCTCTGCCCTGTAATCTTTAGTGCTTTTTTGCAAGTAGTGTTACAAAAGCCTTAGAAAGTAGTTGGTCCAATGGTAAGCTATGAAATCCTCTTTCTTCAGTATTTGCTTTCAGGACAGATGAAAACAAACCCATTTAAAAAAATGTTGAATTTGTCCTATCTTTCTGAACTTCTCAAAAAAACCCCCAAAAAAACAGAAAGGACATAGGTTGAGCTGATTGGTTTTATATTCTTCATTAAATAATGACTCGATCCATATTGGCTGAGTGCATGGATAGTCTCCTTGCCACACATTGTGTTGAGAGGGGAAAAAAGGCAGAGAAGTACAGATAAACAGAAATTTGCTTTGATTTATATCTGGGTACAGTTTCCATGACTGCTTGTTTAGGGTGAAAAGTAACTAGTAGGCATCTGCAAAAAAGGACTATGATCACACCCTGCTGATAAAAGCACAACTAAACAATCTACCCTGAGCCAAAGATATTTAGAGGTCAGCATCTACCACTGTTCCTGACAGTGAATTTCTAGAATAAATTACTCCTCAGCATGAAAGGCCTTTACAGAACCAATTATTAAAAAACAGGAGACTTTTTTTTTAAATGACATTTATCTTGGAATGTCAAACTAAATCCCATAACCAAGTCTTGGCTTTTGCACCTCAATTGCTTGAGCAGAACAAAGAATAAATATTACAGGGGAAAATACCTCAAAAAGTGATTTTTTTTTTTCTTTAGTCACTATCAGTTATTTTGGAAATATGCATTCCACAGTACCATTCTGGGTTTTCTTAGTTTGTGATGCCATACCCAGATCTTGACACCTTTTCTTATGCAAAGCAATGTCCTAAGTAGTATTATGATCTTCCTCTCTGTGGAAAACAATTCTTCCTTTACAATAAACCTGCTTCCTTTTAAAATCTTTTAAAAAGCTGGGTATTGAAGCCCAAGACTAGGCTAAGAGAAAAAAAATGGAAGCTCAGAAACAGCAAAGGAACATTTCTTCATCCAGGTAGCAAATCACTTCCAGAACAAAAGATGCAAACGGGGGAAATAGGGCAGAGCTTGTCTCTGCTGCTGCGTATGACAGATGTGGGCTGGAGGTGGACCTGTATGCTACAGTGTCAAAATCTAGTAACTGGTCATTGCAGACAAGGAAGTAGAAGAACTCCAAGAATTCCTGAGAGACCTATGCCTACAACCATTCCCCTAGAAGCTTAAAACCTAGTTTTAAGTGCATAGCAGCAGTGAACCTTTGTGGCAGGAGAATATCTATGGTTTAGTCACCTAATCATCTTGAGAGACAAAAATCTGCCAGAGTTATTCATACTTGTGACAAAGAAAATCCTGTTTCATCTGTTTCACAAGCTCAAAAGACCTTTCCAAATTATATATATATAAAAAAACATCACTGAACTTTCTCAAATCTCAAAGTAGGGTTGGGAATTTTTAAAATTTGTGCAGTGCTGCATTCAAACTATCCTATGCTCTTCCTAATAGCTTAATTTCCCCATTCATTTGATGAAGTCTTCTGACTAAATTCCTTTTACTTAATTTAGCATCTTTAGATAAGAGCTTTTAGTTAAGTGGAAGTTCTCTGAATAGACAGGGAAGAGACAGGCACCACTGGCCAGTAAATTAGACATCAAATGGGCCAGTTCCCACTCTGAAGGTTTTATCTGTCTCCATGGAATATACATGAATTATAAAGGAACTGTATTCCCAATATTGTCACCTCAGGTTCCTAAAGATAAGGAAATAAATCTGTGCCTTACTGTGGACCTAGTTATTACTGGTATAAAGGTACATTCCCATTCGGGACTCAGCTATATTTGGATATGCACTTTTACACTGGTATAATTGTATTTACCCTAGGGGAGTTGTACTACTTAAGCTACACTGATATAGTCAAAGAAGCACAATTTTCTGGCACAGACACATCCAGTCTGCTCATTATAGCGAGTTTATGGCTCATTTTCTAAGGGTTCATAAATTGGGACAATATTCCCTAGTAAAACTGGGGGACAAGGGGGCTAGAGATGAGTACAGGCAGGCAAGAGGCAAATATAGAGGCAGTAAGTATCAAGATGCCGTAATTTTCCAGGTTCTATTCTGCCAATATTCCTCACAGCGTATACTTACAGCCTTTCACCTGCTGCCTCACCTACTGGCCTTCTATTACTTCAGCCTTTATTCCTTGAAAGATAAGCTTGAGGAATGAGCCCACCAGTTACCACACCAATAAGCAATCTGATCGCAAACCAGCTGCCAGTCTGTCCATGGCAAGTGTTGAAGGCTGCAGTCTGTTCCTCCCACACCCCAACAGGCAGAGGGCTGCCTTGTTATGTGAAGCTGGGTCTGATTAAGAGACGTCACAACTGACTGTGTTCAGTTCTGCCACTGGCTTGCTGTATGTTTCCTTATGCCTCAGCTTTGCCACCAGTAAAATGGGGCTGGCAATAATACTTTTGTCACAGAGGAAGGTAAGGAGGAAAAGGTTCAAGAGAGGTATGGTTCTTTGGAAGAGTCAGGTGAAAACTGAGAAACTGCAACAATTATTAGGTCCTACACCTGGGCAATCCTTGATTTCAGTACACGATGGAGATGACGTGATTGAGAGCTGCCCAGCACAGAAGGACTTGGGGATGCTGGTGGATGAGAGGCTTGACCAAAGCTGGCAGTGTGCATTCACAGCTGAGAAGGCCAACCATATTCCGGGCTGTAAAAGGAAGAATTTCTTCACCGTGAGAGTAGTGAGGTCCCTGGCACAGGTTGCCCAGGGAAGCTGTGGCTGCCCCATCCCTGGAGGTGTTCAAGTCCAGGTTGGATGGGGCTTTGGGCAGCCTGATGTAGTGGAATGTCCCTGCTCATAGCCGGGAGTTGGAAGTGGATGACCTTTAAGGTCCCTTCCAACCCAAACCATTCTGTGATTCTACGATTCTATGATTCTCCTTAACAACCTTCCTGCTTTCAAAATCACCTACAGTGCAAACTAAAAATAACATAAAAATGTAGCTCATAAAAAATGTGCCAGTAATACCCTGATGCCACGCCTTAGCAAAGGTTTGCAAAGTCTTAGAAAAGAATGCAGTTGCTAAACTGCCATGTATGTCAAATAGCAGTAGACAAACATAGAATCACCAGGTTGGAAGAGACTCACCGGATCATCAAGTCCAACCATTCCTATCAAACACTAAACCATGCCCCTTAGCACCTTGTCCACCCGTCCCTTAAACAATTCCAGGGAAGGTGAATCAACTACCTCCCTGGGCAGCCTGTTCCAATGACCCTTTCTGTGAAAATTTTTTTCCTGATGTCTTGCCTAAATCTCCTCTGGCAGAGCTTGAGGCCATTCCCTCTTGTCCTTTCCCCTGTCACTTGGGAGAAGAGGCCAGATCCCTCCTCTCCATAACCTCCTTTCAGGTAGTTATATAGAGCAATGAGATCTCCTCTCACCCTCCTCTTCTCCAGGCTAAATAACCCAAGCTCTCTCAGCCATTCCTCATTGGGCCTGTTCTCCAGACCCTTCACCAGCCTAGTCGCTCTTCTCTGGACTCGCTCCAGAGCCTCAACATCCTTCTTGTGNGTGGTCCAGCCTGTTCGGATCCCTTTGTAGAGCCTTCCGACCCTCCAGCAGATCAACACTTCCACCCAGCTTAGTGTCGTCTGCAAACTTGCTAAGGGAGCACTCAATGCCTTCATCCAGGTCATTGATGAAGACATTGAACAGGGCTGGACCCAGCATTGAGCCCTGGTGAACCCCACTTGTAACTGGCCTCCAACTGGAGTTAACTCCATTTACCACCACTCTCTGAGCCTGGCCATCCAACCAGTTTTCCATCCAATGGGCCTGCCCTACTACAGAAAACAACAAGGGAACAAAATTAAGAGCAGCTTTCTGCCCCAGAGTGTTATCAAACCTGGGAATACATTGTCCTGCTTGTGGATTGCTTCATTAATCTGAGCCAAGCAAAAGTAGTGGGGGATTTCAAGAAATAAATCTGTGGTGAGTGCATCAGCCTAGGAAAGTCCCTGACCTCACATACTCTTGGTTTTCATGCCCCACAGGAAGGCACATCTGAGGTTGTACTGCAAAATATATCAGCTAAGTGACCCTGCTGTAAAAACATTCTTTTAAGCCGTGTATCAATTTCCCAGCCCAGCTCACAGCACAGACATCAATACAGAGAATGAACAGTGAAGAATACATTAAACCAGGATTGCTAGCTGATAACTTTGACTTACAAAAGCAGTCTGACAACACAGTGAATGTACGTATGTACATTTGCCCTAACAATTCCGGCAAGTGTACATTTATGTCTCTTGGCAATCTCCACATCGCATGCTAACACAGCCTTTCACACACATACCCTTCAGGGCAATCTAACACTGGTGTGGCAACCACTTTTATGATGTAAGGAAGGAGCCAAAACACACCCTTAAATCATGGCCTTTTGTGTAATAGTTTTCTGAATGAGATACGTGCTACTGAGATAGTAGGCTAAAGAATCCAGTCCTTGAATAGCTGCTTCTCCCTCTGCTTTCATGCCTTTGCTCTGTTTGCCATCACTTTTTCCAGTTTTCCAAATTGCACTACTAACAATTTGTTTAAGCTGTTGCACAGTTTGACCGTAGTACCACCACAGCAGGTTTCTAGCCAGGAATCGGACCACAGGGAGTTGAAAAGGGGGCAGAAAACTATACGTCAATAGCACTTCTTCATGAGTGAAAAGTGATGTCCTTGTGAAAAGCAAAAAGTAAGTAATCTTCAGAATAAAGGAAAAAGAGCAAGTGAAGGGGGGGGGGGAAGGAAGAAAAATCAAACCACTGTTACTAATATATAAAATAAAGTCTATTTACTACCCAAATAATCTTTGCTCCAAGCCCGCTAGTTAGGATAGTCTCAGGTATGTCTGCTGCAAAACAGTAAAAAGTAGAGGAGGATTGATGTCCCGTTCCAGTTCTTTCTGTTCCACCTCTCGCCTCTGAGTTCTGCTGAATGTGACATTTTTCCCTGGCGCCTAATACACAGAACTCTGCTGCTAATTTTATGCACAGAGTTCTCATGCTGTGTAATTTGAGGCCAGAGACTCCTCCAACAGCCTGCCAGACAGAGTACACACACCCTTCAACATTGCTTCTGCTGCAGAGAAATGGGGGCAGGGAGAAGGAACTCAGCCAAATAAGAAATAAGAAACAAGCTTTCCAAGTTGTCTGGACAACTTTTGGCTCTCAAATCTACCTGGGATCTAACTCCAGCTTTCCCTGTCCTGTTTGTCAATAGATCAGTCCAGTGGATTTGCCAACAGTTACAAAAACTCAGTCAACTTAAAGCATTGATTTCTCCCTTACTTTTTTCCTGTATTATACTAGGTCTGATTGGTCTAAGACTAAATCAGGCTGTTGGCCACAAGGCTCTTTTAATACTATCCTGAGATGACATAAGAAGTCGTTTCTGCAAGATTATAATAAAGTACTTTAAAAAGGAACTGGTGTCTCTTTTTCCTCACCTTGCTTAACATCTCTGCATTTCACAGAGATAGCCTGCACTGTAACATATTCCACTAAAATGAGAATGCACAAGTAACCTTCAAAACCTGGCCTGGTCATGCTCAAAAGGGGTTTGAACTGGATGTATCCCAATTAACAGACTAGAAAAGCCCTTGTGCCAGGTTCCCATATTTGCTTCCAGCTAACTGGGCCAATTTTTGCTGAAGCCTTTTAGTGGAATCATCACTTTCTGCAGTAGAGGAAGCACTGAATTAGATCCATTTTTCATACTACTTACTTCCACACTGGGGCTGATGATGCCAGAAGGAAAATGTCCTATACCATTGTCTCCTCCCAGTTCCAGTTTTTCTCGTCGTGACTGTATCAACCAATAGACAGTGAGGGAACTACAGGTATTAAAAAAAAAAAAATGAACTTTTACACTAGAATTATGTCAGTAACTTCTCCTACTGCAAATACTTTATGCCAGAACAAAATAAACTGCACTGTCTAAAGACTTCTTTGGGTAGTATGGCATCCTCCTCACTAACGCTTCTTCTCTTATAATCATGTTGACCAGCAGTATTAAGTACACATCTGGTCTTTAAAAAATGTCAAATTTTAGGCCCTGCTGTACAGAAAGTGCTTTTACAGCCTAGAGACCTATGAAACTAAATAAAATCTTTCTTGAGAATTTGAGAAGAGCTGCAATCTTTACTGCTGTTTGTCTGCAACAGAACATCATGAGCTGTGACACTCAAAGAACATTCTTTGCAGTTTCTGTCATCATGAAATATGTGCCTGTGTAGAGAGAACAACAGAGTAAGGACTGGGAAGAAGAGCATTGTCCTTTAAACCATATCTAGGGTGTGGTATAAACAAAACATAAGGCATAAAAATCAGCTAAGTTCACATACTGATCTGGTATAGACATCAACATGCTCTCTGGAGAAAAAGAATGACAGGAAAACTAGGGACAATGGGCAGTTGACAAAAAGAGGAACTGAACAGGAATAAATACGGGTGTGTGGAAACAATCTAACGTAAAGAAGGATTGTGAAGAATCTATCCCTCCTCTAAACACGTGCATTGCATTTCCAGTCTTGACCTACATGTGTCTGGCTATCTAATTTATGAGAGACATGAGGCTGACCAGCCAGCAGGCTGGTCATAAATTATATCTTTTAGATAAGCCAAGATGATTTACATGAGAAGAGAGGAAGGGGAAACTAATAAGAATCTCGCCCTTGCCCTCCTGGGCACTGCCTGGCATACACTTTGTTGGCACCTAAAAAACTACAGGAGTCCTGAGGTGGCAATATTCCTTGCCAAGACTTCTCCATTATAAAAGCTAGTAGATCAGAGACTTTTTTCCACTGCCTGACAGCATGGCTGCCTTGCACTACAACACTTTCAGATCCATGATACTTGAAATTTTGCTGATGAAGCTTTGCTCAAATAATAGGTGTTTTTTCCTATTATTTTTATACATTAGCTCTTTTATTTCTCTCAATATATGCAAGAGAATTATAGTTCTTCTCTACCAAATGCTTATAAAGCTGTACCTGCAATACCATGACGAGTTTTGGAGCCAGAAAAACAAAATAAATATTGACAACTTGGAGGGAGTTCAACAGAGGACGAATAAAGCTGGAGCATATGATATATGAGGAAAGGCTGAAGTAAATGGGTGTCATGGTTTAGCCCCGACCAAGCCTAATTGGCAGTCAAACATGAGCAGTTGCAATCCCAATTGCCTTATCCCCACCTCCCCAAGGGAAGTGGAAAGGGAAATGAGATAAAAAGGCTCGTAGGTTTCAAACTAAAGCAACTTTAATGGAACAGTAACAACAACAATAATAATAGTAATATACAAATCTAGAAAACTCCTTCCGCAGCACCCCCGTGAATATATCACCACAGATGCTGCAGAGCAGACATGAGGAAAAGATCCCAGGTTGGACTCAGGAACTGGATTCAAGAACACACAGGCCCAGGATCGGGATCAAAGATAAATGCTGTCCTCACTGGATATCAGTCATCAAAGAAGAGAGATGATCCCTCGCTTTTGTAACAAGTATGACACATACAGGATAGAATACTCTGTTGGTCAGTTGGAGGTCACCTGTCCTGTCCACCCTTCCCTGCATGTCTGATCCTTTTTTGACACTTTAACTTGCATTGCTCCATCAGCTTGAGGATGGCCTTGCTCTCTACTGAAATAAGTATAACCAACAGCCTTTCTGCGCACCAATGGCCTGTGTTACCATTTCTAGAGAGAAATAGTGTCTGAAAAACATGCATTTAACTTCCAGAAAATGAAGGTACTCAGACAAGGCATAGCTGAAGTTAGAAAACTGGTTCTACTTTAGCTGAAACCTGTACAATGGGTTTGTTTGGCTTAGAGAAGACTGGAAGGGAGATGTAATTGTTAATCCAACTAGAAAAAATGGGGTTAAAAAGGAGACATAGTGAGACTCTCCCCCTATGTGCACAGTTAAAGGACAAGAAACAAGAATCACAAGTTGCAACAAGGGAAACACTTCATAGGATATAGGAAAAAATGATTCAATACGACATTGAAACAGAGGTTGAGGAAGACCATGGGATCTCTATCAAGGAGATTTGCAAACTCCAACTACACAAGTTCAATCTAACTTCTATATTATCCTAGCTTTAAGCAATATATTGCATAGATGACAACCAGTAGTCCCTTCAAACCTTATTTATTCAATGTTCAGATACCAGACGCTATCGTTAGCTAACCAAAGTCTCTATCAAAGTTACTTGTCATCTTATCCAGGACAATCTGCTTGGATTAAATTAAATTAAATTTCACATGCATTTGGCAACTGTGATCATGTCAGGCAGTCTACTGTACAGTGCTATAAAATAAAATTTCTTGTATAAAAAGGGGGGGAAATAAATGGGAGGAAACACAAGTTCTCATAAAAACATGATTTTCAAAAACATAACCTTTAATAACTTCATAATAAAGCACATTGATGGATATTTTTGGACTGGATTACCAGTAAAAAGCAATCAGCTGACCTCTGTGTCTTGCTTTTACTACCTCTTGCATCTACAAATTCTTTTATCTTTGAACACCAACTTCTCCCTCCTCACCATTGTCTTCTTGTGGCACTTACCCTTCTCCAAGTGCATCTTCCTCCTCAACATACTTTCTTCTCCACATCACCTTTTTTTGGTCTGTTTTTGATCCCTATCTCACGCTTTGTTCTTCTGGTCCTAGATCTCTGTTTCTGAGTTGGAAAAGAATTCTTCAAGGCACCTACCTTAAGGAGCAGGTAATTATTTGGCTTTGGCCCTGCTCCTGCTTTGTCAGCTCTTTCTTGTCAACAGGTCTATCAACTATGCGAGGAAGCTTTGCAATGACTAAGACAGCCATAAACTAACCTGGTAATCCCGGGGAAAGCCTGGCTGCATTACTGATTCTTGGAAGATAAACAAGAGAGTCTGATGCCTAAAGTAGCTTAGGGCAACCTTCCTCAAATGACACCTGACACATCAAGTTTTCAGCGCCCGAAATGAGGGGATGGGGGGGATACAGTCTTTGTGAAAATTAATAGACAGACTAAACTTCTGCACTGCACAAGCACTAGATCTGCACTAGTTTTATTAGCAATAAATATAGCTTTTCAGGGCTTATTTTACCTTGGTAGCTTGGCTCCCATGACTCTTAAACTCTTTACTATTGTTAGCACCATAGTCTTTAGTCATCAAGACTCTTACTGTAAGAAATAAAAAGGTTATAGATACTTAGCACGTCTGGCTTGTATCTGACACAGTGAAAAAGAGATGAAGAAAAAATTATACAACTAGATATTGGACTCTTGAGGCAGAAAATCTGCAGAGTTTTACAAATATACCTGGTTCAGAGCAGGAGAAACACAGAAGATAACCCTTTCACCACAAAACTATAGAACTCTAACTGGCATTTCAGAGATATAATTTGAAAAGTCAGATGCTGAAAAGTTGTTTGTATGTGTTTGAATACCAAGTGTAATGCTTACCGATCCACGTATGTCATGATTTAACTATACAAATGGTTTATGAACTTCAGAAATTTTTATACTAGAAAAATTACTAGTTTCTCTCACTCTCAATCCATATTTTGATTCATCAGAGCAGACCTGCATTCCTAGTCTGAATACTTTCCAATAGTGCTTGATCGCACATGTTGCAGAGGAAAAGCTGAATACATAAGACAATTGCCTGCCTTGGCAATATAATTCACGTTCTTACCCCTACTGATGTTTGTCTTATGCTTTCAAAGTCTACCAGATTTAGCTTGGCTAGCAGCAGATACTCTAGTTTTTCATATAATCCTTCTTCAAATCTCAATGAACTCTTTGCTGAAATAATAGCCATCAGGCTGCTAAACCCAGAAGATAATGAAACACTGTGTGAAATGACATTTCTTTTTTAGCAGATTTAAATTTTATCAAATAATTACTCCATCTTAATTTGAATAGTAATTATTCAAATACTTTTTGTTTTTAACCTTTTCCCACCTAAGTCCTTTCTTGGGCCGTTGGGCAATAGAAAAACTAAAATTGTTGAGTGGGATAGCAGAAGGAGGCGTGAAAAAGGCAAGGAAAAAAGTCATTAAATAGTTACTGCATTCTCATTTAGGCTCCAAATCTGCCTTCAGAAGGGCTATTCATAGTTTAAAAGTTAAGTATAAAGGAGAAGACTGTGCAATATCACAGTGTCTTTTGCACAAGAACTGTTTCTTGCTATGAGACACTTAAGGACAATACTTACGGAAGGTCCTAGTTACAGTTGGACCTACAGAATTAAATGTAATTAAAAAAACAGTGAGAAAGAAGCATCTAGGCAAATAAACTTCTAGAAATTTCTATTAAGTCTATCTTCCAAAAAATATCTGAGTTTTCTTCTGCTTACCTAGTTTAAGTCTCCATTTTTAACTACACATATAAAGTACTGGTCAACATCTCTACTTTACCAAGCACAGATAGTGCTAAGATCCAGTAGCCGTGCTTAAGAATTTAGACTTGAGTTAATGCTGCCACAGAAGTGCAAAGACTTTATCTAAACACGACAGTCTACAAAAAAGATGTAATGGGGAAAAGGAATTTACAAAAACTATTTCTTAAGNGCACATATAAAGTAATGGTCAACACCTCTGCTTTACCCAGCACAGATAGTGCTAAGAAGATCCTGTAGCCATGCTTAAGAATTTAGACTTGAGTTAATGCTGCCACAGAAGTGCAAAGACTTTATCTAAACACGACAGTCTACAAAAAAGATGTAATGGGGAAAAGGAATTTACAAAAGCTATTTCTTAAGGGCTAGCAAACTCCCTAAAACTAGAGGAGAAAGGTGTTTGCTGTATGCTATTGATTCCAGTCAGGATACCCTTTCCTCCACTTTGTAAAGGGAAGACCTCTCTTAAATACTTAGACATTTGGCTCTCTTTTTGCAAGTGTCTGTATCTATAAAAGTCACTTCTTGCCTGAAAAAAAAACCCTAATTATTACTCTAGACTATGACTGTATGGTGTGCTACCTTTCCAAGGGACTCTTTAACAGATGTTTTTATTTGGCTGTCTCATCTTCAGGCTCCTTTTAAGGACCTATTAGTCTTTAAGGTTCCCTAATCCCCCAACTAAATTTATCAGCAGTTGATTGCAGCCAAGAGTTAAGCTAAATTAAACTTTTGAAATCCCCATACAGTGTATCAGATGCACTTCTGGTAGGGGAGGTGGAGCAGAGAGCTTCAAATGTTACACTCAGCAAGACGCAGCAGACCCATGCTTTTCTCTAAAGACTTCTCAATGCTTCCACACATTTTTCAAGATCATCCAATTTCCCTGATTTTATAAACTCAACTGTTGAAACAAATTGTCATTTAACTCTATACCAGGTGTGTGCATGCATACGTTGGCATAAATTTGCACACAGGTAAGCACTCTCTACAGATGTGTACATTGTATATGGAGGAGCTATCTGTACACATACACTTGGGTTAAGGCTGCATGAGTGCTTGAGACGTCTGTTCCAACTGACACAAGTGGGAAAAAAGCTATTTGTCTACACACATATACATATACACTATTCACACACACACACACACATATGTGTGTGGGGGTATGTATGTATCTGCTTCCCAGTTGTTATCCTCAGACAATGATTCCCTTGTTTGCTTCTCTCACTCATAGTCATAAGTAATTATCAGAACAGATTTCCCTCCTTCTCTCACTCTTGCTCTTAATGAGTAGTAAAATACACAATCTCTTAAATAATTTGCATGTCAACATCAGTAGCTGGCTGGTTTTGATGACAATATATGAGAAACCCTTATTACTCCAGAACTGTGAACTTCTATGATACTTTTATGGGAGAAGAGGGACAATTATATATCCTTACACAACACCAAGAAAAATTAATTAAATGACCACACAAAACAAAACATAAAAAGTCACAGTCCAGTAGGTACTCTTTCTTAAAAAGAAAAAAGCACATAGAAAAAATATGGATGCTGGAAAGGAAAGGGCACAAGATATAGATTTTTTTACTTGTGGGCCCATAATTGCAATCTAAACCATTAGCAGTTTTCAGAATTCACTGATACGTAACAAGAGAACCCTCTTAGACTGATGTTGTCAATAAAATTCCTAACAAACTGGACTTCTCTCTTCAAAGTATTTATTCAGTGGTACTAATTGATCTCTATATCCTTGCAATTTCTGTAAAAATCTCTAGAAGTGAGGCCTAGTGAAATTGCCGCTAAAACCACCAGAAAGAGTCCCAGTGACAACAGTGGAAGATGACTCAGGTCCTAAAATGACAACTGAGTTGAGACTATGGCTTTCTAGATGTAAAAGCAATTCTTGCAAACCAGGTTACAGTAAAGGGGTGACATTTTAAAAAATCCTCTCTAAAGACTTCATAGCATTTACTCAGAGGACACATCAAAGATTTGCTTCCAAAATAATGCGTCTATCATTTTCTCCAGCCTTTTTTTTTTTTGGGAGAGAAAGCGTGTCCAAGAAGTGTGATTTCTGCTGTCTGTATCCCCATGGCTACTAGAAACAGCTCAAAAGAGAATGGGGCACATCACAGCTCACAAAATGTCAGGTTAACAAATTCCAACACAACAGCTCAGAGAAACAGACGCTTGCTTTCTCCCACCTTCATCCTCCCATATCACACTAAAAGAAAAGAAAACTAGCCAAAGCCAAGTAAGGGACACAAATATGTCCTTCAGAAATGTAAACTTCTCTAAAAATAGGATGAAAGGCCAAGCAAGTAATTTGTTTTTACTCATAGCAGTGATAAAGGCTCCTTGTAAGGGATCCGCAGAAGTTCTGTGCTGTTACAGTAGCATCTGTCTCCTCATTGCTGGAGAGAAATGGTGAAGAGGATTTAGACAGTGTGTAACCTGAGAGAGAAATCATCTGTCATTCCTTCACAGGGCATTAGCAAACTTTCTCTCTCCTGGGAGAGGGGAGAGCTCTCCTTCCCCTACCTCTTGGGATTACAGCTTTAAGCATTATTAGAACATACATGCTTATGAATAATACAATAATTATAAAAACCTAGCTCTATTAAGAAAGGGTAAGAGATGTCCAGTTTTAAAAGAGGCAATATTCACAGGGTGAGCCTAGTAGAAAAGGAGAGGTCAAGTAACAAATAGATCTTGAAATGGTTGGTCCCTTTGCTCCACTCAACCAAAACTGCTATTACAAGCTATTCTTCTCACAAATAAGATCTAGAGCAAGAAAAAAGGAAAGGATCATCCATTTTGGAAGATGTTATCCCAGGAGAGGATGCAACATGCCATTTGTTGTACCATTGTGTGGTCTTATGCGAACAATTGACTTGTTGGTGTTGCAGTTGTCTACCCCTTAACAGGAGATAGCATTGCTGTAAAAATAAATCCCAACACAGTCAGATGACAGTGATGGAAGATGCTGAAGTTTGCTACCTCAGAGATCAATGAGGGTTTTAGTATGCCCTGCTGTTGGTTTTTTCTTTACTAAATCAGAGGGCAGAAATGTCAACAGACGTGCAGAAAAATAACAGAGGCAATATAATACATTTCAAAGAGGCAAAACGCTGCCAATCAGCACATCAGTTCTATCTTGCTAGTCTCTACTTCATCCAAAGGCAAGACATAAATGATCAATTTACTATTAATGATGAATTTATTGAAACAGCTCATTCTTCTTTTGAGACAGCAACTTGTGTGTCCCACTGACATCAAAACTCAAAGGTCTGGGAGTTATTGTCTCTTACAAATAATTGTCAAAATATCATAGCATGAACTAAAAGCGCTTTTGCTTTCATTCAGATCAGTACCACATGTTATGGTGATGCTCCACTTCTAGATTACAATATTTATTTTACTTACATAAGGAATATTCACAAGGTTTTGAAAGGACAAATGCAAAAAAAGCCCTGCAATGAGGTGATTTATGTAAGAGATCACCACCATTAACCTTTTCAGGAAGGAGAAACAATACAAATATTCAAGAAAAAATGTATGCCCATAATAAGCATCAATTAAGATGTGTAGAATATTAAAAAAATGTAATGTACATTTCTATAAAATGGGGTAGGCCAATAAAGTTTTTTTTTTTTCAAATTATATTTCAAATTACAGAAATAAACTTTTTCACATTACCTAGGAAAAAAACCTAAACAAATCCCCAGATATGAGATGTCCCTGCTCACTGCAGGGGGGTTGGACCAGATGACATTCCTGATCCCTTCCAGCCCAAACCAGTCTATGATTCTATGATTATGAGCAAGTAGCTATGATCATTATCAGAAGGAATATCCAGAAGTGAATTGTAAGAAGNCCACTGACATCAAAACTCAAAGGCCTGGGCGTTATTGTCTCTTACAAATAATTGTCAAAATATCATAGCATGAACTAAAAGCGCTTTTGCTTTCATTCAGATCAGTACCACATGTTATGGTGATGCTCCACTTCTAGATTACAATATTTATTTTACTTACATAAGGAATATTCACAAGGTTTTGAAAGGACAAATGCAAAAAAAGCCCTGCAATGAGGTGATTTATGTAAGAGATCACCACCATTAACCTCTTCAGGAAGGAGAAACAATACAAACATTCAATTTAAAAAGTATGCCCATAATAAGCACCAATTAAGACTTGTAGAATATTAAAAAAATGTAATGTACATTTCTATAAAATGGGGTAGGCCAATAAAGTTTTTTTTTTTTCAAATTATATTTCAAATTACAGAAATAAACTTTTTCACATTACCTAGGAAAAAAACCTAAACAAATCCCCAGATATGAGATGTCCCTGCTCACTGCAGGGGGGTTGGACCAGATGACATTCCTGATCCCTTCCAGCCCAAACCAGTCTATGATTCTATGATTATGAGCAAGTAGCTATGATCATTATCAGAAGGAATATCCAGAAGTGAATTGTAAGAAGTTGTGGTGCACCGATAATGGCAGTGAAAATACTTACTATACTGATTATAATATTATATATTTATATGTCCTTATTAAAATTTTCAATTTGACATTTATCTGAGGGAATCCCAGATGCAGAAGTGAATGCTGTTGGACAAGTTAACACTTGAATGTCTATCCTTTCCCTTAAGAAGTTTAGAATAGGTAAGAAAAGTGGGGATTTCCTTCCTGCAGTCATTCCTTTAGGCAACATAACAAGATAAAGAAGAGAAGGTACTGGAGAATCCAGTGTTTGGTTCTGGTTCAGGCTGTGAAGTACATGAAGATATTCTTTTACTGCCAATAAGTTCATTTTGTGTGTTTCTGTTTATTAGCGACTGGAGCTGTTCAACTCATTTTGTCACTGAAAAGAGTTCCACAGAATAATGATTGTTATTTACTGATATTCTCCTTGACTGCATTCAAGTAATGACCTACGCCTGAGAAAATATCTCATTTTTCAGTCACGTAAGTGGAATAATTGTTTTCTAATGAAATATTGACAAAAATTAAACAGCTGACACAACCCTGCTCCCTTTCTACTGCTAGTTATAGACTTTCTTAGCCAGCAGTTTCCACTTGGAAGGTTGGCAGGAAAAGGCCCAACTTGCCATTTCAGCATCACTGCTATGACATTCTTTACAAACCTCGGACTTGTAAATCCATCTCATTGTCCAGTAACAGCTCTGAAACAAATTATAAGAGCATAAGAAAAAAACCCCCAAAATTTATTAAAGAATAACAATCAAAGTTTGGGTTAGTGCAGTAATCCATCTGCAAAAACTGAAGTCAAATTTCCCCAGAAGCTGTTAACCCTGATCTAAATGCTTTGCCTGCTCTCCTACCAGCAGCCTAGTATAAATGGGAATAAGTAATGAAGTCATCTTTCTGCTGTGCTGGTTTTTGTAGAATATAACCCCTGTGGTAATAATTACATGGGCTTATTCATCCCAGTGTGAACAACACCAGAGTGTCAATTATGACAAATGTCTGATACCCACAAGTGTTTGTTGTAAAAAAACCCAACTGTTTCCATTCTCTTAACCTTGGGGTCAGGGTTTCCCACTGGGACTCACAGCTTTTTTTCCTGCTGCAAGTATCCATTTGAGAGTTACTGAGAGGTGTGATGATACACAGACCTACACTTTTAGCACTAGCTCTTTTCTTCTTTGGTGATCTAAGCCTAATTCTCACCAAGGGTTTACACAGAAACACCTTTTACTGATTTTCATTTGTATTATCTCCTTTGGGTGATACTGTTTAAGACATCTCGCTTTCTTTTCCACACCATTTGCAGTACAAGCTGGAGAGCCCCCACAGCCCACTGGTAGCATGGACTATTATTGACCTACTTCTCTCTCTGGGGTATCTCTTGTAATCATTTGCTATTTCCAGCTTTTGAGCCAATTATCAGAGGAGTAGTGTGTAAAAATGGAACCACTCAGCTTAGAAACTTGGAATACAGACTCCTCTCAGGCAAATGGAAAAATAGTCCATTGCATGGACTATGGAGAAGTAATAGAACCTAAAAAGCCTGAATCAATCTGATATACCCCATCAGAAAGAAAGAAATTATAATAGCATATACAAAACAACTGACATTTTCAGTCACAGGGTAGTAGTATAATATATATGTACCTGAACAAATATGTTCATATGCAGCCTAAAGAGGGCATATATGAACTCAAGGGCAGCATACAAGTAGAAGTAACAGTAAACATGTACTGAAGTTTCCTGGTTTATATTAGCAAAGGAAAAGACTTTTTTCTAGGGTTACTCTGAGCCATTTATTTTGTACATGCATTCTGTCCACCCGATCCTTCCACTTTTCGTGTGTGTGAAAAACTATGCTGAGGAAAATAAGAACAACCATACCAAATCACAATTGGTTTCCTCTAGTCCTCTAACCCAGCATCCTGTCCCCAACAGTGGATAAAGATAAAAGCCTTTGGAGGAATGTAAGCGCAAGGTAATCACATTATGACAATTTCCCCTAATCCTATCCCAAATCCTAAACACTTCAGTTCAGAAACTTCACAAGCTGGCTATGGCCTGTATTAGTTTGATAACCTTCAATGGGTCACTCTTCCGTTAATTTGAACATTCTCCTCTCCAACACATAGAAGCTCGCCACATTAAAACAGCACTAGCAGGCTAAATTTAATAGGTGCCAATTCTTTACTATGTAAAGGTATCTCATGAGAAACTACAAGCTGTATTCATCAACATGAAAGGTTGGTAGTACTTTTGCTAGGAGGGATTTCTCCAAAAATTCTGAAAAACTTATAACATAGGAATTGACATTTAGTCTTCCTAATAATTCCCAGTTGAGTTATATTAATTGAAATTCATATTTACTGCTACTTCTCCAAAAGAATTTTGGTACAGGGTTTCTAGAATCTTGAATCACAATGTTGTATGTTTTATGGTTATATGGAGCACCTGAAGCATCTCATTTCAGCTAAAAATTATAGTAATATGATAGTTCTTTCTTTCTTTCTTTAGAAGTAAGTTGAAAGAGGACAATATACCTAAGACCTCGTGAGAAGGCCTCTAAACATAGTTGAGACCAGCATTGAACTTTGCCTTGGAGGAAAATTAAGGAGTTCCTATATAATGAATGTTGGTTATAAAATGCTTCAAAACATTTTTAATCAAAAAAGGCTGCAGGTATACAAATTATTTTTAAAATATTTTAAATCACTGTGTGAATTCTTTCCAAATCTAAATGCAACATGAATGGGTACTAGATTGTACATACATGTGAGACTACAGCAAGTTCAACCTGATTCGTCATCCTTGTCTTATAGTTGGAGACTTTAAAAGATACTTTAGAATACACAAGCTCAGACAGCAAAGTAACTCCATAATATGCTGGACACTGCAAGAACAAGAATATGTCAACAAAACCAGAGGAATACTAAAAATAAATAAGAAAAGATGATTACAAGTCTAGAGAGTCTCATTAATGAGAAAAGATGTAAAATAAATAATTCTCTAGAACTTGGCTAACCCAAGCATTGTAGGATATTACAACTGTTAATAAAAACAAATAAAAGGCATAAACTCCCAGAAGACAGTGAAAAATAAGACTGATACAGAGACTTATATGAGATATTGATGAGATTAAAATACATAAGAGAAATTTTAACTACCAACCAAGAAACATTGCTTATAAATGAAACCCAAAATATTTAGAGCACGCTTTCAAATAAAGGAAGTCATACAGCTTCTTTAAAAAGTAAGTAGGAAAAGAAATGCATGGTGAGTGAAAAGTGGCTGACTGGTATCCCTGAAGATTAAAGTTGCTTGTCAAAACACACATACTAGACATGGGAGACAGCAGCAGGAAAAGCTTTCTTTTTAAAGTTCTTCACTGGCACTATAACAATAGCGTAAAAAGCTCCAGGTACATCAGCTCATATGGACCAGGAGCGCCTTATTATTCAGATTGCAGTTAGTTATGTGTGGTGGGAAAGAGCAAAAGAAATTATAGTGGATGAGCCACCCATTTGACTCTACAGTGTGTATTATCCTAAAGAGGAAGCCCAGTATGAATCTTTGCCTGGATGAACCTGATTGAGATATAGTAAATATGTAACCACATTACTGAAAATAATGAGTGCAGTAACATAAATTTCCTCCCTAAATTCTATCATTTCACATGTGAACACTCACTGACCCTGTTTGCCAATACCCTCCTTGTCTTACAGCTTCAGGTAGATTTGTAGGACTAACCTAGACAGGTCAGATTTTGATTGCATTATTCTTACCACACACAAAAAAAATCTCAACAACAAAATCTCTTTTACTTAATTAAATACTTGTCATGTAACAAAGACCTCGCTATGTGCCCTACGAGGCCACAAATCTGCTTTTCTCTTTGTAAATAAGCCTTAGTAGGAACTAACTAAAAGGATAAGAAAGGATTTCCACTGATCAGGATTGCTTTCACATGGGTGAATTACTCAGAGGAATCACAATGACTATCCCTGCACATGCTCTCCTTTCACCACTGGAAAGATGCACTGATTCCAATAGAACAGACAGAAAAGAAAGTCACACTCCGGTAGTTAAAAAGACAGTCTTACAATCTTTATCGTCTCTAAGCTGCCAAAAGAAGGTAAAAGAGAAATTCTGCCAGCTACCAAAGGGTAATAGAGCACCCGGCAAACAACCACAAGAGACTGGTATCTCCAAACCAGAATATTATCTTGATACTACATCAAGGGTACATAATATGTGAAAATGTAAAGCAAACCTCACATCTCTGACTTTAGCAAACAGCGTACTGAGAACTGTACTGCTCCAAAGGAAACACACCAGTTGGTTGAAACATTTGGACCCACAAGAGTCAGTAATATCATATGGTTATTAAACATAAAGTCTCACCTGCTCTGAGCTAGGGCACAGGTACATTGTGAGAAATAAAGGATCCTACCTGAAAGGTAATGTTACTTCTTGTAGCACACTGGAAATTCAAAAACTACTACAGAAAGCTTAGTGAAAAGAAAAGAGAGAGAGAACGTTAAACCAATTGAATTAACCTTTGCCATGTTTGGTTCAATAAAGCTTCCTCTTTAGAAATTATCTAAAGCTGCTGGAGAATTTCCAATTCATTACAGAACTCAGCATCAAAATCATATTTTCAGTAGAGAAATATATTTAAATAGTCTTATACCAAATATATCTCAATTATTTTTCTTTGCTTCTAGGATTAATAATCAAGCTAGAAAATTGAATCCCACTTTTGCAGCACCTGACTTTTCCAAAAGATAATTTTAGTTGTATCACAACAGCCTTGGTTGCTTTTTAACCTAAAAACTGTTATGTTTCAGTCTTGAAACAGAAAAGATTCTTTGTATACCCACAAATATATTCCAGATAAAAGTATTCCTTTATAAAATGTTTCCCCTTGCCAGAAAAATATTAAATACAAGGGAAAGCGTCCCCAGATGTATTACAGAATGGCAAATAGCTCTCAACGTCAGTTTTATTGTTGTTATTATTGCTTGACGGAGCAAAAATAGAGGTATCTTCAAAGGTGTCTTTCCCTGGAATAAGCAACTCAGCATAAAGAGAATTTAGACCCTAAAAATGTTACAGCCAATATATTGTGACTGTATATATAGTATCACTTTATTTATAATGCTCTGCCTCTCCTAAGAAAGCTCAAGTTGTAAATTTTTCAGTCTTCCACAGCACCTTGCTCAGTGGGGCCCAGAATGGAGATTTTGGATATTCCTGTGAGCATGGGCAACAAGAATTACACAGTTGAGTTTGCTTTTGCCTGCAGGAGAAATTACTTACATCTTCCTACAAGACCAAGAGGTAAAGCTGACTACTGAATCTTTAGGAGCAGGATGCAGTTGAAGGTTGCTCTCTTTTGTTTCAAGTGGTACCTGCCAGGGGTAAAGAGAATCATAGAATCATAGAATCGTAGAATTACCAGGTTGGAAGAGACTCACTGGATCATCGAGTCCAACCATTCCAATCAATCACTAGACCATGCCCCTCAGCATGGTTTCTCTCTTTTCAGAGAGAAAAGGACAAACACCTGAGTGTGTCTTTGCTTTCCCTCAGCCTGATGAGAAGGTTGCATCTTTCTATTCCCTTCCTTCTGAGCAGGGTCCCATCTCTTGAACTGAAATGATTCATCGTGACAGATCTCCACCTCCACCTGATGGAAGATGAAGTGCCCGTTTGCCCCCAAACCGCTGATTCATACCTTCTGCCTCTCCCCTTAACAATAACGCTTCAAGCGGATCCTGGGTTTGCCGAGGTAATAGGTTTTCACAGCCAGGAGAAGGTGAGTGCCAAGGATTATTAATAGCCTTCCTTGATTAGTTAAGGGAAAGATAAATGTGACACCGCCACCAAAATCCCTGAATCTGATACCAGTGAGGAGTGGGTATCACCTGCCAAAAATAGAAAGAGCGAGAGAGATTATATAAGTGGGGTTCCCACCCCGAGTTCCACCTCTTTTTGACCACCTCCGTATCTCACCCCCTTTCCAAGCCTGCTTGGGAGAGACCCCAAAGGTAAGTAGCAAGAAAATGTTCAAACTTCCACAGCAAATTCACCCGCTCCCGGCAGGAACCCAGGACCTTCTCCTGAAGAAAAGCAGATATGGATACCTTCCATCACTCCGACCCTATCCCTCTCCCCCCCAAAAAAGCTCAGAGACAAAGAGGTGCAAATCTTCTGGCGGGAGGGGGACCACAAGGAGAAAAGGAGGGGGGAAAGTGAGAAAATGGAGATAACAGCAGAGGGAAGGAGAGGGGTGAAAGTGAACTAGAATGCAAGTAAAGACCTAGAGAACAAAATTTACTGAAACGCTCAGTGGTGAAGCAAAGGGCCTCCAAAACCCGCCGCTTTCTCTGTGCACAAACCATCATCAGCGATGGGATGAAGTTGTTCTCCTTGGTGTTGTCATTAGGAAGGGAAAGGAAATGTGTTACCCTTTTTCTCAAAGGGCTCCTGGCTTTCTGCTTCAACTTTTGGCGTGGGGGGTTTCTCTGCTGTTCGTGAAACTCTCCCTGCCTTGTGTTTTTTTGACAAGAGCGGTTTGATTTCTATTTGATTCACTCGGTCGTTTACTTCGCACGAATGTCATCCCGGTGGAAGGGGGGGAGCTGATCTGTACGAGAGCTTCTGGGGAGACAACTTGGAAATCCACGGTGTGGATTTGTGCGAGCTGTCGGGGCAGGGAAATTGGCAGAACCTCAGGAATACAGCGAAACGCGTCATTCATCTCGCGGGGATGATGAGAAGAAGGTGAAGGGGTCGAGCGTGGAACTGCCAATTCGTGAAACGCCTTTTAAAAAAAAAAAATAATTTAATATTAGAATAACATAGCGGTTTTGACTAAAGTTTGGTGGTTCGTCCTTCTCCGTATCGGCTCCCCCCCGAGCTGCCTGCTTTTTAACCCTTTGTGTGCGCTAACTTTTCACTGATCTGGCCTCTCAGCTTCCGAACAGGGGATGGGGGAGCTGGGGGGGGGAAGGATGGGGGAGCTGGAGAAGGGAGGGTGAGAAAGGGTTCTTTACGCCATCCAGGCAGCTCCACCTGATCCGAAGCCTCGTTTTTCTGGCACCTCTCACTTTTCGCCTCCGCAGCACGACGGGGCCGGAGGGGCCCCCGGCGGATCCGTTCGCGCATCGTTAGGGATGCGGAGGACCCGGGATTCCAGGGCACGGGTTGGCTCGGCGTGGAGGCTAATTAACCTGATTGGCGTCTGCCAGCGCAGCAGGGTCGAGTTGCTGGCGGGGGCAGCCCTCCAAAGGCCTCGTCAGCACGGCGGGGCTGACACCGAAACACGAGAGACCCGCAAGGAGAGCGTCCCGCGGGCAGCAGCTTCCCCGGGGCAGGGACCTAAAAGGAGGCTCCGAGCGGGAGGAAACCTCAGCCCTGGGGCTTGCAAAAGGTTCCTAAAAAAGAAAAGAAACGGTGGAGATTGAGGCCCAGCTCCTTCGCAGCCCGCACGGAGCTCGGCAAAGCAGGGGAGAAGCATCTCTGCTGGGAACAAGGGACCCTTCGCTTTTCTGCCAGTTAAGGAAAAGTGAAGGGCGAGGGCAATGAGGGAAGATCATGCACCTAGAATCGTTAGGTTGGAAAAGACCTTTGAGATCAAGTCATAGAATCATAGAATAACCAGGTTGGAAGAGACTCACCGGATCATCGAGTCCAACCATTCCAATCAAACACTAAACCATGTCCCTTAGCACCTCGTCCACCCGCACCTTAAACCCCTCCAGGGAAGGTGACTCAANGCCTCTCCTCTTCTTCTCCAGCCCCTTCCCCAGCTCCCGTCTCCACTGATTTCTCTTAAGCAGCTGGGGCTGCGTTTAACCTGAGCGCAGAACACACTAACTAACTAATCGGGTTTTAACCTGTGCTACACGAGGCCTTTTTAGCTCCGTTTTCCAAGCTTCAGTCCCGCAAGAGACCCGAGTAACCCCAGCGCTGCCTTTACTAGATGCTTTTTACCTCCCAGCTCCGAAATAACGCGGGGAGCCGAGGGAGAGAGGATGCTTGGAGCCCTTCTGGAGGGCTGCGGCTAATCTCGGGTCAGCATCCCTTGTAGAGCAGAAAAAAGAGGAATTCGGCCTGGGGAGAGGGACTCGGCTCCCTGATCCATTTCCTTGTTTGTCCTTGGAGGAAAACAAGTCGCTCTTGTAGCTCAGGGAAGAGAAACGCGGGGTGGGGTGGGGGTTCCAACGAGAGAAAAACGTCAGTCCCTCCCACAAGTAAAGAGCTGCTGTTTAAAAAAAGAAAAAGGGGGGGACACCCCAGTGTCACCTCCTCCTCCTCCGTCCTTCTGCGCTGGGTGGCGTGCTAATGACTCACCCTTAGAGCCGAACCTGGGGGGGGGGGGAAGGAGGATGGGGGCTCCTGCTTTGGAAAGTGGAATTGGAATTAGTAACAGAGCGACCCCAGTTTTACAGCCTCCTCCTTTTTATTTTCTTTTTTTTNGGGGGTTTTTTGAGGTCCCTCTCCGTTCAGGACAAGGGTGCGACTGTGTCAGCGGGATCGGACTGTACCCGCTGGAGGCAGAGTGGGAATATCTGGAGCAGAGATGCCACCGCTCCTGGAGGGATCTGCCCTGCTCCTGGGCCCTCACCTCCGTTGTCTCAGCCTGGTGGCTCCTGCCCAAGCTCTGACAAGGGCTTGGACTGCTTGCCCTGGGCACGGTTTCTTGGAGAAAATAACCCCAAAACCTAGAAAACACATCACACTTCCTAAATCTTGTTTTCTGGAGTGTCTGGTCCCACCTGAGAAGCCCCCCACCACCCAGGAGCTCCGCACGAGCGAGTTGTCCCTCCTTATCTCGCTTCCCCATATCATATCGTGGAAGATTTTTTTGCAGCATCTTGTGCCTCACAAGCGGGATCTGTAGGATTCACAGGGATGTGATAATTCATTCAGCGAGGATGATGCTTAATATGGACTGGCCCGAAAGAAACGAGGTCTGAAAGGAATGTGTGTGTGTGGAGGGGGGGAAGGGAGAAGAGGGAGATGTTTGAAGTGTCTGAACGGCAAGGGGAACGTTCAAAAGCTACTTTACGTTCCCTTCCCGACCTCAAGAGCAGCTCGAAGCTTGGCATATGCTGCAGTTCCGAGCAGAACTGGTACAGCTCTTCCCGGCTTACTAAAAGAACAGGCTCCTGCTCTGCACCACTGGCTCTTCCACCGCACCCGAGAACTTGACCTTGACACAAACTCACTTCTCCAGCCGCGGCCACCGCGGGCTCCGGCGCTGCCCCCCGTAAGGCTCGAGCTCCAGCCTCCCAGGGAGCGACCCCCCTCTGCCCCCCCACCCCGGCCCCCGCAGGGGCATCCCCGCACCCCCTCTCGAGCCTCCGTGGACTCCCTGGTGCTCTGCAAGCTGGAGAGCGACAGCCCGTGGCTCGGATCCACGCGGAGCTATATAGCTGGCGCGGCTCCAGCCTTCCCCGGTGTGACATCCCCACACAGCACTGCAGCTTTGGTCATATGAGCCGAAATGATGAGAAAAGCACTTTTTAATCTTTTCGCACTTGCTTCCCTGTTCAAACAGTTGCAGGATGGCTATGACTGACTTGCTCAGCGCTGAGGATATCAAGAAGGCTGTGGGAGCCTTTTCAGGTGAGTGCTTTTTTTTTTTTCTTTCTTTCTTTCTCTCCTATTTCCCCCTCTTCGTCTCCAGCTTAGGATATCGGTACATTTATTTAAACTCGAGGAAGATTAGAGGATCCGGCTAGACGAAATCTCAAACGAGGAGGATGTGTTTTCAGAAGTGCAGTGAGAGCGTGACAGGTTTATCAAGTGCAGGGCTGCATCCTCAGCAAACTTAACCTGCACGTTACAGATGGGGAAATATTTATTTTAAAGACGGTGACTGCGGACAGACTTGCCTTCTACCGAGAGGATACTTCTAAAAGGAACAAAAACCCTCGGCGAACCAGGGTGGATTATATCTTGAGGTGGGATGGGGAAGGCAGCTGTGGATGCTGGCAGCTTCCCTGCCACCTTCGAAATTCAGTTTCAGGTATTAGAGAACTGCTGCTTCTCGTTTCAGTGAGATAAGGAACCACTTTTTTTTCTTACTTCCCGTGTGGAATCCCCAGGTGCGCTTCCCTTTTCGGGATAGAGCAGAAGGCAACTCGACTGCAGAAGCTTTCTGCAGGAGGAATGGCTGCAGCGGTCCCTACTGCCTCCTCAGCCTCCTCCGGCTTTCAGATGCTCCCTGTCCCTCTAACCCATCGCCACCCCTAAGCTGACAGCAGGACCTTCTTCGAAATTACAGAGACTGGGGTATCTCAGGGTGCTCTCAGTGAAACGGCAGCAGAGCCGCTCCGGGATGCACACGGTGTGTCCCATCCCCATCCCACCTCCCCATCCCCATCCCACCTCCCCAGCCCGCCTGGCTGATCTCTCAGCCCAGCAGAGCAGCCTCTCTCTGTCCTGCTCTCTGCCGTGACCTTCCCAAACACGCTTGAAGCGCAAAACCCGCTGAGCCCGAGGAAACTCAGCAGCCGGAGAGGGGAAGGGACCGACCCAAACTGCTTTGCTCCATCCAACAGCTGCTCCTCTCATTAGCTTCCATTGTTCTGGGGCCACCTCCGAGTCCCGGAGCAGATGCAATTAGCAGCAGCTAATGACACATCTCAGTCAAGCAGATCACGAAAGTCTGAGCCTGCTTAATTTTATGCAATAGGAAAAAAAAAAAAACCTGCGGCGGGAATAATGATGCCTGGGGAAGGGAAAACAACAAGTCCACACGACACGTTTTGGAGGTCACCGTATTGGATTTCTAATTTACACCATAGTGGCTGGGCTAGGCGGGTGGGACAGAGCGGGTGCAGTTAAAGGGCGGGAGAAGAGGAGCAGGTAAACTCATTTATCTCAGCTCCGTTTCAAGGGCTCTGCGTTTTTGGTTTGTTTTGTTGTTTTTTGTTTTTTGTTTTCCCCTGAGCCTCACAAGGTCTTGCAGGCAGCACACGGCAACGCCTCGAAGCGCCTGAGCTCATCAGCCACGATTACACATACCTTGAGCCTTCGAAATGTAGCGCTGGTTTCTAGGAAGGCTTCAGGAAAAAAAAAAAAAAGAAACAGAACTGAAACACCCATGTGCTCCGAAACACTTCTCGTCAGGGCTGGGCTGGGTGGTTGAGCAAGAGTGGGGTTGTGGTTTGGTTTTGGGTTTTTTTTCCCCAGGGATGGGAATGTCCAAAAGGTAACAGGGATGTAATAGCCAGAGTCTGCTCTCAAGTGACTGTTTTAGTACAAAACTTAGCAAAAAGGAAAAAAAAATAGGGTGTGGGGGTGCTGAGGCACTGGAATGACACCGAGCAGGTTAGACTTCAGCTCCCAACTCTGTCACAGACTTTATGAGTGACCTTGGGCAACTCCATATTCCCTCTGTCCCTCTCAACTCTTCACCTGCAAAACAGTCCCCTTTTGCCTATTTCAGTCAGTGTCTGTGAAGCATGGAAAACTACAGTGCTTACACTCAGCTCCCAGCAGAGCCAGGCTCGACCGTGTCTCTCAGAATAGGACATGCAGCAGGAAGGAATCAAAATACGGGTATGTGTTACTATATGTTTCCATGATTTTTCTAAGCAGTTCTCTGGCTTTTCATCTCTTATAGCGGCTGAATCTTTCAACTACAAGAAGTTTTTTGAGATGGTGGGGTTGAAAAAGAAGAGCCCAGAAGATGTGAAGAAGGTTTTCCATATTCTTGATAAAGACCAAAGCGGCTTCATTGAAGAGGATGAATTAAAGTAAGCAAAGACATGTCTTTCCTCAATTAACCTCTCCCTAAAGGGTCTAATTTCCTGTTTCCTTTTTTACAGGACTGGAGGTAATAGCATACACTTCAATCTCTTGACCAATATTTGTGTGGAATAATCAGTTGTTTGCTGATTATACACTCTAAAGTGCCATGGAGGGAGATAGCTGTAGCTTTTATTGCAGGACCCTGAAACGCATGAGTGATCAATACCTTAGCAGATAGTTCTTCAGTCAGATGCAGTTTCAGAGTACAGTGCTCCTCCTGAATGTTAAGGAAGGTCAGCAACGGAAGATAGAGCGTGAGATTCCAACTCGTACATTGAAACAGTGGTACAGTTAAATACAAAGCACAAATGGTCTGAAAAAAAACCCTCCTTTTTTTCCATGCCTCCTCTTTAGGTTTGTACTGAAGGGGTTTACCCCAGATGGAAGAGACCTATCAGACACAGAAACGAAGGCTCTTCTGGCTGCTGGAGACAAGGACGGCGATGGTAAAATTGGCGCTGATGGTACGTGATTAGAGGAGTGAACTTTGACAGTAGCAATCGAATATTACTCTTACATGCAAGAAGTGAGGAAATCCAGGAATCGCTGGGGGCTGTGACCTTCTGAAGGACACGGTTTGGATTTAATGAAATGCCAAGTCCTGCTACATTTGCTGTACCTTGCTGGCAGGCTTCAGGGGAAACAGGAGCCGAGTTCTGACACTAGAGGGGGCAGCATTTACAGAAACTGAGGTGTAGTTAAGACCCAATTCAGCACAGAACCAAGTACCCCTTCACTTAGTTTAACTTTTCTGTGGATCTCAGTGGAGCTGGGGTCCAGACATCAAAAGCTCAAAGACACGGGCCTGACTATAAAACTTAGAAAGGAGGAGGAAAAAAAGAGGAGTGCCAATATTTCTGCTCAATGATTAGTAAAGAGGAAAGTAATGCAAGACTTCACAAAGCAATGTTTTTAAAATTCAAAGTAGAATCAGTCTGCTACAGAATCTTTAAACAATAACTGTCTATCCAGCTTTTGCTAGTGTTTATATGGGTCTTCACAGCTAAGAAAGCTTGTCACTCTGTTTTACTAAATATAAGAACTACTAGAAATGAAAATTTTCCTCTCATAGCACTGATAAAAAAATTACTGTTGTTTTCTGTTCCCTCTTGGGATGAATCAAATTAGCCCACATACAAAAACGCTCCTTTTTCCTCTTTCTTCTGTATCCCTGAGACACACTGGAACAGATATGAAGAGATGCATTTCTGAATTAAATCTTTCTTCATTGGAGAAGGCAGTAGCAGAGGTTTGTGGTCAGAGCACTAAGCCACCTAGACAACAGGCAACTGCTAAATTTTCTCCACACTGACAAACCTAGGATAGAGTGAAATCTAAAACATATGTAAAAGCCCTCTCTTCTCTCTGTGTTACCTGTTCTCTGGGATTTAGAAAATGTGGTCTCCAAATAAAAAGCAATTTAAAAATGAATAAAAAGCAAAATAAGCTTAACTAACAGTTTCTCAGTTTAAAAGCTGAAAAAAATACATACAAAATCACCTACTGACAAATGAGTCAGGTGATATATTAGCTAATCTGCCTGTCCCTAGAACACCAGCATATAAGAAACTACGATCCTGTTTCCAGACTAAAGCCCTTTAACTTCTCTGATCATTATTGTATTATGGTTGCAGAGGAGCAATTGTAAAGCATATAGGGGAAACCCCTGTTAAACTTCATCAGTGCCGCTGAACCTGAGGAGCACATCATTATTTGAAATTTCATATACTTTATTATATAGCTTCTCCTTATTCCCATTAAAATTAATGGCAGTGGTACTAAAATCAGTGGGCAAGGGTTTCAGAAGAAAACTTGATCCAGGTAAGTAAGCTACAGGTGAACTGCCAACCTCTCATCAGACACATTCTCAGTTATTCCTGGAAGGTTGCAAAACAAAAGTAGTATCAATTGGAATAAAAGTACCATATTCATCATGAGGGTAGTGAGGCACTGGCACAGGTTGCCTAGGGAAGCCGTGGCTGCCCCATCCCTGGAGGTGTTCAAGGCAGGGTTGAATGGGGCCTGCAGCAGCCTGGTCCAGTAGGAGGTGTCCCTGCCCATGGCAGAGGAGTTGGAAGTGGATGGTCTTTAAGGTCCCTCCCAACCCAAACCATTCCATGATTCTGTGATGTTGATTCTGGTTTACAGAAGAGGATATAGCACTAACTTCTTTTTATATAAGATTGACCATTACTTTTTTTGTAAAGATGAAATGATACCTGCAAGCTGGTATATTGTAACAAGGCAATATGAAACATCTCTTTTCCTTATCCCTTTCTTCAGCAACATTTACTTGTCCTTAACTGTAAACTGTAACTACTCTGAATCTATATGCAATAATGAGAAAAGAATGAAGGGCTTTTTTTTAAATTTTGCTTCTTCTGGCCAGATCCCTACTATACCACATCGGTTGGTTTCTTTTCCGTTCCTTTAATTCGACTCCCAGCAGCAAATTCTTACACCAGAAAGGCTTGAAATGCATACAAAGTTATCAGCAACAACTGTGACAAAAGGATGAGGATGACAGATGCTTTCTCAGTTTTCGTTTGGTTCATAAATCAAATTCCAGATTATAACAGCCTATGTAAATAAAATTTAAAATCACAAATGTATATCGTATTTATATTCAGTATTGCAGTGCTGTTTTCCTATTGCACATCATTTGTTTTTTTCCCCGTAACTGAATTGTCAGGCTTCACTTCTATTCCTTGTTTTAAACATCAGCTTCTTACACCACTTTTCATGGGGGTTAATGTTAATTCACTAGGTGGCCCTTGAATGCTGTCCCTAAGGAGCCCACAGCAGTTGTAAGAACTGATCTTCATGGATTTCTAACACCACTGAGCCCTCTTTCTCAGGTGTATTGTCACAAACGTTAATGTCAGCCTAATCAGCCTTCTTCGAGTTAGAGGCCTCACGTTACAAATTTCCTCTCCAGTCTCCTGCTTTAAACCTTTTATCATTCCTGCAAGACCATTCAGCTGAGAAATATTTCCATCATCTTACCTCTTGTCTGACCAAGATTAGTAATTTTGGGGCCGATCTGCCAGTTTTAAACCATTGAAAACTTGCAGCCTGTTCATGCAAGGCATGGTCGCCTTCTGTGCGATGTCGTGTCCCCTCCATCTTCCACTGATGTTAAGAGAAGATGGCAAATTGGACAAACATTGCAGGCCAAGGCCAAGTTACCTAACAAAATTACAAACATTAGCTTCCAGATTGGATTGCGAAGCGATGCTGAAGCAGCTCTGTCATCTTTAGGAGAACATTTATACGAAAGAGGAGAAAAGAAAATGAAGATTTGTGCTCATAATGTGGAGGGTTTTTTAAATTCTTTTAGTGTTTTAGCACTGGACATGAACATCATGACTTTCATTTCTTGATGTCAACAGCCTTGGGAAAGTACATAGAAAATTTTAAGATCATGCACTGCAGATAGAAAAAAAAAATCAAAACTTTTATCCCAGTAGGTCAAAATATTTTCCCTCATACAGCTCTATCTCTGCAAATATTTTAAAATATTTCAATGATTTTCTTTAAATGTTGTAAAAATAAGATACCAAGCATTCAAATTACAGCTGATAAGTCATGGCCTCGCCACAGGTAGAAGTCAAGACGAAGAAGAAAAACTTTCCGTAAATCCTTTTCTTATCCTCCCTTGTGCTTTTACATCTTCCAAAACAACTCAGTGTCATTACTTATGAAGCTTCCTAAACAGATTTGCTAGATATTTGCTGGATGTTGTATGGATAATGTAAAAAACACATTCTGAGGAGAGAATTCATTCATCTACAATGTGTGCTCTGTAATTCCACCTGTCATTTCAGTAAATTACAACAGGGTATGCATTAGTCTGGTATAAACTACTAAACTGTATTGAGTGCAACGAAACAATCTTTTAAGTCAGAGCTTTGACACAAAACCACTAGTAAATTATTTTACATAACAAAATAGTCTAATCTCACAGATTCTTCTCTAACATGCCCATCAGAGGCAATAAACACCAGAATGACCAACAAGCAGGGGCTGATAGACATTGCCTTATCTCAGAAGTTTTGTGTGTATGAGTAGGCTTTGTAACAATGCTTCCACAAGCCACCTGTGGTCAGATGAACCTTCAGGTGAAAATAAATAGTGAACTACTTTACAAGCTTATTCAGTTTGTATATATCTTTGACATATTTAAATTACATTGAAAATCCTGGGAAAAGCATAAAGTGCATTAGTCCTGAAGGAGTATTTTGTGGTTTGCTGGTTACCAGAAAATGGTTATGAAATATATTGCCACTATGTGGTAATATCGCTATCATAATGCATTACAGAAAATATTTGGCTGCAAGTCTCAATAACCTTTTCCAAATATATTCCATAGATACAAATTATTACAGAAAGGATTTAATTTAACTGTGGCAAGTACAACAACTTGTTCTAATAGAGTATGCATAGTTAGTTTTCCCTTTTGGAAATGTTTTTATCAATTGCAGTTCATGTTTCTCTCTACACAGTTTATTCACACAGTGATTTAATAATCATAGCCTTTTTCCTTTTCTACCCAGAGCAGTCTGGGTTTCTATCACAAGTACTTTATGTTATCTCTTAAATTCAGTTTGCAACACTTTCTATCTATGTACCCACTGTGAACAGGATTTATACATGTTTTGTGTTAAGTAATCTGCATCGCTAATCCTAATTTGGATTTACATCTTTCAAAATGATGGATAAATTTGGATTTAATTTAAACCCCCTGACACTTTTCTTTCTCAGCCTGACTTGTCAGCATTTGGCAACATGTTTTTTTGGACACACCATCAAAAGTGCTGTCTGTTTGCACACACCAGACAGTAAAGATCTTGTTTAGACTTTAACACTTTTCAGCTGAACATTAGAATGTTCTTTAAAATGCCTAATTTTAATCTTTTATCCTTTTGAGTTGCAAGACGTTACCCTGCATTATGTCACACTTCAACAATTTTCTCGTGAGCCTGCGTAGACGACTGCCTCCCCTATTTGTCATTTTCCTCTCAGCTGATTATGTTAAACCCATAAACCACCCTCTCTGTGTGCCCTCTAATCCCTTTATCATCTTTGTTGCCCTTCTTGGAATTCCCTCTAGTCTGTCATTTTTAATGCTTTGAGGCGTGTGGAACTGTGCAAGGTATTCTCATGTGTTACTGTTCCAAGGTTAGCTGGAGCTAGAAATTATAACCTTCTTGAGTAATAGAGTGTGCAGAATGCAGTATGCCAGGCAGCTATTCACCAGGATACAAATGTGCCTTTTCCATGCTCTATCACCCTGCTGAAAGGCATCATATATACCAAATCATAAAATAACAGCAAACTTCAAATAGGTTCATTTATGCAAATATTATAAAAATCATAAATATAATATACATTAATAAATATTAATAAAAGCTACCAAGTAAAACCCTGGCCCTCTGAGACCTCAGAAATTTCTCTTGTTATCATCAATGTGGTCAAGACTGCTACGTAGGTTTGTATAAGCCTTCTGTTTATGTAATCTGTCATTTTCAGTCAATTTGCCATTACAAAATTGAGTTTAAATGTAATATATTTATAATATAAAGACATGAATACTCTGAAAGACCCATTAATGAGTCTCTTTGCCAAACTCTGACATAAAAGAAATTTATCTCAGTGCAAAATTAAATTTCTAGTTCTTTCCTTTTTCCCACTGAGATTTACAAAGGAATAACAGGGAACTAATCAAGTTCTTCAGATGAATAGCAGTGGACAGTCTTGACAGTCTGGTATGTATTGCATTTCTCCCTTACCCTCAAAAAATCCTTTCATGTCACTGTAAGATTTCCCCAGTCATACTTCCCCTTTAATTAACTTGGATGTCTTTGTTCTTCTGTTATTGTGATATTTCTGCTATGCCGGTGACTCTATAATCTTGTAATATGCTTCGTCCTTCTTTACATATTCTTTCTTTAATAATTCTTACTTTTTTTCCCCTCTTCCAGAATTTGCAACTATGGTGGCTGAATCATAAAGGCTTTGACCAATGCAAACCCTTCACCCATCCTTCACTGCCCAATTCCAACCACCTTCTGCTGACTGCTTCGGCTCCTGTTCTATTTATTTATGTTATTTTATACTCCAGCTCTGTTCTCTGCAATCCTGCAACTCTGTAATTGTGCTGAAAGACACTGTTAAAATAATAAAGGTCACATCAACCTGGGCTTTATTCTCTCTCAATGTAACTCATTTCCTATTTCGTGTAGGCTTGGCACACACTGAGAGAAAATTTTATTCTTTGCTGACATCCCCGCTGCTTTATCCCTAGCTGAAGTGGGAAGAATTTTTTTAAATTATTTGGGATAAAACATGCATATAGTGAGTCATTCAGTCCAAGTTCTGAAGTGTGGCAAAACTGACTGCATTATTTTTAAGCCATCCCTTCTAAACAGATGCATACTCAAAGCCTGGAAAATCTCTAGTGATGGCGATTACCCAACTTCATTTGGCAGTTTGATCTTTTGACTTAGTATCATAGCTAAAAAGTATTTCCTAATATTTAACCTACATCTCCCCTGCTGCATTTTGGTGATCAGTAAGTCGATCCCTGACTGTGTCATTTGTAAAATTTGCCTGGTACAGGGGTATTTTTAGATAAAAGGTTTGACAGAAATATGAGTTGGTGCCAATCATGCATGGGAATAACTCCATAAACTAATAAAAAGCAGTCACTTCTGAAACACGGGGTATGTTTACTAGGAATATTATGCAACTATCTAGGACATGAAGAACAGAATACTCACAGGAAACAATAGTATGAATTTCAAGAAAGGGGACACCAAGATTCATGTGATGCTGCTGTTGGCTCTCCCACTGTTAAAACAGTGTAGCAAAAAAAACCCATCAAAACCCCCCATTTCTTCTAAAACTTCACCAGAGGACAGAATATCCTTTTTTTTTTTTNAAAACCACTAGTAAATTATTTTACATAACAAAATAGTCTAATCTCACAGATTCTTCTCTAACATGCCCATCAGAGGCAATAAACACCAGAATGACCAACAAGCAGGGGCTGATAGACATTGCCTTATCTCAGAAGTTTTGTGTGTATGAGTAGGCTTTGTAACAATGCTTCCACAAGCCACCTGTGGTCAGATGAGCCTTCAGGTGAAAATAAATAGTGAACTACTTTACAAGCTTATTCAGTTTGTATATATCTTTGACATATTTAAATTACATTGAAAATCCTGGGAAAAGCATAAAGTGCATTAGTCCTGAAGGAGTATTTTGTGGTTTGCTGGTTACCAGAAAATGGTTATGAAATATATTGCCACTATGTGGTAATATCGCTATCATAATGCATTACAGAAAATATTTGGCTGCAAGTCTCAATAACCTTTTCCAAATATATTCCATAGATACAAATTATTACAGAAAGGATTTAATTTAACTGTGGCAAGTACAACAACTTGTTCTAATAGAGTATGCATAGTTAGTTTTCCCTTTTGGAAATGTTTTTATCAATTGCAGTTCATGTTTCTCTCTACACAGTTTATTCACACAGTGATTTAATAATCATAGCCTTTTTCCTTTTCTACCCAGAGCAGTCTGGGTTTCTATCGCAAGTACTTTATGTTATCTCTTAAATTCAGTTTGCAACACTTTCTATCTATGTACCCACTGTGAACAGGATTTATACATGTTTTGTGTTAAGTAATCTGCATCGCTAATCCTAATTTGGATTTACATCTTTCAAAATGATGGATAAATTTGGATTTAATTTAAACCCTCTGACACTTTTATTTCTCAGCCTGACTTGTCAGCATTTGGCAACATGTTTTTTTGGACACACCATCAAAAATGCTGTCTGTTTGCACACACCAGACAGTAAAGATCTTACTTGTTTAGACTTTAACACTTTTCAGCTGAACATTAGAATGTTCTTTAAAATGCCTAATTTTAATCTTTTATCCTTTTGAGTTGCAAGACGTTACCCTGCATTATGTCACACTTCAACAATTTTCTCGTGAGCCTGCGTAGACGACTGCCTCCCCTATTTGTCATTTTCCTCTCAGCTGATTATGTTAAACCCATAAACCACCCTCTCTGTGTGCCCTCTAATCCCTTTATCATCTTTGTTGCCCTTCTTGGAATTCCCTCTAGTCTGTCATTTTTAATGCT
>WAAB01013831.1:83247-187061 GCA_013389865.1 Piaya cayana
TTTTTTTTTTTTTTTGAGTTGCACATAGGAAACAGACTCAAGCAAAGCAAACAACTAGGCAACCATAAGCCTATGACAGAGCCAATAGCTAAACACTTGTTTCCCAAATCCTGTTTAGTAACTTTAGCATCAGGCTTGTCCTTTTCACCCTTTTTTCCCCTAATCAGATATTAAAAGGGAGGGGGGGAAAAAAAACCCTTTTAGCCAACATCTNCGTAGGAAACAGACTCAAGCAAAGCAAACAACTAGGCAACCATAAGCCTATGACAGAGCCAATAGCTAAACACTTGTTTCCCAAATCCTGTTTAGTAACTTTAGCATCAGGCTTGTCCTTTTCACCCTTTTTTCCCCTAATCAGATATTAAAAGGGAGGGGGGGAAAAAAAACCCTTTTAGGCAACATCTTACCCACATCTTGACAGAACATTGATTATTACTGCAATAAAAAGAAAGGGTATTTGCCATTTCTGGATTCCAAACTCTTCCCTGCAGCAATAATACCTTATTCCACTCAGATTTATTATCACTAATTTAGTAATAAACAAAAAGATAAGGCTGAAAGCCTGGCACCGACACATTGCGCAGAACAGCATTCTCTGCCATAGTGATTCCCCAATGCTCTTCGGAAGCCAATAAACATTCCCTAGAGCCACTCTGGATTTTCACTCTCTAGTAACTTAAAAGAAGACTTTTTTGNCAGCTGAACATTAGAATGTTCTTTAAAATGCCTAATTTTAATCTTTTATCCTTTTGAGTTGCAAGACGTTACCCTGCATTATGTCGCACTTCAATAATTTTCTCGTGAGCCTGTGTAGACGACTGCCTCCCCTATTTGTCATTTTCCTCTCAGCTGATTATGTTAAACCCATAAACCACCCTCTCTGTGTGCCCTCTAATCCCTTTATCATCTTTGTTGCCCTTCTTGGAATTCCCTCTAGTCTGTCATTTTTAATGCTTTGAGGCGTGTGGAACTGTGCAAGGTATTCTCATGTGTTACTGTTCCAAGGTTAGCTGGAGCTAGAAATTATAACCTCCTCGAGTAATAGAGTGCGCAGAATGCAGTATGCCAGGCAGCTATTCACCAGGATACAAATGTGCCTTTTCCATGCTCTATCACCCTGCTGAAAGGCATCATATATACCAAATCATAAAATAACAGCAAACTTCAAATAGGTTCATTTATGCAAATATAAAAATAATAAATATTATATATATTAATAAATATTAATAAAAGCTACCAAGTAAAACCCTGGCCCTCTGAGACCTCAGAAATTTCTCTTGTTATCATCAATGTGGTCAAGACTGCTACGTAGGTTTGTATAAGCCTTCTGTTTATGTAATCTGTCATTTTCAGTCAATTTGCCATTACAAAATTGAGTTTAAATGTAATATATTTATAATATAAAGACATGAATACTCTGAAAGACCCATTAATGAGTCTCTTTGCCAAACTCTGACATAAAAGAAATTTATCTCAGTGCAAAATTAAATTTCTAGTTCTTTCCTTTTTCCCACTGAGATTTACAAAGGAATAACAGGGAACTAATCAAGTTCTTCAGATGAATAGCAGTGGACAGTCTTGACAGTCTGGTATGTATTGCATTTCTCCCTTACCCTCAAAAAATCCTTTCATGTCACTGTAAGATTTCCCCAGTCATACTTCCCCTTTAATTAACTTGGATGTCTTTGTTCTTCTGTTATTGTGATATTTCTGCTATGCCGGTGACTCTGTAATCTTGTAATATGCTTCGTCCTTCTTTACATATTCTTTCTTTAATACTTCTTACTTTTTTTTCCCCTCTTCCAGAATTTGCAACTATGGTGGCTGAATCATAAAGGCTTTGACCAATGCAAACCCTTCACCCATCCTTCACTGCCCAATTCCAACCACCTTCTGCTGACTGCTTCGGCTCCTGTTCTATTTATTTATGTTATTTTATACTCCAGCTCTGTTCTCTGCAATCCTGCAACTCTGTAATTGTGCTGAAAGACACTGTTAAAATAATAAAGGTCACATCAACCTGGGCTTTATTCTCTCTCAATGTAACTCATTTCCTATTTCGTGTAGGCTTGGCACACACTGAGAGAAAATTTTATTCTTTGCTGACATCCCCGCTGCTTTATCCCTAGCTGAAGTGGGAAGAATTTTTTTAAATTATTTGGGATAAAACATGCATATAATGAGTCATTCAGCCCAAGTTCTGAAGTGTGGCAAAACTGACTGCATTATTTTTAAGCCATCCCTTCTAAACAGATGCATACTCAAAGCCTGGAAAATCTCTAGTGATGGCGATTACCCAACTTCATTTGGCAGTTTGATCTTTTGACTTAGTATCATAGCTAAAAAGTATTTCCTAATATTTAACCTACATCTCCCCTGCTGCATTTTGGTGATCAGTAAGTCGATCCCTGACTGTGTCATTTGTAAAATTTGCCTGGTACAGGGGCATTTTTGGATAAAAGGTTTGACAGAAATATGAGTTGGTGCCAATCATGCATGGGAATAACTCCATAAACTAATAAAAAGCAGTCACTTCTGAAACACGGGGTATGTTTACTAGGAATATTATGCAACTATCTAGGACATGAAGAACAGAATACTCACAGGAAACAATAGTATGAATTTCAAGAAAGGGGACACCAAGATTCATGTGATGCTGCTGTTGGCTCTCCCACTGTTAAAACAGTGTAGCAAAAAAAACCCATCAAAACCCCCCATTTCTTCTAAAACTTCACCAGAGGACAGAATATCCTTTTTTTTTTTTTTTNTAATAAACAAAAAGATAAGGCTGAAAGCCTGGCACCGACACATTGCGCAGAACAGCATTCTCTGCCATAGTGATTCCCCAATGCTCTTCGGAAGCCAATAAACATGCCCTAGAGCCACTCTGGATTTTCTCTCTCTAGTAACTTAAAAGAAGACTTTTTTTGCTGAATCTGCTGTGTGCTCAAAAGGAATCCTTTGGTTTTGCACAACATGTACGGATCTGAAGAAAGTATTGATTTTTAAGTACTCTGAATAAAGCAAATGAGAGCGAATTGCCACGAAGCGACAGTTTATTGACATCTTTTTCTCGGCAGCTGCTGACCTCAAGTGGCAATAAAGAGTAATTACAAGAGCATACGTGATGCAGAAAAAAAACATTAGGAAACCAGCTATTGAAGCATCATCAGAGAATTGACATAAAAAGCCCTTTATAGCCTCTTCCTCTTCTTTGGACGTGCAAGGATTTATATGTTAATGCTTCACTAGATGGGTCAAAATCTGAACTCTTACCCAGGGCTTTTAGAACAAACAGCAAATAAACACAGCCAGTAATGAGTCTAAAAAATTATTTATAGTGCGTTATGCGAAATAAAGCAAGTTACAGTGACATTTATGGAGATATGTTGCTATTATAAACTCCAAAGAACCCCATGATTCCTATACCAGTCTTTCTTCTCATTATTCTCTCAATAATACCTGAACAAGCAATACTGAATGCCTAATTTGGCCTGAAAATCTTGTTATATAGTAATGGATAAGATGAAGAGAAATATCCCTTTATTTCAAGCTGAAAAGGTTACACTGGGTAGAGACCTGCAAAATATCATCTTTACTTCTTATGTTGACAGTACCTGATATTCTAAACATGCATTTGGTCAGCTTATTTAACTATCCAACTGGTATACTCAGAACTTACGTAATCAGAATTTTCATAAAAACTGTTTTAATCTTGTTTTCCTAACTGTATTTTAAATTCAGAGTTCAAATTTCAATATTTCATGCCTCCATCACTGAAGAAAAAAAAAATCAAACACATGTGTAACATAAATAAATATCTGTCCAAACATAAAATGACTGTTTTATCAGTTACCATCAAAGTATTATTGTTTTTTCCCTGCTGGCTCTTCAGCGTTTGTCTTCAATTCTTACTTTTCCCACCTAAATTCCTTCCAAACTTACCCCAAATCTTGAATTGCCCCATTTCCAATTAAAAAAAATTTCTCAGAATTTCCCTGTTAAGTGAAGGTTATCTGGTCATGGCTCAAAATGCTGCAGAAATGCAGAATTTTAAATGAGAAAATATAAAATAAAACATTACACGTACAATATATTTAATAATTCATTGTCATGTTGTTCTTGTTTTAACATCTTCAAGACTGTCACAGAAACTACTGTAAAGACTGAAGAAAGCAGAACTTGGTACAAGATTTAACCAGGCTTTCAGCTGGGAGTTGATTACAGCATGCTTGACAAACACAGAAAATCCACATCCCCCTGCAATGTGCTATTTCATGAAGAAAGATGTTTTAGTTTTCCCACGCATAAGCAAAGGAGCAAAATTAAGTTTCTCCTAGGGACATTTACCTTTAATTTCTTAATTTGCATTTTACATCCTCTTCTTTGCCCTGAACAGTAATTGCTTCATAATTTTCTCCCATGTTCTAATACAGTAGAAATTATGAAAAAAATACCAACTCCAGCTATCACGTTGAAAACAAAATTTTAAGTAATCAGTACACGTCCTTTCATCAGACTCACGGCCAATGGTTTGTAACGAGACACAACTGAATAATTTAATGTACGTAAATTATGTTTACACATGTGAAAAGGACACCGCTTGTTCACATCAGTATTACATATTGCTAGGACAGAAACAGAGCTGGCTTTCAGCTACAACTCAAAAGGAAGAAGAGCCAAATCCTGATAAATGACATTTGCATTAACCAAAAAAGATTTTGTACCAACAGACCATCACCAACTCTCATAATTTCTCCGATCACCATCCACCAAACCCTAAACCAACACATTCATAATTGTTTATGCTTTACGGGTCCTGCCAAGCTCTTAATGGAGTTTCATGGATCAGCAGTTTTCCACATGTCTTATTTTGGGAATCAATGGACTGGAGGCCATAGCACCTGTTCACTTTGCAGAAGCTGAGACAAGATTTATATTTACAGTCTACCCACTGGTCCTGAGCTCAACACTGTCCAATGTCCTATGATTGCTTTCATTCTTTGTTCACTTCTTCAAAGCAAACCTTGCTCGTTTGCTTCTTTTGCCTTTTCTGACTTTGCATATGTTGGGGGGAAGTAAGGACAATTTTTTCTTAGTTTCTACATACTTTCAAAGACTGGAGAAGTCTCTCCTCAGCTTTCCTGTAGCCCCCTTCAAGTACTGGAAGGCCATTATAAGGTTTCCTTGGAAACTTCTCTTCTCCAGGCTGGACAGTTCTGACTCTCTCAGCCTGTCCTCATAGCAGAGGTGCTCCAGCCCTCCAATCATCTTTGTGGCCCTCCTCTGGACCCTGATTCCAACAGCTCCATATCCTCCTTACGTTGGGGATTCCAGAACTGGACACAATACTCCAAGCGGGATCTCATGAAAGCAGAGTAGAGAGAGAGAATCACCTCCCTCAACCTGCTGGCCATGCTTCTTTTGATGAAGCCCAGAATACAGTTGGCCTTCTGGGCTGCGAGTACACATTGCTAGCTCATGTTGAGCCTCTTCTCGGTCCTGGACTTTCTCATTGCTAACACGTGCTTGAGCCTAAGCTGCTGCACATCCATTCTGAGAGAGAAATTTGGCACATTCACTTTTCCAGAGAGACACACCCTTTAGAAATCACAACACTCTCTGGAGCTTCAAAATTTTAAAAAAAACCCTTTTCTCCTAAACAAAAGAGTGAAGCAAAACGTGTCTAAAGGGGGTTAGCTGTGTGCATTAGAGATCAATCATCAAAACTTTCCCAAACTGTAGAATCTCCTAATGTGGGATAATTATTTCATGAGGAAGAAAGTACATTTCTGGTTAGTGCTCTTCTGGTCAATAAAGTAACAAAGCTTAACAAAGACTGATACACTTTCAAAACCAGGAGTTAATATAAACACATATACTAGAGTCCGTTCTTCAGCCACCAGCAAAACAGATGGGATTCCATGAGCTATAACAATAAATGGATCAGGAAATCCAAATAAAAATACTGGAAATCACTTAACTAACTTACAGAACATGCAGCTAAAAAGATGGGGCTTTTCATAAACGCATTTGGTCTTCTACCTAATAAAATCAAAGTGAAAGGATCTTGTCAGTGTCTGAATCCGAGTATCTAACTCCTACTGCAACAACAGTTTTTAATTCTAGTAGATGCTCGCTTAAGCAATTGTTTATGTACAAAATTCGGTTGGCTTTGCTGGTGTTAACAGTGCCACAACACTGTTGTTAACAGATGGATTCTGGTGGTAAGAACAAAGCAACTCTCTATTAATTCTGGCTTTGCCACTAGAGTTTCTACATGGGTGCTATAAAGCACAGGACCAGAGGTCAAACAGCGAACTGTTGATTACTGGAGGGAAGGTCCATGGGTTGCTGAAAAGCCAAAGGGTTCAGAGAGATTTTCAGGTTTTGGAAATGCTGCCTGTAAGGCTTTATTTATTATTTTTTAATTCTATCGTTTTATTTGTTAACTACACTTCCTGTATTTTCACAACGCAATGCACTTTAAAAAAATGTATCATTTCTGCTAAATGATACTGAGATTTATATGCAATATTATTAGTGCTTTAATATAAAGAGGAAAAAGAATTGTGTGGCTGTGCTAATTTTATGCTTCCTACTGCAGATGAATGAAGATTCTCTGTCTTAAAACATTTGCATTCCCCCCCCCCAAAGTAATTTTCAGTTTTGCTGGATACAGCACAATCACAGCTACTCTTTCAGCTGCAATGGGTTGTTGAAATTGAGCTATTGCCCAGCACCTGCTCTTCGTCAGACAGCTGAAATCAGAGGTTAGGGGAAAAAATAAAGATTTTATGTCATTGTAA
Organism: Piaya cayana; assembly: GCA_013389865.1. NCBI lineage: Eukaryota > Metazoa > Chordata > Aves > Cuculiformes > Coccyzidae > Piaya > Piaya cayana. The sequence continues at coordinate 90,057 of WAAB01013831.1, forward strand.
TGCAAGTCTCCTTTTAGCTTTGCTGCAGTCAGTGTTCAATTATGTTCTGTAACAATCTCCATTACCAAAGCCAGTGTTTTTCTGTTCCTCTCTGCATGTATTAGCTTTCTTGTTTGCACGTAATAGCTGTTTTAGCAAAGCAGGAGAGACTTAAGAGACATTTGCCCATAGATCTAGTGACTGTATGGCTTTTTTGGCCTGTTGAGGATCCCAGTGTTGAAATGTATCTTCATTCTGAATGCTACAAAGGAAGATAACTGATACAATAGAACTTACATTATTTCTCACTGAAAGCCTGATAGATGAAAATTAACCTGAAATTTCATCTAGTCAATTTAATACAAAACACAGAGCACAAAACAATGATGGGCTCTCAGGTTATTTTTTGCCTGGGTGTATTCTATTTTTACAAGCTCAGGATTTTTCTCATTCAGAATTTTTATAAGTTCGCTGCATAGCCCAAATCAACAGAAGCTGGAACCAAGGCCCTACATCTGTAGGAAGAAAGCCACAAAGACTTCAACCAGCAAGGCTCAGCAGCAAAAGGGAAAGAAGTAGCTAGTGTGAACAGCTGCTGGGAATTCAGAAGCGGGAACCTCAATTTTGGAGTAGGAGAGAGCAACAATAGACGGACAGAGAGCTCTGAGCCAGCGGCCAGAGGGTGAACAACACAGAAATTCAGAGTCTGGGACTTGGGGAAAAGGCAATTCAGAGCAGGAAAGACTAGAGATGATTAGAGGGAGGGTTTGAAAAGCTTAATGCAGAAAAGGTTTTATTATCATTTAAATACATTATAATAAATTGACCTTGGAAAAAAGAGGAAATGGATGAGGTGGAAGTTTGTGCCTAGAATGAATCTGTTAGAAGTGTGGCAATGATATTTAAAAAGTGTGTTGTAAAGTTTTGAAAATTTCATTAGGAGTCTCAAATATTTCTCTTCTTCGTTCATTTAAAGTTCCAGGTCCTGGAGTCACATGGCTGACACTGAGTTTTCAGCAACAGGAAAAGAAAATCTAGCTCTCATACCTGCAGAGAAAACCTTGAGCATTCAAACCCTAAAACCATAAGCAGAATATAAACCAAAACACGACCTTTTATTTTTTAATAAATCTCATTTGAATGTAGCCTGTCTTATAGTTTTCAACTTGTGTAAGCCTAGGAGCTGCTTTCTAAGCAGGCAGCAGCTAGACATCCAAAAAAAGATTGCCAACTGATATAATAATCATCATCACCACATAATGACTGACAATCTGGAATTATGGGTAGCTCGTTTTCAAATGCCATGTATTCATATGTTCTGTATTCGAGAGATTAACTCCTTCTTCATGATGCAGAAGCATACTAAGCGCTCGCTCACCAGCATCCAATCACCCAGTGCGTGACTCTGTGCAAGAGAGCGTGACAATGATTGCTCCAATAACAAAGTACTCACAGCTCAAAGGTTCAGGCCACACACAAGGCCACAGCAAGTCCTCAGTCTGTCACAGATCCACCCCCATGCAGAGATGTGTAGAACACTAAGACTTTCTGTATGAAGTTCCAGATCCATGTCTAATGCTTTGGGGCGTGTTGTTAAAAACTAAACAGGGCTTTAGGTTTTGTTCCCAGCACCATTCCCAGCTTTCTAATTTTTCAGTGCAACCCAATACTTAATTGTGACTCCAATTTTCCTAGTTTCCATGTGCAAGAACAAGCAAATAGAGATCCAACCTGGATTTTTTCCAGACAATCTTGTATGCAAAATACTTATTTCCCTCAAAATGCATCCTTGAGAAATCTATCCATCACTCCATATTCTTTGGAAAAGAGGACATAATAGCTACAATTAGCATACCTGAGCCAAGTTTACCGCCACGTAGAAGTACCTACCCTACATCTAATAATTTAACATTTTTCATTGATGCCACAACCATCATTCATTTCTAACTTCCACCTTCCCAACACAGTAGTTCAGAAACAAATGATAGATATGCCAGATCAGACAGAAGCACTGTTGCAACTGCCAACAAATCCTTTGGCTGATTCAACCATTTCATAATAATGTTACATTTCAGTGAACTGAGTCTCAGCCAAAAAGCCTTCATATCCATGTCTCAGTCCCTATCACAAAAGAGCAAAATCTGAAGATCTGGAACTATAATGCCGTTATCAAAAGCCATGTCCAAAGCATTCAAACTCATACTTCTGTGCTAACAGCTTCACTCTGAAGAGAAATAAAAGGCAATTTTGGGGATGCCAAATGAAGTAGCCCTCAAAATAGATGAAGTTTCTATTTATTCTACTACTTAGGGAAAGTGTAAAGAACGGAAATCTACAATAAAATTTATACATCTGCTCTTCTAGTTTTCAAAGCTCTCCAGACATATCACTGATAAACACTCAGAGTCAATTCTGTAAGAATATATAAAGATTTCAAAAGCTGCATGAACTCTGAATATTCATTCATCCACAAGATATTTTTTGTCACGCTGTTTCCTTTTAGTAATGCAAGATTTTAAAAAGAACTGATGAAAAGCTTTGCAGTTAAGAGATTTCTTACAGAAAGATCTACTGGTTCCTTTCCTCAACATTAATGGCCCCCCGAGAAGCATTGCTTACTCCAAAGAAAGCTACATTACTTCCTCAGTAGCTTTTATCAGGCAGCACATTTCAGTTACAGGTTGTAAACTGCTCAACTCAGAACATAACCAGAATGTTTGCATTATACATGAATCACTATAAAAACAAGTCCTAGGAATATTAGTGAATTCTACCTCACAAAAGCAACTTTTTAACAGGTATGCATTGTGAAGGAGGCATTGAAATTACTTGTGTAGTGCCAAACAGAATCTGAAGCATAAGCCATATAGCAGTCTAAAAGACCGTCTGACCAAGGTTTATTCCTCATTGCAAAGCCTTACCTTGTTTCTGAAGCTCCTTGCCACTCTTACTGGAGCTGCACCATCGCTGTCTTCTGTTGCCTGATGAATTGCAATCCGACCATGGACACATGCAGTTTCTCTGCTGTTCTGTGACTACTGCCTAAAGAAACACAACTTCAAATTTCAGGGTCTTGTGGCTGTCAGTGCAACTTATCCTGCCCACATTAGAGAATGCGCACTTCCCATCTACTAGAATCTTGCTTTATTTGAGGAAGAAATTAAATGTGTGAATAAAAAAATTACTTTATTTCTCCTTAGCTGCTAAGTAAAGGATTTAACCTAATAAACACCTCTCTAGGGTAAGGACATCATCTTCTGTTGTTGTTGAGGTTTCTAAATTCCACAGGGTTTCTCTGCCTCTTTCTTCCTCACGTATTCAAGCTGAGAGAAGCTTCAGTGAGCACAGCTACCCGTATTCCAATTTATTCAGCAGCAACCCCTGTGGACTGCTAACAGCAGACTGTGATTCTGCTTGGATTACAAGGTGTAGATAAGTAACTGCATCCTAAATCTATCACTGTCAATGCTGGTAAGGGAAGAGCTTTTACCTGTGAGAAGTCAGGCAGAAGAAAAAATTGTGATTGGGGGATAAAAGCATGGGGTAAAAGGACAGCGAAATAGAGAGGACTCAAGTCCATGAAGAGCTCTACGTACAAGAGCATGTAGAGGCAAGTAGGAAATGAAGGAATGGGATGAAGGACCAAGGTGCTAATAGAAAAGTAGCAAATAGAAGGAGAAATCAGATAGCAGATTTCAAGCATAATTTTTCAATAGCAATGAAAATCTCACTTCCAACATAATTTATGCCTTCTATTACACTAGTCGCAGCGTAAAATGGCAGAGATGTTTGATACCTTGGTAAATGCTGATAGATACCACGACATTAGAGCCACAATCAATAAATCTCAAGTACATCATAATGGAGCCTCAAAGTCTTCACATACAGACCTGTCAGTAAACTGGGACAATATTACAAATAGACAACAAAGGATAATGCAAAGATGGCAAAAATGGAACAACACAGAGACAAGTAAATTTCTCGGAGGATGTAATGGAAGGCAAAAAAGATGAAAAAGCAGATAAGCTATTTAGACATAAGTGATGAAAAACATCAATAACCACATACCTGTTTGACGTGATGGAGGATTCAGGAATGGAAAACAGTGAAAGCAATAATGAGGCCTGGGATTAATTCTTCTTCTCTTTCTTAAAGGAACTCCATCACTACAGTCACCGCCTACAATAAAAGCGTCTGCCCTTTCAGGCTACAGAAGTATCTTTAATATTTTTATCACAGAAACAATATTTTTAATGTACATAGAAAGGAGCCCTTTGATTTTGCTATAGGTACTTACTATTTTCATGTTGCTTGCCTGACTGGATGTCTGGCAGATAAGTCACACAGTCCCAAACATGGAAAAAGAGTCATTCATACTAGAAAAGACCAAAAAAAAGCCGCCTTCTAAGCAGGCACTACCTTGAGGTTAAAATAAAACTCAGAAAAAAATAATTTCAACAAACTCTACTTTTGGAATGTCCAACCTTAAAACCCAGATACAGATGCATTATTGATTATTCTCTTCTTCCTAAGATTACTTACTGCTTTTCATAGTAAGCAGAATCTTTGCTCCACAGTAAACAATCTGAAGTGTAGCCAAGCAAAGTTTATATCATGAAAAAGTATTGTTAATGACATGCTTTCTAACAATGCAAGATCTTTCAAAGAGATTGGAAGGAGGGGAAAACAGGAAGCTTCACAGTCAGCTTTTTCAGCTCTTACCTAAACTCAGGTTTCATTGGGACTGCCTAGGGAAGAAAGATTAGTTTAAAGAACCAGAATAGAGCACAGAAATAGTAAGAGTAGTCAAGGGAGAGCTTAGTAAAATTATTTGAAAAAGAAGAAAAACAAATAACTAAAGGAACCAAAATACTGCAGTGTGAAAGACTAAAAATAACAAAGAAAGAGGGCGGGAAAAAGGAACAAAGTTCTGAGACACAAAGAAGAAAAAAACTAAGGAATTGATGAACAAGAAGTGAACTCTCTCCAGGTGAAAAATTAACAGGGAAAAGCAAGAAAAAGCATAGAATCATAGAATAGTTAGGGTTGGAAGGGACCTTAAATGTCAACTAGTTCCAACCGCCCTGCGATGGGCAGGAACATCCCACTAGATCAGGCTCCCCAAAGCCCCATCCAATCTGGTCTTGAACTCCTCCAGGGAAGAGGCAGCCACAGCTTCCCTGGGCAACCTGTGCCAGTGCCTCACTGCTCTCATGGTGAAGAAATTCTTGCTTATATCAAGCATAAATCTGCCTCTCTCCAGTTTATACCCTGTCCTTCATCGTATCATGCTTAAAGAAAAAAGAGCAGGTTACAGAATGTGTTTCCCACTTAAATGCATATGTATACATTTTCCCAGAAATCTTATGCATTTTCTATTAGTTTCCAAGGACTAATGTGAATGTTGTTATGAACTTCACAAGATAAAATCATAGAACCATAGAAAATCCTGAGTTGAAAGGGACTACAAGGACCATCAAGTACAGCTCCTGCCCCTGCACAGGACAACCCCAATGCTCACATCATGCCCTGAGGGTGTCATGCAAATGCTTCTTGAATATTGTCAGGCTTGGGACTGTGACAACATCCCTGGGGAGCTCTTCCAGTGCTCCACTGCCCTCTGAGTAAAGAGCCTTTTCCTAACATCCAACCTAAACCACAGCACATCACCCTACCATTCCCTCAGGTCCTATTATTGATCACCAAAGAGAAAAGATGAGCACTTGCTGCCATTTTGAGGAAGCAGTAGACTGCAAGGAGATCTCCCCTCAGCCTTCTTTTCTCCAGGCTGAACAGACCAAGTGATTTGGCTACTCTTCAGACAGTTTCCCCTCTAAACCCTACACTAACTATATGGCCCTCCTCTGGGCACTCTCCAGTAGCTTTGGATCCTTTTTATCCTGAGGCACCTAAAATGTAAAGGCTAGTCTGGCAGACAAATCTCCACTAATTGGGACAGTACCAGTTCTCTGCCTGACTTCAAATTCTTTAGACAGAGAGACTGTAAATGGGAATTATTATACCCAGGTTGGGGCAAGCCCCAATTTCAATACACAGTGGGGGATGATGTGATTGAGAGCAGCCCTGCAGGGAAGGACTTGGGGGTGCTGGTTGATGAGTAGCTTGATATGAGCCGGCAAAGTGCGCTCACAGCCCAGAAGGCCAATTGTATTCTGGACTGCATCAAAAGAAGCATGGTCAGCAGGTTGAGGGAGGTGATTCTGCCCCTCTGTTCCTCTCTTGTGAGACCTCACCTGGAGTATTGTGTCCGGTCCTGGAATCCTCAACATGAGAAGGATATGGAGGTCCAGAGGAGGGCTACAAGGATGATCAGAGGGCTGGAGCACATCCCATAGGAGGACAGATTGAGAGAGTCGGCGTTGTTCATCCTGGAGAAGGCTCCAAGGAGACCTTATAGCGAGGTTCCAATACCTGAAGGGAGCCTGCAAGAAAGCTGGGGAGGGACTATTTACAAAGGCTTGTAGTGATAGGACTAGGGACACTGAGTATAAACTGGAGAGAGGCAGATTTATATTAGACATTAGGAAGAATTTCTTCATCATGAGGGTAGTGAGGCGCTGGCACAGGTTGCCCAGGGAAGCTGTGGATGCCCCATCCCTGGAGGAGTTCAAGGCCAGGCTCGATGGGGCCTTGGGCAGCCTGGTTTGCTGGGAGGTGTCCCTGCCCATGGCAGGAGGGTTGGAGCGGGATGTTCTTTAAGACCGCTTCCAACCCAAACCATTCTATAACTCTTGGATTCTAGGAATCTGTGGTTCTAGGATTCTGTGATTTGGGCTGCGTGGTACAGCCCCCTGCCTCCTACCCAATCACAAGCCGCCTCCTGATGACGAAGTTGGTTGCTAGGCAGAACCCCCCCGCTTTGTTTCCTCAGGCCAGCGCGTGGCCCCGCCTCCGCCACCGCCCCGGGTTTGACTGCCAGGACTCTCGGTGGGCGGGGAAAAGACGAGAAGACCAATAGAAGCCCTTTCTGCCATTGATGGGCGGTGCTCTCAGCCAATAGAGATGTGCAAGGCTCCTCCGCCGGAGGGGCGGGGCGCGCGGTTGCTAGGGCCGCGCGGTTGCTAAGGCCGCTGCCCCCTCTCCTGTATCCCCGCGGCCGCGCGGCCCCGCCGTGAAGCGATGGTGAAACTCGCTGCCAAGTGCGTCCTGGCAGGTGAGGCCGGGCCCGCCGGCGACAGGGGGCCTGGAGTGGGGGCGGCGGGACCCCGGGGCGAGTGGGTGTGCCCTCGAGGAGAGGGGGTGGGGAAGGAGGTGGCGGGAGAGGGGTGGGGACCGGGGAACAGTGGAAATCGGGCTGTTATCTGCCTCGACGTACTGGAGGGCTATGGAGAAAGTGAGGGGCCTGGAGCATCGCTCAGACCAGAGAAGCGATTGTGGCCCTGTGCGGGGCGCTAGTGAGGCTGCAGCTCGGATCCCGTGTCCAGTTTTGACTTCATCACTGTCTACAACTACCTGAAAAGAAGTTGTAGAGAGGTGGGTGTTGTTCTCCCGAGTGACAGGTGATAGAACAAGAGGGAATGGCTTCAAGTTGCAGCAGGGGAGGTTCAATTTCTTTACATAAAGTGTTATTGTGTACTGGCAGAGGCTGCACAGGGAAGTGGTTGAATCCCCATCCCTGGAGGTATTTAAAAGATGGGTAGGCAAGGTGCTCAGAGGGATGGTTTAGTAGAGGACAGGTACAGTTGGACTCAATGATCTCAAAGGTCTTTTCCAACCTAGCAGTTCTATAATTCTTATGAGGACAGGCTGAGGGATCTTAGTCTCGTTAGCCTGGAGAAGAGAAGACTGAGAGGGGACCTTATCAATGCTTGTAAATACCCAAGGGACAAGTGTCAAGAGGATGGGGCCAGACTCTTCCCAGCAACAAGGCAAGGGGCAATGGACACAAACTGGAGCACAGGATGCTCCATCTGAACACGAGGAAAAAGTTCTTTACTGTGAGAGTGGCTGCCTGGAGAGGCTGTGGACTCTCCTTCCCTGGAGATATTCAAAACTCACCTGGATGAGAGGCTGTAGACTCTCCTTCTCTGGAGATATTCAAAACTCACCTGGATGTGATCCTGTGCAACCTGCTGTAGGTGAACCTGCTTTAGCAGGGGATTAGACAATGTGATCTCTGCAGGTGTCTTCTAACCCCAACCATTCTGTGATTGTACTGGAGAAAAAAGTTGTGAAAGAAATGTTGATGATACTGAAAGTGTGATGCAGAGAGTAGAAGGATGAAGCATGTTTACTTCTCAGAGTTGTATTTTTCCCCAAGCAAACTGAAGTTTAACCTGAAAAAAGGTGAGGTCAGGACACCAGTTTATTTAGTCAGGATGGATTGTTGAGGAGCTGAGAGTAAATACAGCTGACCGTTAACACTGCAGGAAGAAAACTCTTTTCCCTGTGTTGAAGCTCTGTGCAGCTTCAGCCAGAAGCACAAATCCGTACAACCTTTGTGTGCACATACTCCCAGATTTAACTCCTTGCTCCAAACCTATTTTCTTTCATGCAGTATGACATTTGCCTTTTTTTAACCTCAGAAGCAGCTAACCAGAACGAAGTCAGGAGGAATCTTTGGCAAAGGCAAAAGAATTCATTTCCCTTGTGCCTCTCCTGATAGTTACTGTGGACAGCATGAGTATCTTGCCTGTCTTCTACATTTTAAACTTGCATATTTTTTTCCAGTTTGGATATTTCCAGTTCCCAATATACAGACTTTGCTTAAGTCTTTCAAGTTCTGTCATTTAGCATTTCCAGAGGCCAATTCCATCATTTTAAATTCACATAAGTTTTCTTCAGATGACCCAGTTATGTGCTTAATCCTAGTAGGGTCTGGAGCTGCCTTTTCAATTCTGTTCACAACACAAACAAGAAGGTCCTGTGCCACATGTAGTGCTCCTAAGTGCTACAATAATATCCATGTATTATTAATAAATTAATGAAGCAGACCAGGCAAAATAACTTTTCTTCTGCAGAAGAGACCAATATAGTGAAAGGGACGTGAGAGATAAGTAACCACACCAGCCTAAAGGGAATAAGAAAATGCAGTTACATAGGTAGGACCAAAAAACACAGAGGTGGTTTTTGGAAACAGTGATGAAGAATAAAGTGGCTCTCAGTACTGGGAGCTGCACCAAGGTCAAAGAGAACAGCAGGGGAAAAGGGAGTTTATTAGCAAAATAGAGACTGTTAACTTGACAATAGAAAGCGATTTCTGTGTTATCTCAAGCGTAATTCACAGACACACAGTAAAGACATTGTTTTTTGAGCTTACTGTGGAGAGTCTACAAAAAGGTTTTCATTGTAGAAAGACAGTTGGCAGTAGCAGGCGTTTTAGAGACACACTACAGATTCTGGCAGAAGAACAGAAATATGGATAGAATAAATAGTGTGGGATGCAGTACTGGCAGATGAGTGTGAACTAAATGAAATGGGCAAGGAAACTTATACTGAGAAAGTGCAGTGATGTAATGGGCTAAGAGGATGGCAAAGAATAACAAGAGATAAAGAACTGAGGCTGTGGAATTGAAGAAAGGCAACACATTGATTAAGAATGTGCAGTGGATGATGCCTGCATAGTTTGGAGCAATGTATGCTTCTCTGCCTGATTTTACAAAGACAGATCTAATTGTCTATTGAAATACAGAATAGCTTCCACTCAGAACAGAGTGTTGTCTTCAGTACAGGCTTGAACTGATCAGAGAACAAACAAGCTGACTTACCAGATTTTCCTGTCTAAATATTATGAGCTCAATTCATCTCAAAGTAAGCAAGCATGCAAAAAATGTTTAAACAAGAACTACATTTGGTTAATGCATCTAGGAGCAATTATCGCTATACAAAACACCCTTTCCCCTCCATAATATCGTGTGAATAGATAGCTTTCCTGATTTCCTTCAAAACACCATCTAGGAAGCAGCAATAGGTTCAAAATGTACCAATTTCTGGGTTTATTTATTAACAACATAATGTAAAAGACTTGTATTCCAGGCTTGGCTGTCACAAGCGTTCCTTAAAGGGCAAAGCTACAATTACTGACACATTTAATTCCCAGTTCCTGTCCTTTGCGCTGTCCAGGATAGTGAGACAATATGTGAAAAGAGGATAAGCTCTCTGGCAAAGTGAAGCCTTTGTTTTGCAAGGATTATGATATTTTTCATGGAGCGATATGGGCATATTTGAATTCTGCAGTCCTCTGCCTTTGCTTTGGATCTTGTGGAGTTTTGTAAGAACAGGCCAAAGCAGGCAGCTGCCAGGTTTGCCCCAAGTGTCGTGCAAGCCATACCAGAAAGCCTTGGCTCTAGAAGAGTGAAAACTAAAGCTCCTTGATTTTTCTTCCATATAGGGATGAATCAGCAGGCTCTTTCTCTCCAGTCAAGTGACACTTGCTTATGTTATGCTCAGGATGCAACTAATGAGCCACCAGCAGCATTGAGTCAGCAAGAGTTGCTCTCTTAGCAGGGTCAGCAAGAAGAGTTCATCGAGGAATGTTACCGGCTTAAGCAGCTTTTTAGTACATAATGACCTGTCCCTTCCCTAAACTCAGTATATAACAAGAATTTGAATCTGGGGAAATGGGTAATCTAAGGAGGGGAAATGGTCTTCTAAGCAGCCCAGTCTGCGTGTATCACATTGTGTTTTTCTGTAAATGATCACATACCTGGGAGTTTTTGATTCTTAGGTAAAGGCTATAGGGTAGACGTGAATTTTAGAACAAACAGCAGTTCCACCCTGATATGGGGGCCCTTTACTGTTGTTTGTAGAACATAAATCTGATGTCGGCACCAGTAATGGCAATATTCATTCCTCACGTGGCTATTACCTTTCATGGTTTTTTTTTGTTCTTGTGACAGTTATCTTGCTTGTATTCAGAGTTATAGCATCCAAGCTGTTATGGCATGTGATGGTAACAGAACTGAGGGAAAATGAGATTCTCTAAGATGAAACAAAAATCTTTCATGTTTTCGGTTTTGTAGGAGATCCAACTGTGGGGAAGAGTGCTTTAGCCCAGATGTTCTGTAGTGATGGGGCTCATTTTCAGAAGAACTACACACTGGTGAGCATACAACTGCTGTCCAAATTTTTTCTGAGTTGCAGGAGAAAGCTAAGAAGGTCTAGAGCAAAACAAATAATATGACTTTAAGTTGAGGCATTAAAGGTGAAGTCTTACAGGGTTTTCTTTGCCTAGATTCAGAAGAGAAACCATTTAATATTCTGTAAGTCATGATATGGGTGCTGGTTTTGAAACTTAATGGAGAGTAATTGAGTTAATTTTATAGTTTTCCTGCTGAACCAATGTTTTCACAAGCTTTTGTGGTGTTACAGAGCTTCCCCCTTTAGGGACTGCTCTATGAAAAAGCATCACTGAAGGAGAAAGCTTTTAATTCCCACTATTAAATGTGCATGTGGACAGTGCGCTTATCACTATGCAAACATGAAGATGTGCTGCGTAGCCCCAAGATAATTATAATCTACAGAAACTGTTCCCAGATGAAGAGGATACAGTTTGCAGTCTTTCAGTGTGAGAATCAATGGTGATGACTAATCAGAAGCAGGATAAAAATAAAAGTAAATATATAAGTAAAGTAAAAAAAAAGGAAAATATGAGTGTGGAGGAAAAAAACCCTAAAATACGTTTATTCATTGAAACAAAGATGGAAGCCAGAAGTTAAGGATAGAAATAGAACAAACAAACAAGCTACAAAGCAGAATGAGATAAAAGGTGGAAGAGGCACAAATAACCTCAGTCCTTCATGTTAGATGATCACATGGTTGGTGCAAAATACTCTTAAGGCTTGTTTTAGAGCAGCAATGTGATAGTGAATGTAGCCCTGCAGATTTCAGCTAATACCCTTGGTTCTGTATAAGCAAACCTTTAGACACTGGTTCTTCTCTGTCGTTTTCCCCCATCAGAACAGATCTATCTGGCTTTGACACATAGGTGGGAGTACGTTTCCAGAGCTATGAGGAGTATTGCTGAGTTCCCAGCGGTCTGTGTTTGATGGGATTGTAATGATTCACAAGAATTGCCTCAATCTAATGCATAGTTGGTATGTGGTCAGACAGGCTCTTAAAAATTCTTCTGATCCTTGTTTTCCTGATTCTTCTTGACAGACAACGGGCATAGATCTGTTGGTGAAGGCTGTATCAGTTCCAGAGACAAGTGATAGTGTGGTGAGTTTTTCTGTGACATAAATTGGGTCAGAAAGTGACATCCAGAGCTCAAACCGCACTTCAGTCTCATTCTGGAGGAATACTGCTCCTCATGTTGGCAAGGTCATTAAGTTGCATTAAGGAAATGAGGCTGATCATGTACTATTACCGATGCTTCAGGGTTAGTTTAATTTAAAAAATGTAAGTTTTACATACTAGTATGCAATGTGACATCTGAAACCGAAGCTGTTGCCAGCTTTGTTAGGATTCTGTTCTGTCCTTTAGGGCATTCAGGTTTAGTTCATGTTTCTTAGGACCCCAGAAGCTGGAACTTTGTTACTTTCCCTTCAGACCCCGTATTCCCACTACAGGAATGTGGACCACCTGTATAGTTTTGCTCAAATAGTAAAGGTTACTATCTTACTCCAGGTATTCTGTTTCCATTAGAGGTGGTAACCCTTTGATTGGTTATATACAAAAAATAGGTTTGTGGGGGGGGGTTTCTCATGCTCTCTGAACTGGAGTATTCTCAGTGTGGGGAACTTGTCCCTTAAAGACATGACACTGCTGTACTTTAAAAAATGCAGCAGCTATGAGTTCCAGTATTTACTTTCAAAAATCTTTCCCTACACTGCACTTTTCCTGGCAAGAGCCCTTCTTTCTGCTTCCGCTTTCAGGAATTCTTCATTTTTGACTCTGCAGGAAAAGATCTATTTTCTGAAATGCTGGAGAAACTGGTAAGTCTTATGTAACAGTCCTCTTCTTCCAAAGAAGTGCTTTTTGCTTTGAAGATCTGAACTTCCCAGTCTGGCAGATGTAGCAGAGTTTATCTTTAGTGTAAATGGGAGCAATTACCTCAGTTGCCAGTGCTTCCTGTTCTACCTCTCTAAAACTTGTAAAAGTACTGGAAGAGATACTTTCCAGAGGAAGGCAGGCAGATAGTCATTCAGTTTTCTTACAAAAGAAATAGGGATATTGAACTGAGAATGACTCTGTGCTGTTGGTTAAAGATATTTTTATTTCTTAGAAAAACATCTATTTTGCTGCCACTCCAGCAGCGGGGTTTTTTGTGTTATAGTGATGTGTTTGATCCAACAAGGACTCATTCTTATCCTTGAGCATAATACTGCCCTTGATTTTTTCCTTCGTGCATTTGTGTTCTTACCTGTACCTTTCTCCATTGTGTTATCTCATTTTGAGATGTAGGATCAATTAATTGATACAGGGTTTCATAAGATGGCTAAGTCAACACAATGGTTCATTGCTCTACAAGAAGCAATTCCACTTTTGCCCTTGCACTGGGTCTGGTTTGCAAGGGAACCCTCTAGAAACTGGCTCAGCTTCTCAAACTGGAAGAAAACCTTTCTGCTTTTTTCCCTAGGATTTTGCTCTGATTCAGCATGAAGAATCAGCTTCCCCAGGGATCAGATGAATGCCAGAGCTGATAGAAGGAGCAGAACCATGCAGACAGGAATAGGGGGAGAGAGCAAGACCACTTTTCCCAGTGCCAACTGTCCATTTAGTCAACTCAACTGAAATGTGAAACCTCAGGCAGGGCATAGGATTCCTGTATATTAGTCTTTTTATTTTTGTCTTAGCATCTGTGTTTGCTGTGTTTACAGACTGGTTGTTGACCACATCAGTTTCATTAGAGCTGACAATGTTCTTTTCTTGCTGCGCAGTGGGAGCAACCTAACGTCCTGTGCCTTGTGTATGATGTCACTAATGAGCAATCTTTCAACAACTGTGCCAAGTGGCTGGAGAAGCTGAGGGCTCAAGCACTTGGAGTGACTATCCCAGGTAAGAAATGGATGAGATTCTTGTTATCTCCTGTCCTCTTGTGTGACAACAGTTGTTCCCATTGTCTGGTGACATGGAGTATTAATTTTAAGCCGGGGCAGGCATGGCTTCTTCCGACTCATTTGCTTTTATCACAAAGCAGATAAGGAATGTTTCCCTTGTGGAACCTTTCCTAGGTAGTTGTAGACTTCCTCCACACCCCCACATTTTTCAGCTACTTCTACAAATGTTTCAGCAGTTACTGCTAACATGTCAGCATTTCTGGGTTGTTTTTCCTATGCTTCATGGATTTTTTTTTCTGTAGGTGTCTTAGTGGGGAACAAAACAGACCTGATGGGTCGACGAGTTGTAGAGCAGAAACAAGCACAGGAGTGGGCTGAGAAACATGGCCTGGAATACTGTGAGATGTCAGTGGTGGGTACCTGCTCCTTTCACAGCCTGTGGAAGTGGGTGTTTGTAAACTTATCTTCTCTTTCAAGTAAAGAAAGATAATTGGAGGTTCTCCTCCACTTGTTTGTCATCTAACTCACCCTCCGTTTTTATCTGTCTTTTGTGAGGCAGTTAGAGCAGAAACAATCAGATGTTTGTTTTGTCTGTCATTCACAACTTTCTTATTTCTTTACAGAAGGAGATGAAAAACTTCGAGGCCCCTTTCCACATCCTGGCAAAGTCATTCCACCAACTGTACAAAGAGAAAGTGGAAACTTTTCACTTACTAACTTGGAGGCCGTGACTGGGATGACCTAACCTCTAAGCTCCTTCAAGTGCCTAGAATCCTGCAGGATGGAATACAGAGAGATGCAAAAAAAAGTTGAGCTATGTGCTTCTTCATGGTCATCTTCCGGTAATTCAAAATAAACTAGAAATAAGCAAGTGGAAAGACACTCTTCCGAAGCTGCTACCTCAGCATTCCTTCCATGTCCTCTGACTTGGTTCTCTGCTCTCTGAAAGCCTGCTAGGTTGAAGGAGGCGGGGAGCAAAAAGGGAGGGCAGAATGGAAATTGCCAGCTCTTTGCTTTGATATTTTCTCGTCTCTTCTCTGAACAGACTTCCTGCTGCTACAAGCAAGGATTTAGAGGTTTGGAGAAGGAGAGAGGAAGCTGACAGGATGTTTTTCATCTTAAGTAACCCAGCCTTGATACATATGTTCCAGGGCAGGACTGATTTAGCCCTGCTGCTTGAAAAGCATTTTCAGGAGGTGGTCTATACCCCAAAATCAACACATGGAGACGAATGTGCGGGGACCAAGCTGGATTTAGATGTGTTTCTGGAAATACCCGGAGTTTGAGGCCTGTTTTAACAGTGTTACCCTTAACAGTTGTAGGACTGCTGTGTTGGTGACTAATTACATGTTTCTAACTTCTAGAATCTGGTTCTTTTCTCACACGTGACTCAATTTCACCGCCGGGTAAGAACCGTCTTGCATCTGTACTGCTGTCATTTAGTAACGCAGTGCCCTCTGCTGGTCCCAGGTCACAAGATTTCTCAAGAAGCTGCTCCTCTTGAAGCGAGCAGGACTTCTTACAGGCACATCCAAATTGGGTTATCTGCAAAATGGGGTCAGATAGCAAGAATGTCTCTTTTATTCTAGGGATGAGAGCAAAATTTAAAAGAAATTATCTTTCCTTCCGCGTGCATCTGTGATCTTATGTGTTTTGGTATCATTTTTCGTTTTGTCAGCTGAACCTGGCAATACCATGTTCTCAGTTAGTTCAGTTCTCAAACCTTATCAGAAGCAGAGTCCTCTTTGTTGTTAAACTTTCCCTGCTTGTCCTTTAATTTTGGATTAAAGACCATGATTATGTTGTTGCCAGTGGCTGCTCTTTTGTGTGAGGTACTGATGCTGCATGTGTAAGAGTCTGTTTGCTAATGCAGTGTGTGAAAGCATCTGTCTTCTAAATGGGCCTAACACCAAGATGTTAAAGACTGTATCTTTTGCCTTCTACCAAATTATGTTAGCTTTCTTTGGAAAAGGGAAGCTGAATTTTGTAGGGACTAAGCAGTGGGTGATTTTTCAGGCAGGCTTTTCAAGAGTCTGTGTTTCAAAGCTTTTATACGTGCATTTTATAACCACTCATATGCCCAAACGCTAGAGAAAGTACATTGGATTGAACATAAGAAATATGGTTGCAGATGTTGTAGCGGAGTTTATGAAGCACTTCAAGAATCTGGAGAAGCAGCTGGGCTCATTTCACTGGTAACAGAGTGTTGATGCTGAGAATTAACTGGGGACCATGAATACCAGCAAAAGAGTTTAAGAACTTGCTCAGCCCACAGGAAAAGAAAATGAATGGGTTCTTTTGTTAGAAGCCACCTCAAAAAATGACAGAAACTTCTGGGAAAGCTCTTGCTATCTCCAAAGAAGGAAGGACTCTTCCATGAGCTTACAGTAACTAGAAGACTCACTCTTTTTTCAATTAGGTTAGCATTATTGGCATTTTTCTCATGAGTTTTCTTGTTAATCCTGGGTGGGGGGAAGATGTTGATTTACATGGACTGAGTAGAGTCTTGTCTGCAGATGCTAATACCTTTGACTATTAAGAATAAAAGTTGCTTTGGATGCTGTGCTGATCTAGTTAAGGAACTAAAGGCAGTTTGTTTTGATTTGGTGGCTCGTTTCTCCCTGCTTCCATGGACAATGTGATTACAACACAAGACAGATATTTTTTCATATTGAGAATAGCATGCTAGGTGTGTGTGCCACCTGTAACATGGTACGTGGCGAGGTGAATGCCTCGGGAATGGGCCGTCTTTAACCAGAGAGTTCAATCTCTCTGCATCAGAAGAACCTCCCGTAACTTCAAATAAACAGTCTAAATGCGCCAGCAAGATGAAGATTGGTGAACAGTGTTTTATTAAATGAATGCAAAAGCTGGAGGATCTCATTAAGGGAATGCTTGCAGTGGTGATTTGTGATTTATAGGGAAGCTGCTTTTGAGAGGTTAGTGAAGAAAAATGCATCCCATGCAGGGAAAGATATATTGCCTGAGAGAGGAAATATATGATCTAATTAGCTAGCGGTAGGGATTCACCCACTGCCCCTTTCCCTCTTTCCACAGGCCATGACTAGAATTAGAAAAGAAGTTGTGTCTAAAACATGCCGCCCAACTTGCTTTTTACAGGGCTATTTCAAGCTCTAATGCAGACACAATACAATGTCCTTCAAAACAGCATGTTTGACAGTAACCATCTTAGTCCTTCCAAATTCACTTTAAAAACATAGTGTATTGTTCTTCCAGGCTAATGTGCTATAGGAATGCGAGTGATGCTTGTTACTGTTTTCCTAGCTTCTTTGTGACCTTGGTTGTAGAGGCTAGTAGTGAAGAGTGGTTAGAGAATGTAGAAGCCAGATACGGGAAGGCTGTGGAAAATGAGTTTGTTTCTGGGTGAAGGAGTTTAGGGTAGGTGAGCCAAACAAGCAGGATCAGTAAGAGTCCGAAGCCATTACCAAGTTTCTCTTAATGTGTTCAGAAACTTTTGTGGTCACTTCTGTAGGGTGAGGATGCATATTTGCTGCTTATAGCCTTAGTGTCACTCTGAATTACAGACACCATGGAGAGCAGTGGGAGGAAGGCAGAAGGGCTCTGCTGACCAGGAAGCTTGCTGTCGTCTTTCAGCTCCCCGACTTTGCCCAGCTGTGCACTGCTGCAGGTGTTCAGCATGGATGTTTATAATTCAAAAGAGACCCAGCTCAACCAGAACCAAAATTTCAAAAGAAGGGGGAGGAAACAAACAGGCCTTTATCCGTTTTTAAGAGATAAGAGTCCTTCTTCCTGCTTGCTCATTTGATTAGACAAAAAAAATTTTTTCCTCACTGGAGTCCCTCCTTCTTACCTTTCATTTGGTCCTTCTGGTTCTGCTGCATAGAATCCCTTTTATACTTGTGCCCTGCTTTACTTAGCTTGTTACTTCTGTAGCTGATGGGTTTTTTATCCTTCTAATTTCTATATTATCTATACTCAAGGCTGGGAGACATTTCTTTTTAAGAGAGATCAATAGACAAAAGAAAACAAAAGTGGAATTTTTAGTCAAATTGTCTTGGAAGAAAGAACCTTAAGAAGCTGACTGACATCCTGAAGTTTTACTGGAAATTCATTTGTGTAAAGTTGTCATATTAAAAATGCTTTAATGGTTTTGTTTTGTCTTGCCAGATATATTCTGCTATGGAGTGAAATGCAGGATGTGAGATTCCAGAAAGATCCGGTTTTATTGAGGGAGTTAATAGGAGTTTCAAAGCTGATCATACTGTGATAAGATTTGTTCAGTCTTAACAATGGAGTGGTCACTGCTGTTCATAATAAAGCATTAAATATACTGAAATGATGCTGTCAGAACAGTTTCTTCTAGGGATTTGTTCATTTTAGAGACTTAAAACTTAAGAAAGGACATCTTTCAGAAAACTGATCAGATAAATGACACCATCTGGACCAGGGTTATTTCTGATAAAACTTCAGTGACTTAAAGGGCTGGATTTAGCTTTTATGCCAATTGGCTCCCCTGGGTAAGCTTCATTTCTTTACCCGCTATACATCTTGGACCAATCTGACCTGATAGCAAAAGACACATGATGTTGTTGGAAATGAAATACTGCCTTGGGGCACAAGGATAAACTGTGTGGCCTCCTGAGGTCCTCCCAGCAATACTTGCTATAATTCTATTAGATTAAGAGGGGAAAGAAGTAGTGTGGAAAGCACAAAACAGGCTAAGTCATAAACTAGCAATTAAACTGGGAGCTAGGCTGGGCTACAGCAGAAAACGTACAATCTATCCCAATTAAGAGCTGTATCTCAAGAGAAACCAGGAGCCTGACGCAGGTGCTGACAGCAGGGAAAACAGTGCATTTCTGTTCTGTAGGCAGCAACTGCTTTCTACTCGTGCTTACACAGATCCACGGGGGTCCATACCCCACTCAGGACTGTTCTCTCCTTGTAATAATTACTGCCTCTATGATGGTCAGGTGGCAACTGCCTGCAGTCATCTCATCTGCCTGTATAAAGCCAGCAGTGTGATGGCACATTATCTGCTAGCAGGAGGACATTCCTCTTCTTGACACCATCCACGATAGGATCCCTCTGTCCCAATGCATTCTCAGACCATCTAGCTCATATCCACTTGATGGAGAATATCAACCTCTGCTTGTTCTCAGCAAGCAAGTTTTGCGTCTTGCAGATGGTGCTCCATGGAAGCTGGGGCTAAGGGACACCCGGCACCTTCTGCAGCAGAGGTGGAGTCTGAGCAGGAGCTCTTCAAGGGCTATGTTGACCCCTGCAACTTCTCTCTTAGCCTTAGGGCACATCATCTCTCTACTTCTCGCATCCTATTTCCTTCTGCTGTCATCTTGCCTTGAGAACAACATCTTCTATTCCAGTTGCCCTTGGCTTTGCTGACCCAGAACAACAATGCTTAGGGGAGGGAGAACGAAGAGAGCTACTCAATCTCTACTCTTTTCAGGGCTTTTGGGGTGTTGTGACTCCCTATTGAAGTCACCTGGGAGATGGGGATGTTGCTCAGTCTAGAATGTAATTTCCTGGCAGGAGCCCCCCAGCGGAGTCCTGGCAGCCTCATGTTGGCTCTTCAGAGCTTACCACTGTGTAACTTTCACAGACATTGGCTGTTCTCATTCTGACTCGGAGTTTTGGGTTGTTCTTTTTTTTTTTTTCTTACTCCTTGGGGGTCTTTCTCTCATTCTTCTGTCACAGCTTCACATATTTCCTCACTTAGAGCTGTTTGTCAACAGAAGCCTGGAATTGCTCTCTTTCCTGGCCTCTGAGATCAAAACCAAATCTGGCAATGTTTAAAAGGGAAATGTGACAGACCCTACATGTCGAGCTAGGGTCAGGGATGGGGTCAGTTTGATGAGTTTCCCTCCAGCCAGATATGCTTCAAACGTGGAGCCTGTAATGTTTATGCACAAGTACTGGAAAAATACACAATACAGGGACTTTGAGTTAGAGACTGAGAGCAGAATAGGTATATAGGCAGATCTTATCAGCTGCCATGTCTCGCACAGTTGAAATGCAAGTGCAGCAGTGTAATATGAATATGTAGGAAAGAGTAAGGTTTATATCCCTTAATGAAGAGCCCAAAATGCTTGCTGAGTCAGCGTGGGATGGTAGGAATTAGAGATGGGAAGACCGAAGGCTTTTCCTGGCTTGCAGAATGATGTATGGAAATAAAGTGAGAGGAAAAGCAATATTAGCATGAGCCATGGAAGGAAAATGATGATACAGAGTAGGGGTGGATGACATCGCAGGTGGTAAGAATAAATAACTGAACAGAGATTTTCAGAGCCAAGATCTCAGACACAAGATCTGTTTGGGAAATTCAGAGCCATGATGAGTAAGGTCAGTGACAATCGTCAGTGTAGGTTCAAGATTAGAAAATTAGAACAAGGCATAACAGGATTGACACTGGGGTTTGTTAGGACAATAGCAAGAATCCAGAATAAGCCTAGGAGTAGTGTGGGGAGATATGAACAGCAAACTGTGATGTTGTGAGGAGCAGTGGCTGGATTTACCATATCCAGGTGAGACCAGAAAAAATAGAGTAGGTAAGCTGAGAACATTATCAGACCGAAAGGGTAGAAGAGTGCTACAAGATGTTGGAAACTCATTTTGAGTACAGTTCTTCCAGGGAGATTCTGAAGTGGAAGGAAATAAATGCCTACAATTGTTACCTGCATATCTTTGTATCGTTTAAACCACAAATTAGTTGCAGCACTAGTTTTCTTAGCTTTCGCCAGAAAGTGAGGTGACCTATTTGCTTAAACTCTTCAGGTTTGTTTGTTTTGGTTTTATTTTTTTATTTTGAGGTGGGGAAGGAACGGCACATAAACTTATGCCTAATTGTGCTGCCAAGTCCTGAACACTTCCAGTTAGGGAATGGAAGGAGAACCTGCACCTCATGTGACCAAGCAGAAGTCCCACTGCAACCTGAGTGTTGACATCTCCCAGTAAAAACTGTGTGTTTTGTTCATACAGCAGAAGATGTTCCCGGAGTATCAATATTTAACTTTGAAAAATAGAAAAATGCAATGTATGTGATGTCAATGTAAAGTAGATAGAAATCACTCTGTTCATGAATAAAACTACCTGCAGTAAAAATTGCTTTCAGCTCTGTATGGAAGGACTCTCTTTTCTGCATTGGTTTCCTTCCTCTGTTTCGCTAATTCATTTTGATCCCTGTGAAGCGTCACTTTCTCTTAGTCTAACAGTTGTGTGTGGCCATTGTGTGCTATGTCTAGGATTCTGGTTTTGTGATGTTGCGTGGCTTCAGTTTGGGGACTGTGAAACTAGTTCACGGTGCAGTGGAAGCACTGGGCATAAAATCAGCTTGTAAGGACAGCAGAACAGAGTATCTAGGAAAGATGTCTTACAGGGTTAAGATAATGCTTTTCAGTGCTGTTGTCAGCAGAGAGAGATCAGTAGCAATAATTGTGGAAATCTCAGATGGGGAAAGGAATGCTGGTGGGTTTAGAAATGGGTAACAAATGGGTTTCTTGTAACTCAGGTAAATGCAGAGGAAAGGATGCTACAAGTCTCTGGATGCAGGT
This sequence comes from Piaya cayana, assembly GCA_013389865.1. Lineage (NCBI taxonomy): Eukaryota > Metazoa > Chordata > Aves > Cuculiformes > Coccyzidae > Piaya > Piaya cayana. The sequence goes on from WAAB01013831.1 coordinate 111,547, forward strand.
GTCTGGGAAGGTAGTGGAGGAGGTAAAGGAGCATTCTTGTACAATGTCATGAAAGCAGGTGAGGGCACAGGACAGTTCTGGTGTGAACAAAAGCAGAATAATGTGGACTCTGTCCTCTAGTTTCTGAACCTATTGTGACCTGGGGATATTTCCCTTACATGGATTGAGTCACTGCTTTTGATGGCACTCCCAGCTAAGACTACAAGTAGGGTGGCTTTCCTTCTTCACCAAGACAGAAGTGATCACAGGATGCTGTTTCAGTCCACAACCATTTTGATAGCTGTTTCCTCTACACTGTGTGTGCCTCTTGCCTTTTTCCTCCTAACTGTCCCAGCACATGAAGATCTTGTAGCCATACGTTCCCACAATCCTGATGCACCTCCCATGCTTACATGCTTCCTCATTATCCCGAGCCGACTTAGATCCCCCCATGTAGATTTCTTTCTGGGTTTATAAGCCGCTGTTAGAGAAAAAGCCCACTGGTCTTTCTATCCACTGCCAGCCTCTTCTACCCCGTCTCCTCTCCATCTGCTCCTAGGGTAGAGCTTGTGCCTTACACAGCTGGTGAGTTGCGGCACAAAACTGCACTGGTATAAGAACGAGAGTGCTGTGCCGACGTTGGATGTGTGAGGGGTATCCGAGGCAGGCACCCTTCCCTCCTTTTATCAGACTGCACTCATTTATTACACCATCTGTTTTCCCAGTGCTGGAGATGATGCTGGGGATATGTGACTTGGGGCACTCAGGCAGAAACTGGCCTGCACAAGGCCAGCCATGTGTTTGCCTCCTAGCAATGCAGCGGTCAGCAGCAAATTCTTTGCCACCGCCTCCTCTCAGTATGGAAGAGAGCAAGCGTGGGCCTGGGTGTGTAGGAGACACAAAGAGATGGAGTGTATGAGGCGGGAGGTGGGGAAGAAGATGAGGGGGGGAGAGAGAGAGGTGTACTGGGGTACATGTGTATCAGCTGGAGAGAACTGTGGGAAGGTGGGACAGACAGACAGATGGGCAGAGTGGGGGAGAAGGAAAGAGAAGAAAGAGGCGGAGAGACAAAGAAATGGGCTGGCTGGGGGACAGCAAGAGAAAAGGTTGTGAAAGAAGGAAAGACAGGCAGATTTGGCAGATGTGGGGTGTAGAGATAGATGGGTTGTCTGTGAGGGAGAGATGTGTGTCGGCTACGTACTACAGTAATAGATATGTGGAGAGCTACAGAGATGGAGATAAAGAGTTTGGGGGGGTGTTCATATAGGCATATGTAAAGGGGAGATGAATGGCAATGAGGAGGAAGAGCCATGAGGAAAGATGAGAGAGATAAAGCAAAAGGAACAAAAGAGCAAGGCTAGAGATGAACTGCAGGGAAGAAAGAGGCATGGGAAGGCAAGGCAGCCCTCAGAGTGCAAACAAGAACTGGGATCGGGCAGGGGGGAGGGAGCAGATTCATATGCGAAGAAAGGAGACTGACAGCACTCTTGTTTGGGTGAGGTTTTCTTATTGGAACCTGAGAGAGGATGCAGGGCAGAGATCAGAGCACAATCCCTCACTACTAAACAGAAGCATTTTTATGCATGCCAGGCTCACTGCCAGTGCACAGAGACCAAATGGACCTGGGAGTATATAAATGCCTCTTTGCCAGTGCAGACTGTTTCCTGTGTGCTGAATGGCAGTGTGTACCTGAGCGTTTNAGAAAAAAAGGAGACTGACAGAACTCATGTTTGGGGCTGAGGCTTTCTTATTGGAACCTGAGAGAGGATGCAGGGCAGAGATCAGAGCACAATCCCTCACTACTAAACAGAAGCATTTTTATGCATGCCAGGCTCACTGCCAGTGCACAGAGACCAAATGGACCTGGGAGTATATAAATGCCTCTTTGCCAGTGCAGACTGTTTCCTGTGTGCTGAATGGCAGTGTGTACCTGAGCGTTTGCAACCTGTGGACTGCCTACTTCCAGTGTACCTGCTTGGCTGCTCAGAGCTGTTTAAGATGGCAGCTCGGGCATTTGTTTATCCTTTTCTTCCTCCTCCTCTTGCCCTTTTCCTCAGAGTGTACTCTCAGTGGAAAAGGAGATTTTAAAAAGCAGTTCTCAAATTCACAGCACCTTCTTAATTCTTCTGCCTCATACAATAGACACCACCTTTATTTGCTGCCTGTTTTGACCTCCCTCCCACTCCCTTTGACCATTTATTTTCTCTTCTGTCCTTTCCTCTGTCTTTTTTCCATCTCTTCCTTTAACTTTCTATCATTTAAAATTTCTACTCTTCCCTGTAACTCCATCTCCCTTTCTCTGTTGTGTTCTAGACTCTTATTTCCATGCCTTCCTTTGTTGTTGCAGCTTATTCCTTCTGCTTGCCCTGTTTCTTTTCTTCTGCTCCTTTTCATCTCTCTCTGATTCCTCTGTTTCCTTCTGTCTGTGCCTGTCTGCCTGCTTTCTCTCACTCACTGTCTGTCTCTCTTGAACTGGGTTGTGAATTCTGTTGGCATCAGAGTGGGACAAACTGTAAAACTGAGGTTCCCGGAGGGCCAGGTTGTGATCATTTTATTTTTACAATGTCCTTGGATGTGTAAAGGTGTTTGTTTGAGGGGGAGGAGCAGTGTCTGTGCTCCATGTGGGAGAAGAGAGAGGAGTGCAGGCCAGAACAAATGAAGCTTATAACTAATATAGGTCAGTTGCAGAGAAGCGTCCCGATGGTCTGTGAAACAAGGGAAGTGGTTTGTAGTTTCAGACTGGCTACTGGAAAGATGGCAACTGAATAGTTTTATCTAAAAGTCGCAAACAACGTGGAAAAGTGTCCTGTCAAAGAAGGGCACTTCTATGCTGTGAGCATAGTGGGAGGACTAGCTCTGCACAAGGGGCTGCTCATCTCCCAACCATCCCCTTCACCCAGGGAATAACCAACCTGAGATTCCTTTTTCCTGCCTCTGAACTGTCTTCTCCTGTGCATAATCCCATGTCCCTGAGACAATGGAGGGGTACAGCTGGCTGAGCTACATCTTCCGTTCCCTGCCAGACTTGCTCATTGTGTCAAAGTGGACAACAACAGACCAAACAAATTAACAATAAACAATACCCCCACACCTTTGGAAGATGAGCTGGAGTGTTTGGCCAGCCTTTGCTGGGGTTTGTGCTGCCAAGGAAACCCACATAGCCAGTGGAGAGGACCTGAGCCTGGTCTGGTGGAGCTGGGTGATCCAAATGCACTGCTGGGTATTGTTTTGCTCTGCAGTAGATTCATCACTTCCCGTGATTTGCCACAGTATGAGTAAACTCTGCTTTCAGGCCATGCCCAGAAATTTTTGCAAGTGGTCTGTAACCACAGCAAAAAACTGAACATGGCAAATCCCAGTGAGCCCACCATTTGGTCTTGGGGCTTCTGATTTAATATCGGTTAAGAACTGTGTTGTTATATGAAGCCAAAGCTAATCTGCTAAAATGACTTTTAGACATCAAAACAGACATCTAGATTTTCAGAGTTATTTGGAGCCTCTACATCTTGGCAAAATCAATGTGAGATGCTGACTGCTCAGCACATCTGAAAATCAGGACAGTTCTTCAATGTCTAAACATGGAGTTAGAAGCCTAAATAGACATGTATTTCATTTGCTTTTTAAAATGGGCCTCCATTCCCAAGGCAGAACGTACGATCTGTCTATGGTTTCTGTCCATGGTATACTCTTCTGTGCACCATCATAATCCTCCAGTCTAGCATCTGACTGGCTTATTCTGAATTATCTATAGGAATTCACACTGGAGATCCTAAACCATTACAGTGGTAATGTGAGACCAAATTCTAGGAGTACCTATTGTGACTCCGTGGGCACAATACATCAGTTGGCTTTCTCTGAAACAGTGTCTAAAGTACATGTACATCTCATAGGATTCTTCCCAGACTCTGTGGGACTGCAGAAAGAAACCCTTCTACCATTAAAATCAGTAGCCTGCTATTGACATCAGTGGGACCTGGTGATTTTGAATTTCCTAAGATTTCCCACTCACTGACCTCCTGAACAGTATTGGGATACCAACAGGCATTGGGATACGAGCTTCTTTCACATACATGAAGCCCCAGTGATACCTCAATGGCTGCTGAGGACCAGGTGGCAAAAGCTCACAGAATCACAGAATCACAGAATCACTGGGTTGGAAGAGACCCACTGGATCATCGAGTCCAACCACTCCCACAAAACACTAAACCATGTCCCTCAGGACCCCGTCCACCCGTAACTTAAACACCTCCAGGGAAGGCGAATCAACCACCTCCCTGGGCAGCATATTCCAGTGCCTAATGACCCTTTCCNCAAGCCAGGATGCCATTGGCCTTCTTGGCCACCTGGGCACACTGCTGGCTCATGTTCAGCCGGCTGTCGACCAACACCCTCAGGTCCCTCTCCTCCTGGCAGCTCGTGTTTGGGCTGGATTGTGGCTTTAAATGATGATATTGAATAGATGAGGGAGCACAGGATCCTCTTCTCCATCCCCATCTGTGCCCTTTACACTGCAAGAAAGCCTGATATCACAAAATATTGATCAGTGTCAACATGAACTATCCTCACTATAGGCCTCACCTTTCCCTCAGCATTTGTTGTTGTGCTGATGCTTCCAGGAAGATTCTGAAAAGCTTCAGCACAGAAGAAAACCCAAGGACTTTCTCTTTCTCACTTTATTCTTTCCAATTCTCCAATTACTGCTATGTTTACATGAAAACAACCTTTTTCCTTCTTTAAGACACGAACTGGAACTGCTGCACTTTTCCTCATTGGAGTTTCATTAATCTATTTGTAAAGAAATGATGATTTCTTTAACTCACAGATTCTGAAGTTGACCAGGAGAGATGATACCTTACCATGAGAGGCAGATCAAGAGTGTGAGTCTGTTCTAGTTACAGCCAGTGGATGGATGGACAAAGACTTTATCAGAAGCAAGACAGTTTACTTGTGCCTTTATTTCATGCAAAACGGGCAATGAGACCCATTGCCTCTCTGATTCATTCTGGAGACCTTTTCCCTATGCCTTGACCTTAGAACAGGTTTTAGTTACAAAACCTCTGCCATAGTCTTTTCACCAACTTTTTGTTTCCTGGAATATACTTCGAGGGTTAGATGTATATGGATGTCAATGGGAAACATCTGTGCCTGATTTTGGATATGAATGGTAAGAAAAAAAATGTCCAGGAAGGATCTAGGAATACAGCAAAGAAGAAGGAACGACTGTATGTTTTTGAGTAGGTGGGGCTTAGATTGGATTTCTATGGTGTACGGTTTATGAAAGAGTAAGGATGTGCAGAGACATGTACTTATTCATATATAGGATGGTCCAGCATGAAGATAGACAGGAATTACAGATTAAGTGTAGAAAAATGTGTGTTCTGCAGTGGAAAAGTATGAGGGGCAGCATCTGGGCAGGGGAAATCATGTCTTTAGTTTAACGTAGTTATGCAAATACATGGGATTAGATATGCTGGTGGGATGGGGAATGTTCTCATAACTGATTAGCTCTGCTAGTCATACTCAGTATGTTTGTATCTACATGTATGCATATGTCCTCACTGAGGATGCTTTACCAAATACTGGAATTCCAGCTGGAGTGACTTGTTAGCAGCCTGCCCTCTGTTAGAGCTAATGGGTTGCATGCATCGATTTTTTTTTTCTGTTCCTATTGATTAGGAGGCTGCTGTGCATACAAAGCTCAACCCAGCATGCAAAGAGAAAGAGAAGCAAAACAGTTCACATCCCAGCAATTCATCATGGTGGAAAATTCATCCTGGGAATCCTAGTCTTTCCGCACTATCTCTTTCAAGTAAAGAAGGAAGTCTTTCCTTTTCTGAAGAAATCACCCCACAGGTCTCATGAGCTGACACTGTTTTTCCAACCATCTTCAAGCAGCAAACATTTCAAAGGTTGCCATTCAATGGAAGATAAGGTTATATGAGAAAAGTTAGTCTTGCATGGAAAGCACAGGATATCTGGCTTCAAGACTCAATCTGAAATAGATACCTTGAGTATCTGTGGGTACCCAATTCGTTTATAACAGCACCCAATTTTCACTAAAATCAGTGCAAGTAGTTTCACTTCAGGGCTTTGACATTATGTTCTGAATTTTTCAGTGCCTCAGTGCCCCTGCAAACTAGTGACCATTACTTTGTAAGAATGTTATGAGGCTAAATCAATTGTTTGCACAAATATTTTGCACATATAAATCAGAAAGTGACCTGGAGTTATTATAACTTCATACTTAGTGCCTGCCAGAGTTCCAGTTATTGCAGTCTTGTAACCTCGTACTGGTGCCTGCCAGAGTTCCACTACTGTCTAATGCAGGAGTTTGTAATGCACTTTCAGGGCAACACCAGCTTCAATTTTTCATCAAAAACAACTCGTTTTAATTGTTAGACCTCTTTACCCTTTATAGCCTTTCTTTTTACTTCCTTTCCAGTTGCAGTGCTACACTAGAGGTGAATCTCCTGTAAGATTTGAATATTTGATGTTTAAACTGCCTTTTATGCTGATCATCATGTTATATGAATCTGAAAATAAAAAGAGAGAACCACTGTGTCTTTTTCCATGTGTATTTATTTCCATCTCTCTCTTTAGCTCATCTCCATCTCTATATTACTATCTCTCTATCATCTCCACCTGTAATTCTCTGGCTAAACCACAAATCTTCTTTCCTCTGTTTGCTGATTTGTTAAACCAATCTAAGGAAACTACCATTATGCAGATATGATGTGAATAATGTTCCTCAAGTGCTTTGGGGCCCTCAGCTTTGGGTACTGTCATTGACTGCTCTGACCACCTCCTCTGCTTGTATAACCATACAGATAGGTGACTTTTTTTTTCCACTTTCTCCAGTGAAGTCTCTTAAATATTAATTCTCTTTCTGCATCATATCTCACTTCTATCTTCACTGGCCCATTGGCTTTCAGTTCTGTAATCATCACCCTAACCCCAATTTATTTTTCCTAACGTCTCCTCTGCTGGTGCATCTGTCTATTAACACCCCTGCTCTGCCTGTGAACACAGCTGCATCAACTCCATCTCTTTTTACATCTCATTACAGCAGCTCCTTCTGAGCTGGCCTCCCCAGGATGAAGATTCCTAGATACAAGTTTTCGTATACTATTACTTTCTGATTTTGTCCTGTGTGCTGAAAATCTCCACTGCAGCACTCAGTGCACAAACATTCTGTTCAGTTCCATTACTATCCTATGGAGTTGCTTCTGACTTCGTGCCCTTCATCTCCCTTCCTGCATCTTTCTTGTGCCCCTTTTTTTTCCGATAGCACTGCCCCTTCTCTCCACAAATAGCAGCACTCTTGGTTTGCCATTGGAAGCAGACTTCCTGTGGCTCACTGTCTCATCAGCTTCTCATTTCAAGTAATTTAAAATGTAATTTAAAATCTCTCTATTTCCTCCAGACTATTAATTTCCCTCTCCTTACTCTTCTGTAGATGTCATTCTGTGTTGTGCTATTCAGTAAGATGCGGCCGTTGTAAAAATCTACCAGCGTTTTTTTAATTCTGTATTCTTGGTTTGTGTTATCATTTTTAGTGATTCTTTGTAGGAAAGATGAATTCTCAGCACTGCATCTGGCCACAGCACAAGCAGTCACACAGGGCGTTCTGGCATTTGCACTGCCTTTGTTCCGTTCTCCTGTGGCATTTAGAACTGTAGAGGGTGTGGAAGGTCGACCCTGGCTGGATGCCAGGCGCTCCCCAAAGCTGCTCTATTACTCTCCCTCTTCGCCTGGACAGGGGAGAGAAACTATAACAAGGGGCTCATGGGCTGAGATAAGGACAGGGAGAGATCACTCAGCAATTACTGTCAGGGGCAAACCAGACTCAACTTGGGGAAATTAATTTAATGTATTACCAATCAAATCAGAGAAAGACAGTGAGAAATAAAAATCAAATCTTAAAACATCTTCCCCCATTCCCCTCTTCTTCCTGGGCTTAACTACACTCCTGACTTTCTGTACCTCTTCTCCACATCCTGGCACAGGGGTATAAGGAATGGGGATTCTGTTCAGTTCATCAAACATTGTTTCTGCTGCTCCCTCCTCCTCAGGGGGAGGACTCCTCACACTCTTCCCCTGTTGGAGTGTGAGGTCCCTCCCATGGGAGACAGTTCCCCATGAACTTCTCATGAGTCCTTCCCACAGCTGTTCTTCAGTAGGAAGGGAGGAAATTCTGCAGTTCTTCACCAGCTGCTCTAGTGTGGGTCCTTTTCAGAGGATGCATTCTTTCAAGAGTAGACTGCTCCAGCATAGGTTCCCCTTGGGTCACAAGTCCTACCAGCAAGCCTGCTCCAGCATGGGCTTCTCTGTTCATGAGGTCCACAGGTCCTGCCAGGAACCTGCTCCTATGTAGGCTTTCTATGGAGTAACAGTCTCCTTTGCACATCCATCTGCTCCAGCGTGGGATCCTCCACAGGCAGCAGGTGGATATTTGCTCAACTGTCAACCTCTACGGACTGCAGGAGGATAGCCTTCCACTCCATGCTCTTTCCTATAGGGTCCAGGGGAATCTCTGCTCTGGCACATGGAGCACCACTTCCCCTCCCTCTCACTGACTTCGGTGTCTGCAAAGTTGTTTCTCTCACATACTCTCACTCCTCAGCTGCAGTTTCCCCCCCTTTCTTAAATATGTTATCCCAAAGGTGCTATCAGCAATGCTGATTGGCTTGGCCTTGGCCAGTGGCACGTCCATCTTAGAGCCAGCTGGCATTGGCTTTATTGGACATGAGAGAAGCTTCTAGTAGGTCCTGACAGAAGTCACCCCTGAAGCCCCACCACCCGCCTCCGACTACCAAAACGTTGCCAGACAGCAGGAAGATAATTATTTCTGGAAACTGGGAAGTGCGAGGCAGGAAGTCATGTTAAGTCCTGAACCTGAGATGTACTGAGCCCTCACGAGTCTCACTCCTCTTAGCCAGAGATTAAAGGGCTTACTACCCTCCAAACCTAACCTTCTTACACTGGCAGTTTCTTTGGGGAGAATATGTCCCTCTCCTGTTGCTGTAGTCACTTGAGATCAAATTGGCCAAAGCTGTGGAAATATTTAATAAAGACAACAGTTCTGGATTGGTTTGAGAATCTCTGTTTTGGCCCAGTTGCAGCTTCACCCTCTGTATCTGCTTGGATTTGTTAAAAGTAAAGATAAGTAATCCTGACATTTCAGCATTGTTTTTCTTGATATACATAAAAACTGTGATTTCTCACAGTGCTTGGGGTCCCCCTGCAAGCCCAAATCTACAATCTCTGCAGTGACTGCTTGGTCACCCAACAAATCTCACAAGACTCAGATACCAACACAAGCAAGCTCCTCCACTCAGAGATAACCCCATCTGTGCAGCCCAGCATACCCTGACCACTACCGTTTGTAGCAGTAAAATAAACGTGTAACCACATGGGCTACACAGGTGAGCCCTAAATGAAAACACACATCATCGTCCCTTTTTCCCTTCCTCTCCTCTTTGAATGCACCGCACTGATTCCAAAAGACCTGAGATGTTTTTGCTTCGACTCCAGATAGGTTTCTTTGTTTTGCATTACTAGAAGATTTGTGCTACATGTTTTTTGAGAGTACAGAGTAATTGAGGAGCCGGCCTTTCCTGGAACCCCACAGTTTGAGTTCTACAGTAAGCTCCATAGATTTCCAGAATGTCTTTCCCATTCACACATAAAATGTTGGTGCCTGGTGGATTTGAGAGCCAGAATAGCCAAAGTTTTTACTCTTCAGAATCTTTCATGCTTCTGGCTCAGTTTTTCTGCACTCCTTTGAAGAGTGAAAATATTTGAATATTAGGGTGGGGTTGGAGGGGCACAACCACCAACACAAAAAGAAAATTACCCAGAGTTTCAAGAATTATTCCTCCCTTACATCTTTCCTCTTCAAGGCCCCTTCCTTCTTTCAGTGGAAATATCCGAGAACTAAAGGAGACGTCCTCAAGTGGTCTTCTCTAGCTTCCTCAATTATGAGGAGTCTCCTCCTCCTCATTGCAGGCCATTTCTGTAGAGCCATGATCTCCCACAGTCTTAGGGGTGGTCTGCATCTCTGCCTTTCAAACTCCTCTAAACCAAGAACAAGTTTAGAAAGCCTCTCCACAGCTAGCATCCTCTGCACTTCTGCAGCTGGCTGTACTCGAAGAGCTAAAGGCGCATTGTGGCCACCTTCCCCCATGGCCCTTCCTCAGCTGTTTGGCAGCTCCGTGAGTGCAGAAAGAGACCTGCAGCTACTGTGGCAGATGACCAGGCCAGGAGTCCCTCATGTGAGGCTAGGGACTGTGTTTGTCCCCCCAAAATGTGTCAGTGGTCTCAGCCTGCACTGTCTCCTACCACTGCCTCCCCATTCCCCTCTCCTTCTTCCCAGGGCTTTTCCTGCCTGCTGGTAGTGATCTGCATATATCTGATGCCATACACCATGAATGCTTGCTGCTAAACACCCCTATCTCAGTCTTGGCTGCAAAGGCCGCCTGCTCTGTGCCCTCCAAATGGAGGAAATGATCAGTGGTCTGTAGGGCAGCCAGTGCCCGCCCTGCTGCTTGCTATAGAGCCCTTTGTGTCCAACAGTCCTGGGGCAGATTGTCCTGAAAGGGTAACCCCTTTCTGTGCCCAGAAAGGAGGAAGGGAAGAGAGATAAATGGAATTATGAAATTGCAATGTGGCTGAAGCCCTACAACCGATCCAACTTCCCAACACCCCATTCCCTCAGCCCTGCTCCCCTCAAAGAATGGCAGTGAACCTAAAGCAGCTCTTCTGCTGTCTTCTTCACTGAACAATGAATCCGATCAGAGAGAAACAAAATTGGTAGCATCAAGAATTAGATTATTTCTTTTCTTTATGATCATTGCATTAATGAGCAGTTACATGTATAGAACCAGGAGGTGACTAATGTAATTAACCTGGTGTAATGATATTGCTGAGGAAGAGAGAGAGGATTATGACATACTTAGATGTCAGTATTGCACAATTTTGTATACGTTCCCGGTACTATCGGGTTGTGTCTGACACAGGAAACTTAAGCAGTGATAGATTTCAGTCTGCATCCATTCAGCTCATGCACTTTTCTGTGTAAAATGAGACTATGAAAGCTGGATTGCTTTCTGGGGGTTGGGGAGGAAGGGATTCATTTTGGTGATTCCTTTCCTTAACAAAATAACGCTAATAATGATAAATCCTCCTTTCTTGTGAAGAATCTTCCCAAAATGTCTGCTTCTCGGAACAGGCATTGGGATTTTACAGAAAGCTATAAAGACAAAGTCAGAACACAGGGATTCACGCAACACCGGTCAGGGGAAGTCAGAGGAATGGAAAATGAGCAACACCAAAACATATGCAACTTGCAGAGGAACCAAGAAGAGCGAAGAGCGAGCACTTAAATATCGTAACAGCGGGAATAATAACAGTAACAAGCGCTCATTTTTTTAAAAAAATTACCCTTCCACGTTACGTTTCACCCATCTCCCGGGGTGACTGAAGTTTCGCGCGGGTTGCGTGAGGCGGAGGTGGGGGCAGAAAGAGCAGAAAAGCGAGAAAGAGGGCGAGCCCCAGCTGCTCCTTCCCCCNCCGCCCGGGGAGCTGTCCTTCAGCACCACCGCCGCGGGGGACTCGTCCAGCGCCGCCGCCGCCGCCGCCTGGATGCAGTAGCGGGGCCCGGGAGTCGCCGGGGGCCGCCGAGGGGCAAGAGGGGACGCAGCCCGGCACCGCTCTGCGCCCCGAGCCCGGGAGAGAAGCCGCCCCTCGCCACCCCTACACCCCCACCCCCGTCCCCCCCTCTCTCCGAGCCCGCCGCTGCCGGGAGTGAGCGTCGCGGCTGTGCGGAAAAGCCATGGGAGGCGAGACCTCGGCACCTGTTCAGCTGAAATCAAGGGCTTACAGTATACTGGGCAGTCTGGCTTGGTGGTAGAAGCGAGCGAAAGGAAGGAGAAGCGAGCAAGAAAAAGTGAGACAGGATTGGAGCAACTGCCGCTGCCGGGAAAAAAAAAATAAAAAACCAAGGAAGATAACTGGGAAGGAAAAGGATTTTCATGGCGCAGGCTGCAGAGCTAAGCAAGAAGACTGAAGGTTGCATCTCTGCTCTTACAGTCTCTAACTGTCTAGGTCCAGATAATGAGAGATTGTGTTGAGGATGCTGCTGCTGCTCCCCCGTTCACTGTGGAAGCCATCTCCAAATTAGCCATTACATATGGAAACTGGAGACCAGAATTTTAGAAAAAGGGATTAAGGCGTCTCGTTTTGGGGGGGGTTCTCTCTTTATTTGTTTGGTTTTTTTCTTGGTTCTTTTCTCTCTTTTTTTTTCTTTTTCCTTTTTCCTTTTTTTATATTTCAACCAGAACGTTTCCAATTTAAAAGGCAAGCCTCCTCCTGTGTGATCTTTCTAATTTACACTCTTTTCCGTGGGCTTTCTTACCTCCCTTTTTTGATATCTATCTCTCTATATATACCCATTACATTATTAGTCGGAATTATTATTCTTTTATTTTATTAAACACACACACCCCAAGAATCAGAAGGCGGTTGGGTATTTGTATAATGAAGAATTATGGGGCTCTTTGACAGAGGTGTTCAGATGCTTTTAACCACCGTTGGTGCTTTCGCTGCCTTCAGCCTGATGACCATAGCTGTGGGGACCGACTACTGGCTTTACTCCAGAGGGGTTTGCAAGACTAAAACTGTCAGTGAGAACGAAACCAGCAAAAAGAACGAGGAAGTCATGACCCATTCTGGATTATGGAGAACCTGCTGCCTGGAAGGTATTTGATTCCGGATCTCCACACACTCACCCTTTCCTCTCCCACCACCCCATGTTCTAACCCCCACCCCCCACCCCAAATAAACCCCTCCACATTCCACCATTTTCTCACTTCATTCCTTTCACCATGGATCGAGAGCGGTGGGCTCAGCTCTCAGGGCACAGAGGCAAGAAGACAGGCAAAACATTCTCTTCGTTCTCTTCTTCCTTCCCCTTCTGCACCCCCCTCCACCACCACCTCCACCACCTTCCCCAAAAATTCACTTCCTCCCTTCAGCTGTAATAATGTGTGCATTACAAAAATATTGAGAGATCCTTTCAAAAAGCAACCGTGCAGTCTGCCTGTCTTCAGCTTGTTTGTATTGCCTGGGAAAGCAGTGCCAAAAATGCTGTATTATTGCTGTGCTCTGACTGTAAGCACAGAGTGAAGTAATTGCTCTCTTTGCAAATGGCTTATTTGCAAAGAGAAAACTAGGAGTGAGGGGTGATGTGGGGAGGGGTGACTGTGAAGCACTTGGAATGCAATTATTAGTGCACTTTACGAAGGAAAAAGAGAGAAAGAGAGGCAACCCTGACATGTACAAAATGCCTCGTACGGTATATCTAACAATTCCAGTCATCTCGAACAGAGTTCATAGCATTTCGTAATGTCTATAAGCATTGGGCTGGGTGCAGAGGAGTCTGTTTGGCGGCTGACTGGTTTGGTTTGGGGCTGGGATTTTTCCCCTGTTTGTTTGTTATCAGGTTGTGGGGTTTTGTTTGGGGCTATTTTTTAAGGTTTATGGTAAAGGCTAAAAATAAACAAGACTCTGAATGGAGAAATCAGCCCAAGTCTGATGTGGTGAAACTGAACAGCAACTCAGTGACATGTCTGATGGCAGAAGAGACACCGCCGCAACCAACTTCTGGAATCAGACGTTCCTAAGGGAGGGGGAAAGAAAAGAGGGGCCGGTGATTTGCTTTTAAATGCGTGCTGTTCGGTAGTGCTATTGGCATACGTGTGGGCTGGGGAGGTGGTCTTCAGCCTGCACTGGAGGGATAGGGGCAACTGATGTAAATGCATGGTTTATGTTACACATGTAGAGAGAAGGAGAGAGCGAGAGCACAGGCGTGCACATTACAGCCCATTGTAAAAGCCCTGTTTGGGAATCAGCTCCCAGCTGGAGGGTGGATTGCTGAGGGTTTATAGACAGAAAGGGATAATGTCTGTGCCTGTTGGTGTCCACCAGAGCTGGGTGTGCCTGGAGGTCCCCAGTGGGAGAGAATGGGGAGTCGGTACCGCAGAACTAATTTTCTAAGACCGGCGCTGGGAGATAGAAGGCGGGGGTGGATGGGGAGAATAAACTATGTATGTCCTGATGTCTCTCACCAAAGCAAGCTAAAGCTGCTGTTTGGTAATGATTGTGCCTGGGAAGAAGCATGAATTTCCCCCCCATTCTTGGTGCAAACGGTTGAGTGATGGCTGGACATGTTTTGAATAGCTAAGTGACTTCATTGAGCGATGGTCTATTTGACGCATACTGCATTTAGTGCCCTTTGTCAACCCAAACTGCTGCCTTTTAACATATCCTGCAGAGGAGCTCTATGCTGAATACTATATGCTGTCTCCACGCCAGAAAATCAATAGCACTAAATTAATGGGGGATGTTTTAAACACAGTCACTCACACACACACATGCATTTCCTCCAGATAGGTAAATATATAGATATATATTAATAAAAAATTAAAAGCCTTTCACACAGCTATTCATTACAATCAGTGAAGGATACATCTCCTTAATTAAAAATTAATGAGAGAAGGAAGGGGGGTAAAAAAAAAAAATGAAGCCCAAATGCCCGTGCGGGGAAGGGAGGCTGTGGGGAAGAGCTCCCCAAGCTGAAGGGTGGAGGGAGGCTGGGGTGGAGACAGCAGCTATGAGGACCCTGGTCCGGAGCAGCAGTGGATTCAGATCATGTCTATCTGCCTACAGAGCTGTACCCAGAGGGACACGGTCTGAAGGGGAGGAGGAAGGGGCGGGTGAGGTTTGTCAGATCGGAGGAGCTTGGGGCTCCTTCTCCTTTACATCTGACAGGACCCCACAGGCACTGTGGAGAAGTGGCTTGCATGACAAGGGAAAGTGCCAGGATGCTTCCAATTAAAAGGTTCAACGTGCCCCCAGCCCTTCCCACCTAGCCACTGCGCTGTCAGCCCAGTCCTCCTGTCCTCCCTGTTGATGCTCTCCAGTAGGCTCAAACCGCAGCCCTGTGTGAGGGGTGCAAAATGCAGCCTGAGAGCAAGTTGCACGGCATGGCAGCGTGCTCTGGTTTGCCCAAGTCATATGAAGGATGACCTGTCCCATTCCCCCACCCCCTGGACGCTGGGCAGAAGTGGCAGGTGGGGCTGGAAGGTGCAACGCACTGCACAGGAGCTGAGACGGGCTCCAAGTCCCTAGCTTGAAGGCACAGGTTGCACCAGAACCTGAACAAGGGCCAGGTAGAAAGAACACCTCCTCAGGAGGCAAAGCCCTGTGGCCGCATGTCAAGCAGGGCCTGGCACAGATGCACCTCATGGGCCAACACGGTACAGGTCTGGCACTGACGCTGCCAGGTTGCCTTTACTTGTCTTCCTGCAGCCCCACAGCCTGCAACGGCTGGTGACTGGTACTCTCTTGCTCCCTGATGAGCACAGCCCAATATCCCCACCAACCCCTGGACAGCAGGCTTTTTACTGTCATGCCTGATTTGCTTACAGGGGGGTTCTCTTCTTTCTCAGCAAAAGGAATCAGAAAGGTGTCCCTGACTGACTTGCTTTCCCTGGTAAAAACTACCTGCCTGATGAGTGGGAGGGAGAAGAGTGCACCAGAGAGTATTTTCCCTCATGATGTAGACAGTGGGCAGATTTGTGGAGGGAAGAACTTGGTCCCAGGAGGCTGTAAAACTGGCAAAACCCTTGGACTCAGCTCACGTTCTGCCCACAGTGTGGCAAAGGCACCTGACAAAGAGTGTGAAATGCTTCTGCTGCCTGGGATGGGTGTCAGGGCAGCTCTGTAGGGTGAGGGGAAGTAGTGAAGAGGAGAACAGGTGTATTTTTAGCAAACAAATAACCAAAGAAGGCACCCAAACTGCCTCCTGCTACTGGTAGGAAGCCTCTGACTGAGTTGTTTTCATTTTGGGGGATGTGGGGAAATGGTGGCATTAGTCAATACTATAGGCTGTCAGAGACAATGGACTCCTTGTGTTCAAAATATTGTGCTAAATTGCCTTTTCTTTTCTTGGACAAGATATCCAACGGGAGACATTGACATGGGGACTTGGTCTTGGGCTGCAGGCACAGATAAGCTGTGGTCAGAATTGGAAGCTCCTTCTGAAGACTTTCAATTTTCAGGTTCCTCTCTCTCCAGTCATTCAGTTCCTCACAGTGGGCTTTCAGTCATCATTTTCAGATCTTTGTATTGCTCCAAAGGGAATGTCATTTAGGATGTTCCTCCTCTATCAAGATTTCTTACGCCCCTTTCCTGCGTCCTAGAGTGAGCCCATGCCCCTGAAGGAGAAAGGTGGTGTCAGTTCACATTACTGCACATCATACTTCCGATATTTCTTCCTAATTTTCTTCAAGATAATCCTTTCTCAGACTCTGAGGTTGCCCAAATGTGTCCCCAGGCCATTAAAAGACCTTTTCCCCTCAAGAAAAATGGCTTTTCTTAGCCCTTTAACTAGCTAGGTGCAAAACACAGACATACACCAAGCAATTGCAATCTGCAAGCTCATGCCACACATGGATACTGCACCTCTTACAACTTTGAAATGGCTGCAGATCTTCCAGCCTAATTCCTTCTTGGCACCAAATGCTTTAAAACCACTTTTTATTATGAGTGATGCCTTGTCTAATTCTTTCATTAGCTCCTGTAGATCCCCTACAGTATCTCAAAAAGTGAGCGACGATGCCTTATCAAGGTCTTATGAAGCAAGCAAATGAAATGTATTTTATATCTGTAGGTTATTGGTTTTGTCATGTTGTCATTATTATTAGGAAAGAGATAGGTCTGGGAGGCTTTTATACTAAGAACAAGAAAAAGAAGAGTCCAAGGCAGGCAGGCATGAGTGATGCGCATGGGGTTAGACATCCCTGTAGATCTGACTGGTGTGAAGGCAAGTAATTGAATGGATGTTGGTGCAGAAAATAATTCCTGCCTAGAGACCCTTCCCAAGGAAAATTAATGAGCTGATCTGTTCCCTTTTCAGCTTGTTATATCTGAACAGCGCATGAGAGTTAAGTGCAGTTTCAGTGTTTGCAAAAATGAAGAGCTGACAGCAAAGCGGGCCAGGGCACAGGCAGTGGACAAGCTTCTGCCAGAAAATTGTGATGCTGCATCTCTCCTCGCATTGCCTTCTCCCACTGCTGTTTGCTCCTGGGCTACTTCTTTCCTTTCACACCCATCTTATGAGAGTTTTTTCCTTCTCTCTCCCTACTACCTTTCCCAATTTCCTTTCTTTTAGCCTTCATTTCTGTCAGTATCCCAAGTTTCACCCTGCAGAATTGCCTGCCATCCTACATCCAAGGATCCACAAATTTGCCAGAGTCCTTTCCCCAGACTTTTGCTGTCCTAACCCAGGGGTTTTTTTCTGAATATGCAGTGAAAATAGCAGTAGGTTAAGTCAGGGTCTCCATGTCTTTGCAATTCAGGACCAGGAACAGCCTATCACAGCCCTGAGATGCAGCAGGAGGCAATGGCCCGGCACATAGCTGATTGCTGCTGGCATTGCATCTGCCAGGGAGAAGGAGGATGAAGAGCTGGACAGGCCTTGAATGAAGAGGAAGACAAAGGATTTTAAAAATTGTGTTGGCAGATGGCAAGGGAGAATTACTCAGGATACTAGACTTTGGTGGGTTTGGTTGTTTGGCTCTCCTCTCAGCTTAAATTCACACCTGACTGTAAGTCAACGAGAAGCTAGGGATGTGAGGGGCTGAGACCTGCAAGCTCAGTTCTTGTGTAAGGTTTGACAAGGAAATGCTGTTCCTCGCTATGAGTTGTTAGAACTGACTTTTAAATTGCTCTTAAATTATGAATCTTCCTACTGAGAGAAAAAGAGGAATGGGTTAATATTGTCCTGAAATGCACCAGAAATTGCCTTGCTGAAGAGAGTGAGAGCGAAATGCAGTGGGAGGGACATGGAGATGCAGTGTGGCAGCAGTAATGTATAAAGAAATTACACAGAGACAGAACAAATGCCTCTTTGCCAGGGAGACCAGGAGCTATTCCTATCCAGTGTTTCCATTTTAACCCATCCCTTTCCCCATGCCGCCTTCTGAGCCCCTGTCTCACTTCACTGTGTTTTGCTATGATCTAAGCTAGAGTTTTGGGGGAGGAGGACCACTGAGGCTTAACAGTAGAATCTCCATATTTGTTTAATTTAAAATCAGTAGTGAGGAGGTTGCCGTGGGGAGCAGGGAACATTTCAGACTCTCACATGGCTCTGCCCCCTGCCCCTGTTTTAAGAGCAGATTCCCAATCAAGCATACCCGATTTATCCCAGAGGGAGCCCTCGCTGCTCCATTCTGTGCTGCTTCTCCCTTCCATATTGCACTCGTTGTCAGGAGATGTGCTGCTGCCTTTCATGACACAAAATCTTCCACCTTGCAGGGGGCTCTTAGGTAGGGAAGGGGGTGCTGCTGGGGAAATGGGTTAGCAGTGGGGCTCTCACTCCGTCTCCTCCCCCTGCAGCCCTCATCCCAGGGTGACAGCTACCCGGCAGGGGAAACAGTGCAGAACAGGTCAGGGATACACAGAACATACTGTAAATACAATACACCTAAAAGTTATTTTTCCCTTGCCTGTTAGACCCCAGCTTTTCCCTCGCCCTCCATCTTTGACTCATTCTATCCATCTCCATTTTAATTTGTTCTTGTTTCCCTACCCTGTTTTTCATATTTTTTCTTTCTCTTTCATCTTCATGTCTCTTCCGTGCTTTCTCTCAAAAGCAGCTTTTCCTTCATTATTTCTCAGTTTCTCTCCAAGTTCTGTAAGGCCTATCCCCCTCACTAATTCCTCTTTTATATTATCTTGTCCTTGTTCTCCTCTGTCCCTTTTGCTCCTGCCATCTCGTCCGTCTGTCCTCTTTCATCTTCTCTCTGCCATCATTTCCCCCTGGCTTTTCCCCATCTCACATACAGTCATCCCCTGCTAGCCAAAAGACCCCATCCATTTGGAGCTGTGCTGCCTCTAGTTTCTAAAGCAACTCTTTTCTGACCCCTCCCTGGCTCTCCTACTCCTCCTTTCTCTGGCCAGTGCACCCCCTTCTCGAAGCATTGTCTGACACTGGTTGCTGTCACTGTCTTCTCTTATCCTCAGGGTAGCCCAGCTACCTCTGATTGGGGTGAGACCCAAGTCCCTCCTTTTGCTCCCTTCAGTGCTCATTGCCCGTGGTCAAACCAACATTGCTTCACTTTGCTGCCTCCAAGCTCCCGTGACCGGAGGGCTTACTGGCAGCTCAGTTGATGAGCTGGCTCATCTGCATGCAGCCAGCAACTGGGCTGGAAGGAGCTCATGGCAGCCCTAAATACCCTCCCTGGCAACCCTCAGACATGGATCAGGCCAGGATCCAAATGGAAAATAAGGGTCTTTGTAGTCACAAGCCTGGGGCAGTTGTTGTGCGCTACAGTGAAAGATCTCTGGTTGTCAGGATGAAGTGGTCCTTTTCAAGCTGTTTAGAGGGGGACGATTTTCTCTGAGACTCTGAGGAACACTCCAGGGGGTGAGGTGAACGGGGCTGGGGGTCTCTCAGTGATCATCTGAATGAATCCCAATGAGTCAGGTCAGATTGTACCATTGACTGGGAAGGGGGGGGGGGGAAAGTGGGGTTTGTACCATGCAGGGCTCTACGTGAACCATGGCAGCTCTATGGATGCCAGAAAGAGAGATACCACTGTCATTGGCCCAGTGCAGCACACAGTTGCAGATAGAAAACTCACCACCAGCAAGTCCCTAGGCGTAAAGAGCAGAGCAGAGAGACAACAGAGAGTGCAGGAACAAGACTTGTCCCAGGAGGGGATTTGCAAAGTCAAAAGAAGTTTCATAAAAGGGGGACAGGAACAAGGAAGAGTAGGAAAGACCAAGCGTGTGAAGGCAGCCTGCAACACTAGACATGTTTGCCTGGAAAAGGAGGTGAATGAGAGGGAAAGCGATTGGATTGTATTGAATAATGAATGGGCTAGGGAAGATGGATCAGTAGCTCTTGATTTCCCCATTTTGTAACACACAGACAAGAGGACCTGACATGAGTCACCGGAGACCCAGTTAAAGCTTTCTCATTTGATGCATATCAGGGCTGTGGAGCTCATTGCCACTGGAGCTCCTGTGGCCAAGATTTTGACAACATTTAGTAAGCAAGTGGGCCTTTACGACACAGTTCACAAAAACTAAGCATCCTCCTAATGGATGTGAACAGTATTTTGGATGTTTCATAATTCAGCAATTAAGCCAGTCGCCATAAAAACTAGGATAACATTTCACAAGGGCAATCCATCCCCTATCTGACTGCCGTGTGCTTCCTGCCTCTTCCCTGAAACATTTGTCAGGGATTAAACGGAGCTCAGATTTACTTAGTCTGGCATTTCCTTTGTTTCTAGGTGCTACGCTATGCAGTTGCAATATAAGATACAAACTAGGGCCTGCGTTTCTTCTGGTGTCAATGACTGCCCTAATTTCACAAATTCACAGCAAGTTTAGATATTTCTATCGCTTTTTGCCAGGAAGGATCTGGGATAGAAGCCAATTAAGAGCATATGGAATTAGGTGGAGTCCTTTTTCTTTACACCCTAGCGTATAAAGTAACTAGTTAGCAATGAAGGTGCTATATATGTGCAAAGAATTATTATTGTTGAATTCCCTGCTTCCCAGAAAGCAATAGGCTTTGGGTCTCTTTGATGCTATCATGACTAAATTAGAAATGAGGTTGTCTCTTTTCTCTTGTATCTCTGGAAATGATTACTGAACTGGCATCTGATGACGTACAAAACTGTAGTGTTTCTATGCACAAGAGATGAAGGTCCGATCCTCCCCTCGTTTGCACTGATGCAACCTCACTGACTCGGATGGGGCCACACAGTTTACACTGTGCGTGTAAACAAGGGGAGAATGAGGCTGAGGAAGGGTTGTGTGTGCTTTAAACAACCATGCCCCGAAGGTCACTGCATGTCCCTGCTTTTCCAATGCCGTACCAAATAAACCAGGGGCTAAATTCACTTCCAGTGTGAGTGGGTTGAACAGCCCCAAATTTAATGAGATTCTGCACTTATTTATGCCAGCTGTTCACCCAGTCCAGCAGTTCCCCTTTTTAGCTATTTCCACTTTCATAGTCTTACACCCTCATTAGAAAAATTTAACCTGGCTGCCCTCCCTGTGGGGCAAAAAACCTCTTACGGACTCCTCACTTGGGATCAATGAGTGTATAAAATGGCAGACGTGACCATGAACCCCTTGGCATTCACCTTGCTTTTTTTCTTCTTCCTGCATTTCTGCCTTTCATTGAATCTGTTCCATTCACTGACAGCTTTCTGTCTCCCAGTCCCATTTACCCTCTTTGTGTTACAGAAAAGCTCTCCCATAAAATTCCAAACTACATGATCAGAGTTTTCATAACAAGCCCTGCAGGATAGGTGAAATCCACTTCTGTTTCTGAGGCACAGGCTGCTGAAGATTTTACACTAGCTTCCTATCAAAGCTATAACTCCCCAGAGAAGCATATGGACTTTATCCTGCACCTCCTTTTCCCCCAGAGCATATACTAGTGCCTGCTAGCTGTGAAAAACAGAAAAAGAGGATGGTATACAAAATCTTGAGAATGCAATGCCATTCTGTCCATGAGTAGGAATTTTTCTGATGTGTGTTTTTGCTAGAAGCAAACAACTATAAGTTTCTGATTTAGCTTGTTGTATAAAGTACACATTCTGTCAAATAAAGAACAACACTATCCACCTCCGTCCCCTGGATTTTCTATCCCTTTCTGATTTTTCTCTCCTTATTTCTCAGTTTTCATTCTCCCCCTGAACATGATTTTTTTTTTTAGTGTTTGTTTTATTTTTCTCCTCCCACTGCTTCCTAACTACATTTCATTCTTAAATTTGCTACCGCTCAGAGAACTTCTGTCTTTCTTAGGTTTGTTCATACCACCAGCGTAGCTGCAGTGTGACAGATTACTTTTGAACACTGAATATTTCCCAGATTTATGGTAACGTTCATTCAGTGTCATAGACCAAGCACTCTCAATCAAACCACTTTTTGATCCAACCCTATTTGCTGCCTTCTGTAACCTAACTGTGCTCTGTCCATTGTGAACAGCAAATTTCTGAGAACCTGCTCCTGGAGCTATATTTCCTTCTGAAGATTTTATCTAATACTTTTCTTTCTTGGTTTCAATTCTTCTTCATTCTCTCCAAGGCTCCTCTTCAGAATTCACTGTATGTTCTTTTCTTCTCTTTTTCTCCATCTCACACATCTGCCATTTTCTCCCTCAGCCCATGACCCTGATGACATTTCTTCTCTTCCCTTTACATTTCTAGCCCTCAGTCCTTCTCAGTAGGAGACATCCCTCTTGATCCCGTTCTGTTCAGCCTCTATGGAGAGGTGGTGGAAAAGGGTTGACAACTAAGTGTGTTCCTGTGTGTGAATGTGTGTATGTGCACATGTGCACATGTGCATCTCCTTTCAGATATGGTTGGTATGAAAGCTGGGTGGTTGAGATGAAGTGGCCTGGCTCTGACTTTTGCCTTTCAGACAGACATGAGAAGTCATTTTCGAATGCAGATGCCCCCTAGAATTGCCTTCAGAGTACACGGTCTCAAGGGATCAATCATCAAGAATTTCTGCTGCTTCCTTTTAGATTCAAACATTGCCCTTTTCCTTAGGCTGAGGGTCATGGTTTTTTGAAGGGCAGTGGAAGAATCATGAAAGAAGACATTTTTCTCTTGCTCGTTTTTGAGTGAGGGAGTGAATGAACTGTGATAAATATTTTTCTGTAGAGCTGTCTCAAAGAAGTGGCAAAGGAAACAGATGGCAAAGGCCCTTTATAGGCAGCTGCTGTTGTCTCTTAAGGTGTTACCAGCACAAGAAAAGTGGTTTTAATTGGGGATCTTCAAGATCAGCAGCACCTGAAAGGACTTGAGCAGGAAAGAATATCACACAGAGTGAAGCGGTGAGAGGGGTGAGATAGAAATCAAATATTCAGAGACTAAAGAATGGTCCTTGAAAGGTGAAGTACACTGAATAGATTGAGGCAACTATGAAGTTTTACTAAATGGTGTGGCCACAGGATGGAAGATTTGCCTGCATTTGGGAATTTATACTTGGCCACAGACAGCGGGAATATTGTGGGCCTAGTGAAGAAGGTGGTTTAGGGTATTTTAGGGACTGATAAGAGGGGATGATGTCCAGAGGAAAGAGCTGAGTGAGAGACAGATATCCCAAACACACTATGGAAATGCAGCCAGGGAAGAGAAGTCCAGGGTTAGCTAGCTCTAGGTCTCTATCTCCTTCAGCTTGCTTCAGTGCACCCCTGCAGTGTATGATGAGCAGGTGCTACACTTCAGTGTAGAAACCTCTATCCCAGATTGTCCTCAAATAATTTGCCTGCCTGAAGACCTGTCATCTCAGTTTACGCAGCACAAAGAGAAATAATAAGTTGTTCTGTAAAACAACAGAAGTGGAGACATGTAGACATTCTCTCAAGAAATAACCAAGGCTAGATTCCTTCATGACTTCCAGTCTGGAAGTGATCGCACAGTGGGCTAGACCCATCATGGAGTTGTTTAAATCTCTCCTGCTCTTCTTGTTTCCCAAAAAGCAGGAGCCACGTATCCATTTCAAGGAAGAGAAAAATCACAGAGAAGTTCAATAGGAAGCTTGGGAAGAAGCTAGGGAGAATGACAGATTCTGTCATGAAGTGGAAGAATTCAAGTAGCAGAGCAGCTAGGAACAGACCAAGTGTTAGGGATTAATTGGAGCTGCACATTACAGTGTCCTCCAGCTGAAACTACCTCCATCACAACCATACTCTAGGACCTCACAGTCTCGAAGAAAACAACTGCCAAGAGCAGAGCAGTGCAGCTGTTAAGCTGTTGGGAAAGGGGGAAACAGATAAACTAATATGCCTACCCTGCTGAGTGAGCTGCAGTGCAAACGGCAGCACAACACCCGGGAAAAGCATGGGATGACAATTTTCCTAAATTTCAGGTGACCACCTAATCATTGCACCGCTCTTCTCCAATCATCACACCACTTTTCCCCTTTTCAGATATCACTTTGTCTGTGTGTTCACAAGAAAGCATAACTCAGAAAGCCAAAGAACAGCTTTCCAGGAATTAATTCCAGGGGCTGTGTAAGATAACAGGAGAAAGGTGTTTTTCTGTATGCCGCATCATTATAGCTTGGCCCACATTTACAGGAACAGTGAAAGGAAAAGCATGCAGAGCAAAGCAAGACTGTGAGAAAGAGCACTGTGTGGATGTAAAGGCACTGGAGCCAGGGAGGATTTATTCTCTTCTGCAGAAATTGAAAGGATGGGAAGTTTCTGGGAGTAGACTGACTCATCTGTGGAGGAAAACATCTCTGTGTGCTGGAAACGGAGGGATGATTTGGACTGGACTGGTCTGTGGCAACTGGAAAGCACAGCTGACCAGATGGAAAAACTAGGCACAAGGGGACTCAGGACTTGGCCGTGGCACAGTATGGCGAGGTGGCAATGTAACAGGAGTGCAATGCAAGTGCTGTAAGGAGGTAATTGAGAAATATGGTCTGCAAGAGGTGAGTGAGTCAGGAGAAATCCTGGGAATCAGAGGTAGGAGAGACTTGAATTGCTGATAGGAGTAGGAATATCAGCTGGAGCAAATGCATGGAGAGACAGGCATCCTCACCCACCTTCTCTGCTTTGTGGAATGGGATGGATTTTCTCCTGTCTGATGCCAACATCTGCCATCCCTAATGCCCTTTTGTTCCTCTCCCTGCTTCTCCAACCCATGGGAGAAGGTAGGGCTTACACACACACACAGACGGAGCAGCATCAATGACACAAACCAACCAACCATGGACCCACACCAGTTTGGAAAGTATGACTGGTGATCATGGTTCCTTGTGGTAAATTCTGACAAAGGAAAGCTGAAGAGAGGAATCGAGCTGGAATATAATTTTTTTTTCCTGAATTGGTCATGTCAAGGAATTTATTTGTGTAAGAAACTCGAGGCAGATATGGGCACCTCCTACACTGAGGTTCTCTGCTGGTCTCACAGTGATAAGCACATGAATTTTTCCTTCTGGAGGGTACAGTTTTTGTGGCAGAGGACCCATGGTTTGACCAGATTAACGTTTGTAAAGCAGGAGAACCAAAACTTAATGCTCATCTCTGGTTGTTACTCTTCAGCACGGGGTCTTTGACTATTTCGTATTTTATTGCCATTGTAGCTACACCAAAACACTTCATGTAAGGTGGAAATACCCTTATGCTAGACACCATACATACACAAAAGCTGTCGGCCCTACATCAAAGAAGTGACAATCTAAGATGACAAATGACATATGAAAGGCAGCAAAGCAGAAGACAGAAAACGTGTAGAACTTGTTTCTGCATTGTTGCTTTTGACATCAGTAAGAGGGCATTACACCTAGAACTGACTTCACCTTGTTCTCCAGGCAGAGCATAATGCCGAATACGGCATGTCTGCCCAGTGCCAGGCAACGCCAGAAGGAGATACCCAAATAACTCTAAGCAAGCTAGCTTAGGTATTTCAAGCCCTAATGGCTGCTCAAGCATGGTGCTCTGCATGGGTAAATTAGCAGCGTGTCTGAGAGCTGTCAGGATATGGCACTTACTCAGGTGTGCTGATTCCAAGGCCCATGCGAGGTCATATTACATTGTGACATGGAGACTTACAGTACGAGCTTCTCTCAGCTCTCAATCCAAATATAACTCCTTCATCCCCAAAATGGCATGACTATGTGATTGGAGGGGGTTTTCCCCCTACACGGTAACCACAGGTGGTCTGAAAGAAATGAATGAATGCATCTCATTTTGATTCCCTTGGGAGGGGTACTGTACTATTTGGGGTTCTGAACGAGAGTTTGGTCCCAGATGTGTTTCTGAATGCTTGAGAAACCTGGAGTCAGAAGATGTCATCACAGCTGAATTTCTCCTTTGCCATTTTAGCAGGCAAGGCTGAAGGACACAGACACTAATCTCCATGTGACCTGCAGATCCTGTCCTTTCACATGAGGGCTGAAGCTTGCTGAAAAGGCAATGCTAGGATGCTTTTTGCCCATGTGGCATCTGCCCTGGGGATACATGGCCACTTCTCTCTCTGGGGCTGTCATTTACCAGTGAAAATTCATTGGATTCATGAGAAAACTGCAGGATTTGCCAGCAAAGGAATAGTTTGTTCTGAAAATAAATAAAATCTGATCTGGAGGTGGTAATTTACTCAGGCACCCAAGAGATCACTTATTTTGAGTATCTTGTTTAATTCTCACTGAGACTGCTAGTTTTCTGTCATTCTTGATCTCAGTTTTCTTGGGAAAAGGTGTAATATGTTACATGGCTTCTTCCTGTAATAAAAACAAAAGAAGGGACTCAAGGAACTGAAAGGCTCCATGCCCATCGCTTCACTGAGCTGCACCACAGCAGGGACAGAGGTTGAACTCAAACACAAATTCTCAGGACCTATATGAAGCCCTACTCTTCTTTGGGATCTGTGTGAAGAATGGGATTTCTGCAACAGATACACAGTCAGTAGCTTTTCCCAAATAATGAACTAATGAGAAATACTAAAAATAGGCTGCATTGGAACATCAGTTCAGCCATTTGGAATGTAGAGCAAATGGCACTGAATGTGTTTAATGAAGTGAAAGAGCTTTGTTTTTAATCACTGAGCTATTGATAAAATGTTGATAGGTGATCAAATGTGGACTTTGCTTTCAAATGTTGTGACTTCATGAACCTGCTAAAACCCTCTTGAGCCACCCTTGTTCCTTTCATTGCTAATATAGTAAGACTTTCTGCCCTTTTCAGGACCTAAAATAACAGTAAATGTAATGTTGTCTTTTTTTTCCGGATAATAAACATTTAGCCTCTGGGCCAGTGATCAATTTTCAAGAATAAATGGTCATAGTTGTACAAAATCAGACCCTGGGAACTGGGTCGGATATGTGAGAGAAGATGACAAGATGGGAGGCAGATCAGTTCGCATGTCTACATGCTGCTAAAAGACCACACCATTAAATTAGGAGGACGGTATGAGCAAATGAGGGAGAATCTAGTTATCGGCTGTACAGCAGCAAAATGAGTGGGGAATTGAGGTGGAGCCTACAGCTGAAGGAAGATTTCATTTTTGTGCAAGGAAGGAAGTGAGCTGGGACCTCATGGATGTTAGACCAAGGGATATGCAAAAGGAGTAGAGTAAATTGAGGCTCTAATAGGAAAAAAAATAGGTTTATTATGAAGGTCAAGGCAATATTGTTTAATCAGTTTAGTTCATGATAGATCCTATTTGTTGTCCTTCACATGCGGACTAGATCTTCAAACGTGTCTGGATTATACTGAGTCCAGAATGACAGAGGAGGAGAAAAGTCTTAAAATGCCACCACATTCACATGTCCCTGAACAGGATTTCTCTTATATACTGAATGTCTTCAGGAGGAATTTAAGCAAATTCTTCAGTGGTTTATGCTATTAAATGGGGCAAAACAACTGGAATGAATTTGGCTGACATACATGAAATACACTAGTTATTTTAGTGGGCAGTTTGCTATGCAACATCAAGATACCTTTACTTGTTCTTCCAATGGAGAACAGCAGCAGTGTCTTTCTCACGTTCTGCAGGAAAACTCAAACCATATTTAAAATATAGCTTACATATTTTACAACAACATTTTAACACTGGTATGCTTAGCACACACTGTCCTCAACAGTTCCACATTAATGTTATTGGTGGGGGGAGATCACCCAACCTGTGCTAAGCCAGTATGGTAATTAATTAGTTGATCAAACATTTGTATTCTGATTATAAACTCACAAATTATTCAACTCTGTCCCATTAGGAACAAGGTTTTTCTTTTAACCTCAACTGCAAGTCAGTTTGTCCATCAATTACAACATGCTCATACCGTAGGGTGATGAGAGCAGCAAGAAAAGCCTAAATGGGTTGTTAGCAAGTGCTACAGGTAAAACAGAGATGTATTTCATTAGTGTTGGGAAGATTGGCCACTCTTTAATTGGATGAATCATCCAATGGGTGTGTCCCCAAAGCCAATCAGAGCGTGCCAGTTCAGTAGAGCCACAGTGAGCAATGCTGTGCTGCGTCATTTGGCATTCTCTGGTGAGTGATTAAATACATGTCATTTATAATAAATCAAATGTTGTCACAGGGTCAATCTGGTGGGTCATGCTAGGTTATTGTGGTGATTTTGCACTGATTATATCAGGAACTACTGTGTCATACAAGTTTTTGTTAGGTCATGCTGGGTTCCTCATACACCATTTCTTGAACTTGCCAGGAGCCCTGCTGGAGTACATCAGGGGAACGATGAGCAGGGTTTGCTGTGTAGTCTTCTAGTGCACCTGGTTACGGCCTCTTCTCAAGGATGAAGTATCTCTTCTCTGGAAAATGTGCATTTGTCTCATTTATTAGTTTAAACAGCCACTATGACTTTTGTGATTTGTCTCCTCCAAAATGACACGTGCCCAAGGCTCAAAACTCAAGATCTAGTCTTGAGACAGAGACTTCTTTTTTTTCAGAAAAGAAAACATCATGCTATTCCACTTAATTATATTGCTGCCTGACTCCACAGAGTCGGAAAGAGATCCTGCCCTCTTCTAACATTGCTGCACATTACTGGTTTAAGTGGCTACTTGGGGATCATCCTCTTACAGGGAAACTCCCACATAGCGAAGAAATGAATAAACTTCCCTTCAATTAGGGGATGTGGCCAAAGGAACATTACTATAAGTAACAAGACATTACGTTCCACGAGTCCCCTGATTCGTTGCTATCTTGTTTTGAGTTGCGGTTTGGTCAGGTATATGTTAGAACAGCCCTGAGGTGTCTCTAACTTGCATCAGAGACTAAGCCAATCTCTTCTGGTCTGATGGCCAGAAAAAATACAACTGCAGTACAAAACTACCTTTAACCTCCACACTATCCACCTCGTTTCAGATAAAACTGAGAAAGCTAGAAAGCCACATCTTCCCTACAGAAGTGGCTTTGAATGTAAGGGTTTAAAATGCTGGCAATTTTATGCACAGAAAGACAATTCTAAGATTTTCTTGAAGATCATTGTGGCCACCTGTGAAGTCTGTTGGGTCTGGTTAGGTGAGTAGTAACCGATGCTTGCTTTCACATGGAAGGAGCATCAGAATAGTCTCAATAACATTTTTAAACCTCTCAAAATAAATTTGTTTTCCACGATGCACATGGCACTTCCAGAACAGAGAGTGGAAAATTGTGGTATGAAGTTTTACTGGTACAAATCAAGATGACAGGTGATTTACTGAAGGAAATGTCTGATTATTCATCAGTAGAACCAATGCTGCTGGTGAGGTTTCAACTTGTGCTTTCTATACATGCCATTGGTGTCCTCACCCCACAGCAACAGAAGTTCTTCTGCCTCTGCAGGTTTTTTCAGTCCTTGATGAATTTCATCACGCAGTGCTCCTGCAGCACGAGAAAATGCTCCATACCCATTCTGCATGTGGAAAATTTCAGACATAAGAAGGTTAAGTGTTTAGCCAAGTAAGCACAAGGACAGTGGCAGAGTTATATGCACTTTTTGCCAAGTCTTGGTCCATAACCACATCACTCCACCATCCTTCCAGAGTGCTGTCTACCTGGCCCTACTGCCTCACTCCACAGAAGGGCATTGCCAGTTTTCCAAGTGTGAAGTACATAGCTGGACTCTAAAGCACCATGGAAATGTCATGGATTACAATCAGTAATGTATTAGAGATGGTTCAAGCTCTACAGTACTTCTTGCAAGCTCGCAGATCCTTTGAACATAGGAGGTCTTCTAATGGAGTCAGTGAGTGAGCCAGGAAAAAAGTTATTCCCTCTGCAATTGAAATAAAATTCATCTTTTCCTCAGCAGAGCTATTTTAAGTCATTCATTATTATGTTTTTCTCTCCAAAGCAGGACCTGTTTGATGCTCAGAGGTTGTCAGAACCAAAGGGGAAAGAGGGAACACTGTGGTATTGTTCTTACTGCAATTGCAGACATACTTGGTACCTTAAAAAGATTTTATTAAAAAAACAAACTGACTCTACAATGCTTTGAGTGAGAAGAAGAAAAATAGCAGAGGAAAAAAGAAAAAGAAAATCCATGCTGTTGAAGTCTCGGGCAGTGTCAGGGAAGTAAGGTCTAAAGTTGACATAAGTGAGCACAAATCACTGATTCTTATGTTCAGTGATGATGCACGTGAGGTTAAAACACAGATTATCTCATTTAACCTTCATGATGTAGAACAGATCCAATACTGAGTTCCTGTGTACATCTGTGGCAGATGGTGTTTAATAGCAACTACAGTCACTGTGGGTATGCCTTTCCACATCTTGCTGGATTCCAACTTCATCCTCAGGCTTTCCATGTCAATTGTGACTCACCTGGGGAAATTCTCAGGTGTGCTTTTCTACTGCAAAAACAAGGTCTGGAAATGCATCCGTATTAACTTGCCACAGCAGCACAGCCTCATGTGTGCTGTGTGATGCAGGCAAAGACACAGTTGGGCTCTTCACATTGCTTCTTTTCTTCCACACACCAGCACAAAGAACTATCTCACTACAGTCCATTCATTTATTTCTCCACCTGCTCATTTGGAGCACATCCAGAGAAGGGCAATGAAGCTTGTGAAGGGGCTGGAGAAGAAGCCTTATGAAGGGTGGCTGAGGGAACTGGGGTTGTTTACCCTGGAGATAAGGAGACTCAGGGGAGACCTTATCACTGTCTACAACTGCCTGAAAGGAGGTTGTAGTAAGGTGGGCGTCGATCTCTTAAGTGACAGGTGATAGGACGAGAGGAAATGGCTTCAAGTTGCAAGAAGGAAGATTCAGATTAGACACCGGGAAAAATTTCATTGCTGAAAGGGTTATCAGTTACTGGCAGAGGCTGCCCAGAGAGTTGGCTGAGTCCCTATCCCTGGAGGAATTTAAAAGACGGGAAGATGAAGTGCTCAAGGATATGGTTTAGCGGACAGGTACAGTTGGACTTGATGACCTCAAAGGTCTTTTACAACCAAGCAATTCTACGTTTCTATGATCTCTGGTTTATTAATTTCTCATTCATGTTCAGCAGGTGCCTTCACTTCCCAAGCATGTTCCCTGATCTTTCCCAATGTCAACTGTGGAGCTAAAAAGGGATTTTCTAAGTTTGATTGATCAGGTTGTCACAAACCTGGCTGGGAGCCATTTGTTGGACATTCATCAGACTGCTACCACAGAATCCAGCTGCTGAGTTTCTAATGTGCTTTTAGCCTCTGGAGCATAAAGAGAGACAAAAGCACTACACCTGCCTGGACACCTCCAGAAATGCACAGAGCCTTTATCAACCATCCTCTTCTGAGAGCTTGACCTCCTACTGCAGTTGCCTCTCCCTGCAGTCTAGCACAACTTCCCTAGGTAGCTGAAGTGCAGTCTTTCACAGAATCCTATCAGGATGCATGAGCCTACTGGCTTATATTTTAATTCATCAGGGACTTCTAGATGTAAAAAATGTGTGATAAAGATGAACTTGCACATACTGTCTGTATCCAGCATCTCTCAGAAAATACAGATCCTGAGAAAATGACAAACATGTCCCCACCCACCACTCCCTCTCCCTTTGTCTCAGTGGGGGATCTCCTGCCTTCAGTTTGCCAGCTCATAATTTATCTTTTCTGAACATGGTTATTCCCTTCACTAAATTAGGATTTTTTCTTTCAAAAACCATTCAACCCCTCTCTGTCATGCATTGTCGCTTGTCTCTTGATGAAGTTTCCTGTTTTGTTCCTCACTCAAGTCATCCTTTCCTGGCTTTATTCAGCTTTTTGAAATGAAGTCCTCAGCAACCACACCACCCCTGTGTTCCGTCTTGGTTGTCACCCATTAGGTTTCGAGGACCAGCTACTGTCAATGATGTATGAAGGACCCTTCTGCCTAAAACTGAGCAGGCATCCACACTGATACTACTCCCATAATAATAGCAACTTAATAATACCATGACATCAAGAAGAGTGCACAACTCATGCAGAGGTCCCACATCAACATGAGGATCAGGACTAGCTGTTCAATAGCTGGCACCGAGGGAAGAGGTATTTAAACCTCATGCTATTCTAGCGGAGTTTCAGGCTCAATAAGCGCAGTGACTTTGAAAGAGGTAGAGATATTTGTCTCAACAAGTAACTAGGGCCTTCAGCTGCTCATCTGGCAAGTGTTCAGAGCTGCTGGTTCTGGAGAACACTTGTCTACCTGGATCTCCTCCATCCATTAAAGTTCCTTGCACAGGAGTTTAGAGCACAGAGACAAGACCAGGACACAAGATATCTTCTAGCTGTCACATGAGTCAGAGATCCAGTGCACAGCATAACCTGTATATTTTTATAGAGGGAAATAGGTGGAAGCATCACATTATCTGTGGCTGTGGCTCAGCAGATGCTCCATTGGCACGCTACAATTTATGAGCTGTGCGGCGCAATGATTTAGAGGGTTGAGGACAGAGTACCTTGGTTTCATCAGGGACATGGAGGTAAGGGAAGGCTTCCCATGAACAGGTTGCAGATACAGCTTAAGGTATGAGATAATTTTCCTACACTGACATGCCCACACACAGACCAATGCACAGATCACCCTTGGAGTAAGGATTACTTGATGAGCTCTTATTATAAATGATCCTTGGCTAAAAGCATAGATAAAGTAATTTATGGTTCTACCTGCATTTATGAATAATCTTTAGTAGGTTGAATTGTCCATAAATCTATTGCTGTTCTTTGGATACAGGTGTGAACCCAAGGACTCTCTGACTCTTAAAATGATGAAGTTTGGCAAGCAGAAATCACTTTTTAAATCAAGGATTCGCTTTTCTCTCGTTTAAACACTGCAGGAAGTGGTGACACACAGGAAGTAAGGTCTGATTCTGGTAAACAGGGCTGAAATAACTTGCCATTTTCAGAGTGGACTGAAACACATGGCAATTATAATGCAAGAAGCTTTATGAGGATGTAACTGTTTAAAAGCTGATTAGAAAAAAATAGACACTTGGCTTCCAGTCTGGAAGAGTAGTAGAGGGAGGGATGGCTGCATGGCAGGACTCCTGTTGGTGTATGAATGTCTGCACCATGGTGGCATTGTTATCCCCTTCTTGTCCTGACAATATACAGTGAACGGCACTTCAGGAGGTGGGTGGGGGACATCTGGTTAATGAGGAACAGATGGACAACTTCGGACGTGCACTATACCTGCTTTTTTCCTTGCTGCTCCCTCCCTCACTCTCTGATTTCTCTCCTCGCAGCAGCTGAGCTCTTCCTTCTCCTTCATTGCAAATGGGATGGAGTGTTCGTGTGCTCCTGAGAAAAAGCAACAAATAGTTCTGGTCAGAGCAAGGTCCACTGCCAGCAAATACAGTTGGGAAATGTCTCAGCTGTAGCATGGACATCTCTTTAGGACCCCTACATGCTGTGCTGGTCTCCACTTACCATGTCCCCTTCCCATTCCAGTTCCTGGACCCATCATGACAGTGGACAACAGAGACCTCTTTGTCATGTGCCATTTCTTTGATATGATCTGTTAAATGATTTGAGAAGGACTTCCCTAAAGCCCACCTATTGGAACTTGGCAGTTTACACCACAGTGAAAACGTACGTGTTTATCTTCCCTGGCTCTCCTCTCTTTAGCTCATAGGGAAGAATTTTAGAAGAGGTTCAGTGATTAGAGCTGGCAACCTGAATTCCCCTTCCATCCTTCTGGTTTCCTCACAGCATGTAGGTAGGATTTGTGTCTGTATTTGTGCATTGTCATCCAGTTAATGGGTGCCAGTAATGCTGGTTTGTTGGTCTCCCATAAAAATCTGAATACAAACCAGATCCTGAGAGAAATAAAAATTCCCAAAGGCTTCTGCATCTCACAGCTCAGAGGAGACAGTGCAGCATTCCTAGATGTGCTTCTAGAAAGGTAATCTTCCTAAATCCCTGTGTTCCAACCAACACTGACAAAATAGCAAAATAATTCCTATCAAGTTCCAATTGGCTTTCATTAATGCTAGTGGCTTTCATTGAGATTTTCTCCCTGAGAGATATGACAAAAAAAGCCAGTCCCTAAATGCCTTCTCACTCCTTATAACAATTTTATTTCTCTACTGTTATGCCTGCTCACAGTTACAGAGTTGAACTGATCCCTTGGTTTAAGTTACACGATGTGCTTATGTAGCATCAGGACAAGGTTATCCACCTTCTGCCTTCCTCTAACTCACCAAATATTTTAGTGTGGGTGAGCAAAGTCCCTTGAATCAGTCTCTTTCAAGGGCAGCAAGCAGAGGTATAGTCAGCAGTCCAACCATGGTACCGTTTTCTGTCTCTCTAATCTGAGAGCAGTTAGTGTCCCAAAATGGGATTAATTTTCTGTATAGGTCTGTTTGTGATAAAAGTCCTCTGTGTCTCTTCTGTGGTTTCTACTCTAGCTGCCTTTGAGACACATTGGATTTTATATATAGGGCATAGACATAACATAAATGAGGAAAGAGAACTTCAAAGGAGGATTATTTAGGTTGGTTGAGGTAGAAACCAAGTTAATTCACTTGAGTTGATAATTTCTATGAGGAAAATGGACTAAGTCCCCATGGCATTCTCACCATAGCACACAAATGCTGAGTTAGCATTCAGATCCACCTTCTGCCAGGCTCTTGACTTTATGGGCAGCTTGGAAGTATTATTCAATATACATCTCAGCCAAAGCATCATGACTATATCTGATTGTCCTTGGCTTTGCTTCCAAGATCCTTTCCTTACTCTTTCTCTTTCTGCCTTTTCCCAAGTGAACCCTCATTCCTTTTTTATATCCATGGTGATTTAACAAGCAGATTCTAACACAGTGAGTTAGCAATACCTCAGCAGCCTTACAAAGTCCAATATCTACCAGCAGGACTGGGCAACAAAAGGAAAAGCTTTTCCTCCTTCTTTTGCCATCCATCAGAGGCTGAAACATGCACATCTTAGCTTTACTGTGTATGACCTCCTGGAGCTCTCTTCCTGCCTGGCACATTTCCTTCATTACAGTGTAAGAGTGAAGATCCTTATGTCCCACCCAAGTATCTGCTAATGTCTATAGAGTGGTAAGACTGTCTTTATGCTATTCCTCTCCCACAAGCTGTTGAGCATGGCAACAGAGTCTGGAACTGGTGTATGCTTCATTGAGTTCACAGGGAGATCCCAGTCTAAGAATCCCATCCAGAAGTCCTCAGGGAGTGAATGCACTCAGCCATCCCTGGCAGCTCATGTCCAGGCTTCACCATGCACATAAAAACGAGTCTGTCAGGCCAGTCAGTGCTACCACTTTCCATCTGCTTGGATGGCTGTAAGCTTCTTGTTTCATCTTAGATTCTTTCCTTAGACACATCTCATAGTTCATAGCTCTCCTTGGATGCATTCCACATGGACAACAATTCTTTATGAAGGTCTCTACGTCCATAAAAGAAGTATCTGCTCAAAGTCATTGATCATTCAGTCTTCTTGCTGCAATGGAGTTGGGGTGGTCTGGGAGTTTCTTACCAGCATAACCTCTCTTTCTGACAACTCCCTTCCCCTCAGCCCCTGGGTGCAAGTCCTGGCAATAATGCTATCTTCAGTGTTCCACCTCTAAATAGCCTTCCATCTGCTGAAGAGTGAAAATCGGTGTCAGTGCACCTGAACCTGTTCCCTTGCAGGGAGATTTTCTATGCACTGCCCCAGATTTGTCAAGTCCATTATGAAGAATCCTGTTGTGCAGAACTTCAATTTGAGACACACTGCTTTGTAAGATAAATGCAGGTTGAAAGCGTGCAGCTGCATTCCTAGAGAAAAGGGCTACAATTCCCCAGAGACCCTCAAAGGTCCAAGGTAACTGCAGTCATGACCCCGTTGCCTGCACCAGTCTCATCGGTGCAGTAATGGAATGAACTTGTACAAGCCCCACTGGAGAAGGGACAAAACTAATAATCCTGATCCTCCCTTCTACAGCAAGTGCATGCTCAGAAACTACCTGGCATGCCTCTGATGAAGCAGTATGCCTAGGGCTGAGGAGGTAAGAAACTGGAATTTACTGGTGGGCTTAACAGTTAGTGGATTTGGGGATTCTTGCTGCAATTTCTTGTGAACTACAACTTTCCATAAGAATGCAGAAACATCCAGTGAAATATGTTGCTTTTCAGCTGTTGAAACTGCCTCATTGAGATTTCAAGATTCCAATTTTCCTGCTCTGCACACAACACTTCTCAAACTACTGGGACCCATGGTCACCCCAAGCCAAAGAAAACACCCCTGGCCTGAGTTAGACTTTCAGTCTTTTTTTTCTCTGATTGAGTTTCACTCGTAAGTTGGAAATAATAATGCATCATCAATCTTAGATGAAATTTAGATTTCTATCCCAAAACATTATCAGAGGCTTACAAGTTAGGAAGAATATCATGACCAGCTGGTGGGATTGATCCCGTGGAGCACTCATCCTCTTCCTGTGCTTAGACTAGCATGGAATTTTATTTTACTTTAATACAGGACGCACTGACAGAAATCTGTTAACGTGTTGCCAGTCTGGGAAAGTCTGTTCTTCCCTTTACATGTTTTTCAATCTGATTCCTTTCCTCCTCATAAATTCTAGTTATTATACAAGTTTCAGCAGTTGGATCCTATGGTAGGATGAAATTTTACAGTTGTTCCATGGATATTTATAGTCTGGTCATTATCATGCTGTGTATATATTTTAGCAATAGCTGTCAGGCTTTGCAATGACATAGGACTGACTTTCACCTCCAGTTGTGCTTGTTGAGGTACACCCTCCAGTCACAGGCTAGCGGGTATTGGTAAAGAAAAGGTCGGTGAGACAGTTGTGCTAGTTATGTTTGAATCATCAGATCACTGAAGCATT
Organism: Piaya cayana; assembly: GCA_013389865.1. NCBI lineage: Eukaryota > Metazoa > Chordata > Aves > Cuculiformes > Coccyzidae > Piaya > Piaya cayana. The sequence continues at coordinate 148,377 of WAAB01013831.1, forward strand.
CAGATAGGAAGAGACCTCACAAAGTCTCCAGTCCAACCTACTGGTCAAAGCAGGGTCAGCCAGTTTGCTCAGGGCTTTATCCAGATGGGGTCAGGTTTGATATCAACCCCAGCAGAACTTTCAAATGCACGTGGTATATCACTGAAGAACCGCAATGCCAAAACTTCCAGAGGCATATGGCTTTTTAAAAATTAAAACTTCAGTCTTAGTGGTTTGTGCATCACATCTTTGAAACTTACCTCAGCTCCTCACTCCAGCAATCCTCAGTAGGTGCTGGTCAAGAACTGAAAATAGCCCATCTTAGATGTCGAATCAATATAAGCTGTAAGTCCTCCTTGTGCCATATATTTGTAAGAAAGCCTAAAGAAGCACCTTGTGTGACTTTTCCTAGGTGGTGCACACCTAGAGAGAGAAAAGCAGTGCTTCATCTGCCTTATCAATTAGAGAGCGATCAGAGTAAGAGATGTAGAAAAATGTGATCTGCAGCATCAAGCTCTTTGGGGACTCACTGTGTGCACATAAGGAGGCTGTGAGCCCATGGAAACATCTCTTATGCCTCTTTGTACCAGTAAATGAAGTCCCATGCACTCTACTTCTAGTCCCTGCAGCCAGGTGATGAGGCTCCTCTCTGTCCTGGTGATGACTGAACTCCTCTGTAGCTTCTGTAGCTTTCCATTGACAAGAGTCTTCAGGGTTAGTCTGGAGGAATCATTATCTCACAACATATCTGGGCCATCCTCAGAGTCCTGAGAGTGGGGGCAGGTGCTCAAAGCCAGTGAAGATGTTTCTAGTCAGCATGGATGATACTGGACTTGAATTCCTACACCAGAATGTAAGCCTTGTTGAAGTCAGGAGGGACAAGGAGAAAAATATCCTTCTGAAATCCCATTTGTTTGGCTCCTTATTCAGAAAATTTTACAACAGTTCAGAGGGTTCACTGGTCTCATGCGGTGCAAAGTAGACAAGAAATTTTTAACAGAAACAGCAACCGATTTAGCTGCTTCAGATAAAAACTACTACTTTTCCCCTAAACACGGCAAGGGATCATAGTCCCAATGCACAGAGGATCTGCTGCTGTAGGTCTCAGAGCTGCAAAACTGTCATCCAGGGCTGCTCAGTAGTTCAATGACCCAGTGGACAAATGAGAGGACGAGAAACACAGTAAAAGGCAATCTGAGACCATCTGAACATCTGTCAGCCAGTGCCACTGTTCTGGAAAACCCTCGGTTGTAATTAGAAACAGTAAGTATTTCATAAAGCAGTTACCTCCTACTGTGATACATGTTAGATAAATACACAAAAAAGGCTTTTGGCTCTCCTGCTGTGATACATGTTAGACAAACACAGAAGAAAGGCTTTAGGCTGGCCCACTGGATCTAGTCCAGTCATGGCAGCCAAACCTGCAGCCAGAACAGCTTTCCCAAACTCTGGGCTCCTGGGAGAGCCTGCACCTCTGGGTGATACTGCCTGCTGATGCTTCAGAGATACTGGCCATAGGGCTGCAAAGAGCTTTCTGCAGATCCCTAGTAACAGCTTGGGCCTCTTGTATGATCAGAAGCTTTCCCCTTTGCCATGTCCGTGGCTGAACTGGTCCCAGGCATATCCTGTTTACTGTAACCTCCAGTAATTCCTTTCCCGCACACATATCGGTTACTATAAATCCCACTTTCCTGGAGCAGAACACCCAGGCCAGCTAGGAAATGGGGCTGTGTTTGAGAGAGATACTGTACTGCAAACCTAATGCTGTGCAGCCTGAGGAACTCAGTCAAATGACTTTGCAAACGGCCCCAAATTTACTTGCTCGTATTCACTAGTACGCCCTGTGGCACTGAGTGTCACTGCGCTACATATGGTGGATGAGCACTTGGTGTTTTGTTGGTTTTGAAATGTGCATGATTCCCAGGGCTGCTTATTGGTTTTATAGCTGGCTTATAATCTATATGTTAGGCATGTAGTAGTTTACAGTAGCATGATTGATCCAGAGCTAGATGTGGTGACACTGTCATCTCTATCATTTCTCTTCTAAACAGTTCACCAGAAGAATGAATAAAATATAATACATAACTATGCTATATTTATATATTATATATAAATTTCCAATGCCAACTTTACTTATCTGCAGCCATTACTTTGCACTGCAGACATTTCACTGCACCAAACATCTGGGATTTAATTTCAGGGCTTCTCCACTCAGCAGCAAAGACCTTTACATCCAGCAGGCTATGAGAGCAGTTTCACTGGCTCACATGAGGAAGATGGAAGTTTATAACTAATAAAAATGCCAGCACATTGTATACATTTGGCTGCATTCACAACTTGAGCGGAGTGAATCAGAGGCAGTGCGAGCTACTGTAATGTGTCATTTTCTCTGTCCTACCAGCACGTAACTCTCACAAACCATCTTAACTACCATTAGACTCCCACACACTTGTCCCTTGCTGCCCAATAAACAGGATAGTGATGTGGTGCTCCTAATAGCACCTGTTAGACTCTCCTATACTACAACAGTAGCATTCCTGGAGCAGCCAAGAAAGGAAACATAGCTGGACAGACCAGTAATTGAGAAAGCTGATATATTTCCACCAGGAGAAGGTAGCAATTCATACTCTCTACCTATCATTATCCTTAAGTATTGATTCTCCAGTCACATTTTCTTTGTTAAATGGCTTATTTCATCAAGGAGGGATTCTGTGGTTGCAGTCAAACCAGGACTGAGCACATACATGCATTTGGAATGAAGTGTATGTGACCTGAATTTCAGACTAACCTCTAAGACTACCCTTTGAATGAAAACTCAGCACGTTGCATCTCCCACTGTTGCTTAACTCCTATACCATTTGAAGGGAAAGGTTATGCTCTGAGGCGCCTGTTGTCTGGATACTGTATCTTACTTTGTAAAAATTCTGTGGTGGTTATCAGATGGGCAAGGAGGTTTTAGTAAACATGAGATAAAATATTTGTGTGTGATCACTCAGTTTACTTTAAACAAATTTGCTTCAATTGTGTTCCCATCCCATTTGTCTTCCTTCTGTGACTGTTCCAGCAACATATTTACTGGCATGGATTTTCACTCAAACAACAACATTTGAGGGAATATGTTTGTAAAAAGCAAATGTTGAGTCTGTAATCATAAAGTCTTCACTCTGATGAGACACTGCTATTAATGAGTTAAAGCCACTACCAAATTGTTACTAGATTTTTTTTTTCTGAGAAAAACTTAGAATTTAGACACAATGACAAGAGCTGCAACAGTACCTGTTTTTCTGGGTGTATTTTTGATATGTTCTTCCTTTTGGGGAGGCAATGGAAACTGAAACATTCTTCTTTTCCAGTTGATGGCATAAGATAAAAGTAATTTAATATACATGTCCAGTCAGAAAAGAACTGAATATCATGTCTCCTGTACTTAAAGTAACACTGGCAGAAATGGAATAGCAAACAAATCAGAGGTTGAATTGCCCTAGTGTTGTCAAAAAATTAAAAGAAAAAAAACAAATAAGGGGAAATTACAATTTCCTCCAGGAATTATTTGAAAAATAAGGTGGGAGTGAGGGCTGATGATAGTCTTGAAGGAGTGAATATCTCTCAGGCTCTTCAAAAAAAGAGAAGGGCTTTCTATTTCTGATCATGCATGGAATTATACTTTTACATTGCTACTCAATCCCACCTTTTTTAACAAGAATGCAAGCTGGCCTGGGTTCACAGTGGAAAAATACAAGACTGAAATTTTAAAAAACAATTGAAAACAAATCTGAGATCAATTGAAATCAAGACAGAGGGGAAAGAGAGAGTCCAAAAAGCAGAGAGAGAAATGTTAGTCCAGGCTGAGGAAGCAGTATTGGAAAAAATATATGTCAACAGCTGGAGCTGTGCGACACTGAGGAAGCTGGCACTAGCAGAGAAATATGAGTAGCAGCACAGACTGAAGCAAATCAGCTTGGAAAATAAAGGAGAGGAAATTGAAAAATTGCCTTAAATGAATGGGAAAACCAAAAGTATGAGATGAAAAGTTGAAGATGTAACACAAGCTGCGTTAAGTTGCACACAAATTTGGAAAAGCCCTGAGTAAGAACATTTTGAAGGTCAGACCATGCTGTAGACATTATGACTGGTAGATTTGTTGTTGTGACATACTGGGTAGAGAAGATGAGTTAAAAATTCACAAAAACGCACAGGTTGTGCCTAGCACATGCAGAATGGGTTCAAAGAAGGACAGGAAATAAATAATGGATTATTTAAAGCATTTCAAATTAAGTAGAACCATTCTACCTGTGAAGGAATCAACTGAGAAAAGCTGATACAAATCCAGAAGCATTCTTAGGCAAGAGAGGCTGCAGCTAAGCAGGAAAGAGCCAATGCAGTTGTAAAAGGTATGTGTATTAGAGCACTATGGATATTAAAATGGCTGGTAGAGCCTGTGACAGGAATTTTTTTATTGAAATGCATTTTTTGTCTATGCGTGTCAGTTTGTTGAAGATGACAATCTACAGGAACATACTTTCTAGTCTTAGCAGAAAAGATGGCTTAGGTCTGAGATGGGATCATTAGTGAGAAGAAGAGAAAGAGAAGAGGCAACTGGAAGAGTCAAGTAATTAGTTAGCTTATATAGAATACAATAAATCCAAGGTGAAATCTTTGCTAGGTAAGAACTTCGAACCCCTTTCCATTTCAATATTAAGCTTAGGTTAGAACCACTAGTCCTAGAGTAGGGTTGATTTCTCCCTTCGTCACAGAAAGAAAACAACTGAGGAGGTATGGATAAGTCACAGTGTGAACTGAAGATTTATCCTGAAACTTCTAAAATACCCTGATGCTTTGCACCATCCTTCCATCACTTAAGTCAGAAAGAAGAGCCTGAAGTAGCACTATCCTCATGAATGGAGACCTCTGCTTCTGATGCTAGAAGTAATTGACCTCTGTGTGGTCTTGATCAGACGGTATACAACTACATTTTCATAGGTACTCATTTCTCAGAGAATTTTTGCACCTACTGTTCTATTCTGCCTTGTTCAAAGGTGCTGAAGACCTACTGCTCTCTTTCAAGTCCTACAGCAAAGCAATTAGGTTAAGTTATTTCAGACTGGGTTCCCAGAAATGAAGATGCATAAAATGAATGAACACATGAAAAAAATTGGCCCTAATATCTCTGTGACTCAGCTTTTCCATCTCTACAATGGAGAAAACGATGCTTACCGATTTTGCAAAATACTTGGAGCTCTACGGATGAAAAGCAGCATGAATGTTAAGTATGATTACAATTTTTACTAGAAAAAGATTTAAAGGATCATTTATCCCTGGATAAGGGATCCCAGAACAGAAGAGGTACCCTTGTCCGAAGAACTGCTTCAAAGTTGAGCAGTTGCTAAGAAACCAGAGTACCTTCATCACAATGAATACCCCAATAGAGTGGGCAACCATTTCACAAGGCAGCCACGAGGTAAAAAAGAAATGGGACCAGGCGTCATTAGTAGGAAGGAGATCGTTAGATTTCTGCACTACAGTCTGTATGAACCCACAGTCTTGTAGGAGAGATAAGAAGCAACAACTCTCTTAAGCGCTCTATGAAGAATAAGGAGGCTCTGGGTGCTTGTTAAATGGAACGGTGGTGTCGATGGAGGAGCCTGAGGACACAGCAGATAATGGCTTATTTTCAAAGAGCTGAGCAGAGTACCAGAAGCTAAGGAATTACTGGAAATAGGAGTAAAGTAAAAAGCTGGAGTAAGGAGATAGGCCTAAATGATGAGAGGTACCAGGGTCAAGCGAAGTAGTTGTTTTCTTGAGCGACTGAATTATGTCAGATGTTTCCAGGGCTGCAAAGAGAGTAGGAGGAGAGGCACGAGAAAGGCTCAGGAAAAGGAGGTGTTAAGTCTAAGTGAGATAAATCAGGGCAATCTGTGATTGAAAAATGAAAAAAATTGTATTGTACTCGCCTGGAAAAGGGCTAGGAGATGCAAACAACAATTGTGTGCTGTGAAGAACATCAGTACCAGAGGAAGAGGGAAGAAGGGCTAATAGTGGTTTGAGAAATGAAGAAGGAATAGGAACCAGACTATTCATAATAAGCTGCCCTACGACTCCTGCTGTACATGGAAGAAGGATTCATACTATTGTTTCTGGAATTATGATCTAGATGACTCAAAATTAGAGTCTGGACAAAATATTGTGAAAAAGATCTTGAAGTGCTGGATTTTGTATGGATTCAGTTTTTAATACAGATGGTGTTGAGCAGAAACAGAGTTTAACACAGCACTGCAGGTGTTGTCATAATGGACTGAGAGGAAAGGAGGGAGCCAGTCAAATTGCAAATGAGCACTAAAAAGCATGTGGGGAGAATACTTGAAGGGAATAAAAGGTTTAGTGTAATCCTGTGATGAAGAGACAATGGGGATTGGTGCAAATTAAGCAAGGCATCACTGGGTAGGGAGGAAAAAACTGGGCTCATTAAGACAGAGTCCCAGAGATCAGTAAATTGAAGGTGAGAAACTGTATGCCAATAGTTAGAAAAATGAGAAGGAAGAGGAAAAAGCAGCATCAAGAAAGAGTCACCACAGTTTGAGTAATAAAGCAAAGACTGTAAGAAGTCTGAAGGATCATGGAAGGTAAGAAAACAGAAGAAATTAACAAGCAGAAAATTTCTTCAGGAGTGAAAGGGTAGATGCACTGTGTTTAAAAAAAAAAAAAAAGGCACAGGATCTATTCAGAGTTTCCGAGATGGGAAATGGGGCTTCTCCTGGCGGGGAGTCACAGGAACAGGAATGCTTCTTGCTCATTCTGGAAGCTCTAGCCTTTGGGAACTATCCTTGGTCGGACACGATCTAGCGAAGCTGCAATACACAACAGAGACAGCAGTATTGATCTCCTTGGGAACCTGCAGAGTGTGGAAAATGTTCCACTGCCAGGATTATCCCCTTGGTCGCCTTTTGAGGAGGTCCCCAAACTGGAGACAATCCCACTGCTTTCCCCTCCATAGAAATAGTTAACACCCTACAACCAGTCGGCTGAGAGGTCCTCAGCCCCTCAGTGTCATGTTGCTTTGCTGCTGTGATTACACCCATCCCACTCCTTGCAGACGGCCTTTCTCTGCAGCTGCCTCCCTATACCAATTAATACTCCTGATGTGTGCTGATTGATTAGGCAAAAGCAATATAGAGACAATGCTTTACCAAGCTATTTAGACCAGGTCACGAAAGCACAAACCCAGTCAATTCTCAGAACCAGAGAGGCCCAGCAGGACCATAGGAAAGGCTTAATACTCACACTAAAACACCCAGCATGCAGCAGCTACATTATCTTTTCCTTACCTGCTGTTCTACTTGTGTCACCCTCTCTTCTCGAATCCCTGTGCTGACTTCCCGTTCCCTTCTACATCAAAGTTCAATCCCTCATTTCATCTTCAAGGCCTCACGTGGCTCTGTCGGAGCTTGCTCCCTCCTCCCTCTCCCACCCCACTGGTGCTCACTCAGCACATCTCCCCCTCCCTGGCCCCCTCCCTCTCCCTGCAGCAATCATTCTGTTCCTTTCCTGCTGCCCCCTCTCCTCCTTTCACCACACAACCTTATTCACCTCCCCCGTGCCTGCCCTCAGGACTCATTTACTGCAGCTAGTCTTCCCGCGTTAATGACTTCCACTTCTTCTACGCCCTTGGCGAGCTTTGCCCCTTCTGACTATTAACTTTGTTTACTATATTACATCTTTAGAATGAGGAATGATTCAGAGACACCCAGCTAAAGCCAGGAGCAAACAAGACGTGAACATGCCATAGCTCAGCTTGTGACCTTTCTCAGGCACTTCCTCCCCTCATTCCAGCCTGCACGTTTCAGAACTAATCTTGTCCCCACTGTTCTCCCGCTGATCTCACCAGAAGCAGAATCTAAGTCTTGTAGTTGCTGCCTAACAGCTGCTGAAAGCCTCTTCTGAAGAGCTGAGCGTTCTCACTTGCTAGTGCCTCAAAGGCTGGGGTCTTTGTACTGTAAAATCCCAGAGACTGGATTCTGCCTTTTTCGCTGCCAGTAAAATGCCATGTACACGTGATGGCATGTGGAAATACATAATTATGCTTAACACTACGAGCAGACAGCATTAGCAGGGAAAGGCTTTCCCATCCCACTCACCCTTTGTCTATCTGTTTCTTTCCCGTTGTCGAAATTTAGCATCCTCCACTGAGAGACTCAGTTTTGCTCTGTTGCTTGGAAGGCATCCAGTCCCAGCTCACTCGCTTTCCCTGCCAGTCTCCACAGGTATTCTGTACACAGGGCTTCAAGCTAGTTGAGAAATGCTCTCTCTTCTCCCCCCTGCAGGGGAATCTCTGAGTGCCGGGGTTGTTACAGGATCCTGGTGGTTAGGCAGAGTCATTCATTCTTGCTGTGAGATATTAACCACCTCTGCTCTGCAGCACACGGTGAAGTGCACTACAGGGAAAGAGAAGCCCTTCAGTAGGAATGGAGGGCAGCCCTGAAGAGGTGTTTACACAAGGCATTTGTCACAAAGGGATCAAGAGGAAAACCTGCATGGTTTTGGGTTTAGCTTGGCCAAAACTCATTTTAGTGTTCACTAGAAGTGGCTCCAGGTGAGACAGTTTGGAGCAGAGATTAATGCAAAGACTGATTTTCATGTTTGAGAGGCTGAGGGGAGACCTCATTGCTCTCTACAAATACCTGAAGGGAGGTTGTAGAGAGGAGGGAGCTGGCCTCTTCTCCCAGGTGTCAGGGGACAGGACAAGGGGGAATGGCCTCAAGCTCCGCCAGGGGAGGTTTAGGTTAGAGATTAGGAGGAAGTTTTTTACGGAAAGGGTCATTAGGCACTGGAATATGCTGCCCAGGGAGGTGGTTGATTCGCCTTCCCTGGAGGTGTTTAAGTTACGGGTGGACGAGGTCCTGAGGGACATGGTTTAGTGTTTTGTGGGAGTGGTTGGACTCGATGATCCAGTGGGTCTCTTCCAACCCGGTGATTCTGTGATTCTGTGAGGTTGACATGACTCTAATGTTGGCTTGACAAAACCAAGGCCACAGCCTTCTGAGACTGTCCTGATCAAGAGGGCCAAGAGGACAAAGTCTTGGTGTGCAAGGTATCTCAGGCTGGTTTTGGAGAGACAGACTGATAGACTGAGACGTGGCAGCTGTGGGTAGAGTTAAATGGACGAGCAGTCCCTGAGCAACAGCTGTGCCTTAAAGCAGCCACAGCTGTCTCAGCAGGACCCAGGGAAGATGCAAACATATGCTAAGTAAGGTGTATGGTAGCTAACACAAAGACAGGTAGATGTGCAGAGACCATGCTGGAAAAACACGGATAACTATTTTCCTGTCTCACAAAACTCTGAAATCATAAAGCTTCCTATTTTACATTTGAGTAGTAAAAAAGACGGTTTTAAAAGGCTTTTTTTAGACCTAAACTGTGAAGTAGGTACACTGGAGTTGTCAGCAAGCCAATAGTTCAGGTATTCATCTTATTCACCTGGGATGCAAGTGATCAGGTCAAAATCTCTGTATCCCTCTGAGAAATTTTCATTGAAAAACTCCAGCTAATTTCAAGAGAGAAAGACTTTCTGCTGTGGCTGTAGCACTGGCAGGAAAAAAAAAAATAAAAAAGGATTTACTCATGGAGAGACAAACACACAGTGAGACTGAGTTGCTGCTGTTCTTTGATCTTGGTACATTTCCTGACTGGTAACTCCAGTGCAAAGGTAAGATAATGAGGTTAAGATCTGAAGGTGTAGCACAGCATTTGATGTTGCTTCAGACTGCTGTAGCTATAGCAGTAAATTAGAAACTAAGGAAGGGGCGGGGATTTCCAATCAGTGATTCCAGTGGAGAACTGGTAGTTTTTTCAAGGAAAAGTGGGCAAATCTGGAAGGAGTTTGTGGTTTGGCAGTCTTTAGGAGACAAGTTCTTGTTTTACGGGCATTAAAGCAGGTAAGTTTCAGTTCTGAGACCTACATTACCCTGTGCGGGGGGTAGGCAGAGAGGTACGATTTCGTGTAAGAAGCTCTGATGGGCATATTTCCAGGTAATACAATCCTGGTCACAGAATGTTACTTGGTACCTGGGCTTGGACATGATTCAAAACCCTGAAACGGCCTTTCAGGTTTCTAACTGAGTGTAACTGGACCAGAGCACACTAGAAATAATATTCCCTAGTCTGGACTTGTGAGTAAATTTTATCCCATTACGAATAGCCTCCTCCCCAGGACGCAAGAGTAATGTTATGTGTAGAACAGCTGAAAACGCTTCAGAGATTAGCTCTAGCACATAGCTCACACCTACAGACTGTTCTGTAATAAATTAGCATGCTCAATGGATGAAACAATATTGGTGCAGCAGCATGGCTTGCAGTCAAGCTTCAAGGGGGTTATTATGACTGAGCAGTAGTACCCGCTGCCCCATACGCCTTCTCTGGCTATGCCACAGGTGTTTCAAGCTCCTCATTCACAGTCTCCCCTTCAACTTCCATCTTCCAAATCATCCTTCCCTCACTCACTGCTGCTCACCTTTCTTGTAGGCATTATCCCTGAATTTAGCACTCTTTTCCCCTCTGTGTGTTTCTTTTTAAAAGCCAGCATAAAATAACAGGATACACAAATACAGAGAACCACAAATGTCTCATGATCCTGTGCAGCTATAAACCTCCCTCTTCCATACACCCTGCTGGCATTGTTTGCTTGTTAAATAAGCCCAGTGCTGTGCTTAAGTCTAACTTTTGTTGTAAGTGCTTCAGAAAAGGGCCAAGTCGCTTTGTTTCCTTGTAAATCACTGGGGTACCTGCAACCCAGTGGAAATAACAATAATAAAATTATTAATGTTCTAATAACAGCCTCTAAAAGCTAACACCACTGGTAAGGCTTGGCATTTGTTTTTCTTTCAGCTGCATAAAAAGGGACCGAAAATCAAATCTATGCAATATCTACTTTAACACCCAATGTTTGATGTGGATTATGAGTAAAGCAGCAAGTTGGAACAGCAGCAGCTTGTCTGGAGACACTGAGAGCCACAGCATAGCTGTGCTAATGCAATTTGATCAGACTTAACATGGGCCAGCTACCCTGCTCAGCCCTGTGGGATGCAGGCTGTGTTTACCAACACTTTCTGAACTCCTGCCACCCAAGTCAAAAATAAGCATGATGTTTGTTTCATGTGTAACAAAGCAAACTCTGCGTCCTGGCTCTTTTAGTACAGAGAGTTCTGCTTTCCTACAGCTTTCACAGACCCATCCAATTTTGACTCCAGATATCTGTCCAGTGATTGCACCAAAATAATCCCAGGGAAGCATGAACCTAAAATTATTTAGAACCTATACATACAAATTACGCAACTCTTCAAACCCCAAATCCCACCATAGCTGGAAAATGCAATAAAAAATATTAAGCCATGTTTGGATGCGATGTTGAGGCTGATTTGAAAGGGGCTGTAGCGAGGACTGTCCCCACACTGGAGACATTGCCAAGGCAGAGAGCTCGCCTTTCTGGGGTAGCTGGGGAGACTAGTGTTTTCCTCCCCACTGCTGTTAAAAGGAGTTTGCTGTACATCAGGTTAGCCCTCCACTCCTTCCTGCCCTGTCTTCCCTACAGTTTCTTGTTCTTTATTGCTTTAGGAGCATTTGGGGTGCTTTGGATTGTTTTGTGAGCTCTGGAATGGATTTACCATGAGTGAGCATCCTAAATGAACCTGGTATACTCACACTGCCCTCATCCCAGGATGCTCCCTGGACCGCAGTGCTGGGTATTCCTGGTCTGGCCGAGGAGCTGCTCTGGGCTGGGATTCTCCCAAAACACCAGAGCTGCAGGGAGAGACGCAGCAGCTGCTAGAGGGAAATGCAGAATTAGAAAGTCCTGATCTCTTTGCCTCAGAGTTTTCATTTTCTGGTTGTAGGTGGTGCATTTCAGGGCATAAAGGGCACAGAGCAGAAAAGCTCCACGAGTGCACGGCCTTGCATATTGCAGCTCAACCCGAAGCACTGCAGTCAGCAGGGCTTTCTGCCAAGGAAATCCTACACCGAGTTCCCTCCTGGCCACCTCTGGTGGGGCTGCCTGAAGGGACAGCAAAAAATCCCAGCATGCTTTCTGAAGGGAGTAAGGAATAACCAATATTCCCTGCCTGTGTAAAGCCGCTTCCACTCTCTGAGGGCAAGTGTGTGCAAGCTCAGTGAGCGCGTAATGGCTGCCATGCTTGTCTGCGGAGCCACCACGCTGGGGGATCTTTCTCAGTGTTGCATGAAGGGCTTTGGGTTCCCTGGGGTATGAAAAGTGTTAGAGAAAACCCAGCCTTTCCCTCGTTCCATTTCCTCGCCTAGAATAAACTTCACACTCATCTGCTAGGCTGGAATAGCCAAATCAGGTTGTGCATCCCCGGTGGAGCCACTCGCTCCATCTCAGGCGACCGTGGCCAGATCCCCAGTTCTCACCCAGAAATGATTAAAGAAAACAAGCGGTGCCTACCTGCCCAGCCATTTCCCAAGTGGCAGGGAGGGCACTGAGATGAAAGACCCCGAGGTCCACCAGGTCGGGGTTGCACTTTTCCCATGGGAAGAAAACTGAGGAATTCCCACGCCTTGCTATTCCCACGCCTTCCTATTCCCCAAAATTTCTACTGCTGGCTGTCAGTTATGTTACAGATTTGACAGTTCCTGCTGCAGGCTGATGATGTTGTGTGGGAGAACACAGGAGACTTGCTGAGACTGCCAAATTGCTAAACACGTGTGATGGGGGTCTCTCCCTTTCTCCACGTGTCTAAGCCTTGGAGAGGAATGGGGAGGAGAAATTAAGTGGCACAGAAGAGGGAGGATGGATTGAAAGCTGCCTCTACCATTGACTTGCTTCATTCTTTGGATTATTTCCCTGAGGTTTTTGGGTATTTTTGTTATTAATAACTAATAATAATTTCTATATAGCGTTTTGCATTCTGAAGGACCCTAAAGCACACCACATACTTCGTAAGCTAATTACCAGCTGTGAGCCTAATTCCTCTCTCAGTTGTGCCCATATCTGCTGAAGGAGCAGCTCAGAGTCACACTTGATTTACACCAGTTTAACTAAGGACACTGTCTCCCTATAGATCTGGCTGGATATGTCAGAGACAAATGCAGTGTGGAGTTGGAGATGAAAGATTTCAATTGCCTTTTCTCCTCCTCTGTAATTTTAAAAATGACTAAGGAAATTGCATTCAAAAAGCTTTGTGAACACAGCATTACAATTACAAGATTCAAGATCTGGAGTCTAGGAATAGCCAAGCCCAAATTCCCATTGGGGTACAGGTTCAACCCACATCTGAGCCACGTATGGGCTCAATGTACAGGCTCAACACACGTCTGTTCAGTTCATGGCTGTGCCCCAGTCAGCACAGACCACTTTTCACAGTTTAAGGAGGGCTGATTTTCTCTCTTTTCTTGCCAGGTAAATCCATGACTGTGCATGGTAACTTCCAACCACCTTATCACTGACTTAAACATGACTTACTGTACCAAGTTAGCCTGGATCTGTCCTCTGATGCACGCTCACAAATCAGCAATACAGTTATATTTTAAGAGAAAAATGCAACCAGACAGAATGAGCTGAAATAAAAATTTTCAGGCATGTGGACTTCTTCTGCCTGATTCTGAGAGACTAGGCCAGCTGAGCTCTGGGTCTTTGAGGTCAGGTTTGAGATGGTTTAGTCACTATGTCTTCATCCAGTTAGGATGTTGTTTACATGTTCTGTTTTCTAAGAGTTTGATGTTATAAACCTATATGCAAAACCTGTCCTAGTTACACTATTTTTGCAGAGATAGGGGAAAAAAAGGAGAAAAGAGAAACAACAACTCTTAAATACTCTTTTCATCCCATGCACCCCTTTCCCTCCAGGCTTAGATTAGTATCATCCGTTCTCTGACATCTGGATGTGCAGACATGGGTTGGGATTGCCTGTGGTAGCCGTGAAGCACCTCCTCTCCTCCCACACCTTATGCACATAATTTCTTTCTCACTGCAGATAATTGCATCACCCTCCCAGTCACTCGGCTCACAGTTGTAGTGTCACATTTGACTCGTTACAAACACACATACACAAATGTTCTTGCTACAAATTGCCAGATTTATTTTTAATCCTCTGTAATATCTTGATTTCTTTCACTTGCCCTTTCTGTTTTGCTTGAACTTCTTTCCATGTCTTGATCAACTTTTGCCATCACTTTTCCATCCTCCACCCCAGTAGCTCCAGCACTTAAGTTGTGCTCCTACAGTTTAAATCCCAATATCATTGTACAGCATCTGAGAACAACTATCTACAAACTCTTGCTTTCATTCCTTTTCTGGTTCCCAGCTCATTTCTGCCTCATATCACAAGGCAAAGGTAATAGTATTCGCCAACACACTTTGAAAACTCTGCAACTGGCTTCATATACCTGAAAGTTCATCTATTTCTCCTACCACTCTAACAACTGTAGAAATAGCTTCTAACTGCTCTGCTGAGGAATTAGAGATACTGTCAATGCTTTCACATTCACTGAATCCCATAGGAAAAGATAAGTTAGAAAAAGCAAATTATTTCTTCGATATATATGCAAAATCATAGTACGCAGTTGTTGTATATGTATGCATAAGACTATTTTCAATTCCAGAATGCCAGCACAGCATGGAAATGTGAGAAACAGAATATTAGAAGGAGCAAAGTTATCCACAGCTTTAGATTATTTAGATGAGCCTAATACATTTTTGTGTTTAGTACCATTTTCAGAAGAAATTAATCTCAGGTTTGCCTCTGGTAAAGTCTAGAAAACAGAGGCAATTGTTTACCGGGGGAGATGTTTGTACTGGACGTATGCAAAAAGGATTTTTTTAAATGATTTTCACTATTGCTGTGTTAAGGTTTTTCATTTGTAACTTGGACAGATGTCTAGCAATCCCTGAAAACCAGCCACCTGCAATGTTTCAGCTTATAAAGCTCCAATGTGCTGGATTTGGTTTTGCACCAAAATGCGTTCGAGAGCCTTTGTCCAATTTTCCCAGCCAGTCTCACTCTCTGCCTGTGAAAAAGCATGGGAAAATTCAAGCCACAGTGAGGATATTTTTAAAAGTTACAACCCTGTAAAAAGAGTGTTTATAAATGGAAATCTTCATATAATCTTAATAATAGGTTTTGCTTCCGCTGCATCTCCATCCACATAGGAATAGCTATAGCTAGTTCTGAGGCAGAGTCTATCGGCTACTTAACAGCATGCAGCAGCATTACGGAGCAGGGTGGGAAGGAGAGGAGTTCTGCCGCCTCCAAGGGAAAAAATGCAAAGCAGTTCAAGGCTGAGAGCAAGCGCAGGGTCCGGCTGTAATGCAGCGCAATCCCTGTTCTACGCCGCAGCTGCAGCACCAGGCAGGCGGAGCGCTGCAGGGGAACCATGCGGGTGATGCTGGGAAGTGATGGGGCTCTTCTGCACTGCCACACTGCCAAGGCTCTATGGGGGGAACCAAAGCCACCTCCAGCAGCAGATGTGGTGTCTTCTTCTGTCGTTAGCCCTTTCTCCTTCACGGGCTGACTATCAGGGAGGGCTGCAGACAGCAAGCGAGGAGTAAAGGCTGAAAAAGGCAGAACGCAGGATTGGCTTGGATGGGATTTCTCTCCCCAGTGCTCGATGGGTGTTCACTCTGCCTCTCTCTTTTCACCTCATTATCCCCTTCACCATGTTACCCCATACTGGTTTCTCCCACTTCTTTCTCCCTGCCCATCTATGTCTGCATTTTTTTTTTTATTAACCATCTCCTGACTAAACTCATCTCCCCAGAACTGGATCATCTCAGGACTTTTTATTACTGTAGTCATTCCTAATGCATTGTGATATACCCCTTCCTTCATGTTCATCAAGGCAGCAATGATCCGTAAGACAGTGTTTGTACCATTTTTACTGCAGTAAACTTCCTGTATCAACTGAGCCTTGGCAAAAGCTGTAATTATGATTATTAATAAGAAGGTGAGGAGAGCTGGTATAGCAGTTGTACCTTGTAGGCAGGGAGGATATTCATTCATAACTGTAAGATCAATTTCTATTTTACATCAGTTCTTTGACAGACTTCTTCACCACAATATCTGAATGATTTCCAGTGGTACATTAAGTGATGGGGCTTGATAACAGTCACATGTGGTTTATTCTTCTATCATCTCCCTAGGGAGAGAATTATGTACGCAACATACTGGCTATGTTGCTGGGGTATTATTTGGGTTTTTAAACAAGTGCACTGCTGCACGTTTGTGTTGGAAAAGACCATATTAAAGCAGATACATTGCATCTGGATGGGAAGATGGTGAGATATCTGATGGCCCTTTCTTCCCATGGGATCTCTGTTGTCCCAGGCTCACACCGCAGGCACCATTTGCTGTCCCACTTGGCTTCACCTTGCACTGGGAAGTTTCTCTCTCTCTAGGGAGAGCTGTGGACTCCTTGGTCTTAAAATTATCTACCTGAGTCAAAAGGTATTGCCACCAGTAGCGCATCCCCTGTTACTGTGCAGAGCTGCTAAAACAGCATCTGCTCAACCCCCCAGAAGACCATCCCTTGTGACCCAGCAACTACATTTGCTGGTATAACCCTACACTTTAAGTGTGTACTGAGGCATGTGAAAATATGGCCTAATTTTTGTAAGGTGCTATCTGTGGAGAGATTCCCCAAGAGGGATAATGAGCACTTTCGAAAGGCCAGCCTTTCTTCTGGGCACGTCAGCACAGGTGGGTAAAAGCAGATGCCCATGAGCAGCGTCTGTGCTCCCTGTCACAGTGCCCTTCATCAGCTCCAAATCCCCCAAAACGATGAGTGTTCTCAAGTGCTTCATTGCTGGAAGGGTAGAGAGCAATCTAAATGCCTTCAAAGGGCTTTTCCTGCACTTCCCTTGGCGCTTCATGAAACCTCACTTCTTCCTTTTGAAGTCATGTCATGTTGGGCATTAACAACTCAGTGTCACTAGTGTCATTTTTTGACAGGGACAGCAGGCATCCTCTCCTAGTTTGGAAGTCCTTTGCCAATAAGTGTGAAAAAGACAGACCAACAGTTTGCCACATAGCTGTGGAATTTGTCTTCCCAGTCCAGAGGCTGGCTCTGAGCCCCACTTCACCACTGCTCAGAAATGGGATCCAGGAGCAAAAAGAAATATTTGTGTCTGACCATCCACCCTTCCTGCACCGTTTCTCACATCTCTTTCATGGGTAGATAGCAAATAGTAGACTAATTTGCAACAAAGATTACTTCTAAGGCAGGAATCACAAGTGTGAATTTGGGCGAGCTTTCATGTGAGTGCAGCCTTCATGTTTATCTAAGAGAAGGTCATATCAAAGATGGGTATGTTATGTTTGAACAGGAAGGTGGGAAGAATTATCTGACCCAGATGATCCAGTGTCTGATCACTCCTATATTTTTAATATCAATATCCTCAGACTGTTTCCCTGAGGCAGGGAAATACCATCAGTGAAGGAAGAGGGGAGTTAAGCGACTTGTTTATAATGATACAGCAAGTGCGTGGTGGAAAGAGATACTGAATCCTTGGCCAACATCAAGCCATCTTTCTGAGCTTTTGGAGACAACATATATATATCCAGCCCACTTTATTTATTTCTCTAGAAGTCATCATGCCAAAACCTCTGCTAAATTAGCGAGTGAGACTGAAGGAAAGCTTTCAGTGGATTGCTTTTTTCCATAAATGGAAATATCACAAATCATTCTGGGAAAACAGGTCTTTTTGTTCTCATCCCTCTTTGTCTGCTTCTCTCCTTTTGGATGTCTTTTCCTCTGCCTCTGGCTCCCAGTTTTCAGATGTACAGTCCTGACCATTTAAAAGTGTTCCTACCATGCAGGAAGGGAGTAGCTTTTCTTTCTTTGGAAGCTACTATTTTGTGATGGATTGCACTCTGCAGGCAAGCTAGACTTCTGCAAGAGATGACAGGGCTGCACAAAGCGGCACAAAAATAAATCGTATCACCAACAATACCAAGCCAGGTTCTCGTCGGGGGTAACTCAGTCTGACTCTCGCTGCAGCAGAGCTGGTGGCTGCCAGCTGTCCTGGATAGACAACATGTACCCAAACGATGACCCAGCGGCATTGGAGGAGGTCTCTCTGAGGGATGAATGTGCAATTAATGTTGATTTTCATGCCTCTTAGACATTCAGTCCCTTTTGGCAGCATGACAGGTTGTTTCTGCTCTTAATACCCCAGCTGGACAACTTCTGTCCTGGTCTAGGAACTGGGGGGCTTCCTGTTGCACCAGTCCTGGCTCCTCCAGACTGCATTTTCCAAAGCTTGAGCAGGCAACAAGCAAATGGTGAGGATCTCATCTAAGTACTTCCAGTAACATCCAGGGGACTTGGGGGCTGCTCTGTGATTTTTCCACAGATGCAGGCATACCCCCAGCTTTTCTGTCCCAATATAAGTCAGTGTTCCTCCTCTCCTCCTTTGGAGCCTGCACATCCCAAAGCAAGCTGCATGAAGGATGCCCATACTGATAGAGCAGGGAGAGTGGGGAAGCTGAAATAAATGAAAGAGACTGAGAAACAGGGGGAAGATCTGGTGGGAGAGCACAAGAAAGAGGATGAGGGAAGACCCTGAGCCGTACTGGAAGAGCTGCAGAGGAGGTAGAACCGTATGGCTTAAGTTTCTCAGGGAGGTGAGCAGAAGAATCAGTATCACTCAACACCTGCCTGTTTCAGGGTTCACAGCATGAAATAGCTTAAGTCAGGAAGAATAGAAAGGGCAAAGGGACACAAGTACAGAGGAGACAAGGCTCTTACTCCCTTGAGGGGGTCTCAGAGCCCTAGATATGCTTCCAAATAATAGTTTGCGCTTGCTCAGGAATTCAAGTGTATTAATGATAGGGTGGCGTATGGCTCTTCCCTCCCTGGCTCCGCAAACCGCACGTGTGGCACAGGAAGAGGCTGTTGTGTCAGACCTCGGCAGCACTGCTGAGCTGCTCCATCCCCCTCCCTGCATGTGGCTGCAGCACTTCCACCAGCACAGGTGCCTGAGAGGCTGCTGCAGCATCTCAGCAGGCCACAGATGTCTGAAAGAGAATTGCCAAGTGACCTTAGCGCAAGAAGTGACATCGAGGCCTTTCCTGCACCAGGATGGCTTCTGAACCACCACCATCCATTGCTCACCTACTGTGTGCTTGCATAGCCAATGGCACCAGAGCACCCACACCATGCCCTCTTCAACACCTGCCCGAATGGTACGAGGCAGAAGAGGCTGTCACCCCCGTTTTAGAGGGTGGGACTCTGAGGCAGAGAGAAGAAGTGGTTTTAAAAGCATGCCTGTGGCAGAGTGAAAACTAAATCTTGTTCTCTTATATTCTCAGTTACTGCATTAATGACCTAAATTCTGCATCCCTTCCCCATCCATCGCCCAGAGGAGGCACTGGAAGAGAGGGTGTGGTAGCAGGCAAATAGTCAGCATCAAGAATCACGGCCCTCTGCGCTGAGCATAGGCAAAGCAGAGGCTAAAGTGGGACCAGTGCTGCCCAGCCTGCCCTCATGAACACCAGCAGGGTTGAGCCAGGGAGGAGGATGAGCCTGGTGCTGTGTGTCAGCCCACAGTGAAGGGCAGCTCCTCAGTGCCACAGCACTTTAAGCAAGCCACGGCTGGATACCAAGTCCAAGGGCCAAGTACCCTGCTGAGCCACATCAGCAAGACCTTTTGGACACTGAGCACCAGGAGAAGATTTTCAAAGAGCCTGCATGTCCCCTCACCCTGCCTAAGTGGCTGAACCTCTAACTAGCTATCCCACGCAAGTCCATATAAAAGACACCCTGCTCAAGATGCAGCACCTTTCCCAAGCAGTTCGATTCATCACATAGGAATTAAACAGGCTGAAATACAGCAAGAAACAGAGCAGGGGAGAGGGAGAAAAAAAAGAAAAAAAGGAAAGGAAGACACAGAGTGAGAGGGTCTCCTTCCTTACATGCCCAGATGCGGAGTCTCTTCCCTCTCTGGCTGATTGTAGCTGGAGGGCTTTGACTGTGTGCTGGGAGCCTCACAAGTGCAGGCAGGTTTTGCCTGCTCCCGTGGCATGTAGAGGCAGGACACATTCAGTGCTCAAGATCTGCTGGGCAAGAAGCTGAAATCAGAGGCTGGAGACATCCTTGGTGTCTTGGAGAGCACTGCACAGCAGTGACCATGGCCAAAGGACCAGGCTGATGAGCTACTGTCTGTCACTGGCAGGTGGCCTCAGGCAGTCAGGGGCAAGAAAGGGAAAGGACCCCCTATGTCTGCCTTTCTCACAGATATTTAAGTGGACAAGTAGGAGGGTAGGAGTGTGACAAGGGAATTTGCTTGGCTATGAAGCTTGCCTTCCGGAAGAGCCACAGCTAAGAAGCAGACACTTCTTGAATAAGGTAACTGGATTGAAGATGGGTGATTAATAACTTCCTTTCATAATCCACAGTTTCAATGTAGGAATAACACTTCAGAGGCACCTGGAGAGGCTTTGTTCCTACTTTCTTCTCCTATTACTTACCTCTTACATTCACACACACACTCCTTTCTGCTGTGTCTAGTCTCTTCATGGAAGCTCTTTGAGCTAGTAGTTAAAGGCAACTGGTATCTCAGAAGCATCAGCCACAAGCTGGCTGGATGCAGAAGGAGTTGAGGTTGGGGCTTGACCTAAAGGAACCTGCCTACCTGCCTCCTACAGCTATTTGCTCAGTGCTGTCTCCCAAAGCATCCCAGACCTCAGTTCAGCAAGGCCTGGTCTTGCAAGTAAACTCAGCGGAGAGTCCTTTGAGCTTGGTCCTTCTTCCAGCTCTCCCCAAATACCCAAAAGATCATTAGAATCCATCTGGAATAAACCTTCCAAGATGTGACTCAGAGACTTGACATGGTCCCTGCAGGTCTCAGCCTGGGAAGGGTTGACCTGGAGGAGCACTGGGCTCCTCACAAGCAACCCATCCTGCAGGCAAAAGCTGCACATTTAGTGGCTTCGTTGTCCCTTGCTCTGCACCCCCAGCAGATCCTGTGGTTGGGCTCAGGGTCAGGGTGGCAAATGGCTTTCCTAGGTTGCCGCAGCACTCGTCACTCTAGATTCAGGTTGCAAACTCCCCTGCGGAGGGCTCAATCAGACTGAGCCCCTTTGGTAACTAACCTCTCTGGAGAGGGAACCATGGGATCACCATACCCAGCCACATACCTCATGTGGACACCTCATTCCTCCTTTCTGGACAGATTATACCCATCAATTCTGTGTTGGTGGCCAGCCATTGCAAGAGTCCTGCAGGAAATGTAGGAAAGCAGGAGAAAAGGGGGGGTAATTGCGTTCTACATGGTCACCTCTGTATGAGCGTGAACAACTCGATCCTTGGAGATACTCGCCAACCAGTGGCCATGATGATGGCTTGAGGATTCCCTCTCTGAAGTGGTATTCCTGACTTCAAGAGCAGATTGACATGAATGACGAAAAAAAGAGGCTGGTAGACATCCCAGATGATGCAGGACTGGGAAGATGTCTCTGGCCTCCTGCTGGGATGGCTTTTACAGTTGTGGTGTGTGTGAAAGAGAGTACTCCATGACTAAAGCTGGCAGGAGGCCCTGTACATAAACCAGCCTGACAAAACTGAGGGTGACCAGCTTAGCTTCCCTCACTTCTGGGAGAAGACTTTGCCCCCACGGTGCAAAGGGTATTTTGCTGCTAAGTTGCATCCACATGCTGGCACCAAACTTCTTGCAGCCTTAGCCTGTGTGAGGATACAAGAGGAGGCTTGATAAAGGTATGCAAACCCAAGAAGTCAGAGAAAGCAGATTAGGAGCTTTTGTTCTTCTCATACTGCACCAGAACAACAGGATGTATCCCGTTCCTAAAATGAGCAGGCAGTGAATTCACAGCTGAGAGAAACAAATGCTTTTCCACCCAAACCTGATCACCCAGACACACGCAGCACTGCTGGAATCCTCCGAGGTCATACCAGGTGAAATATGAGTGGAAAGTGGACTTTTCCACACAGAGACAAACACCCAGTTACACTGGTTGGTGTTAAGGGAATAGGTCTTGATCCTTGTGTTTCACAGCCCAGCCCAGTCTCTGACTCCTTATCACACCTCCTTCACAGATGGGCAGCATTCTCCTGTCTGTCTGTGGCAGGAGTCATACCTGCCAGCCAGAGCCTCTGTTACGCTCCATTGTGGAGTGAGGAGTGCTGAGTTAGGTGGGTGTCAGGCTGTGTTCCTGCACCAATAAGAGGGAGATACTTGTAAGCTTGTGAGGAGAAATACCTGGGTGTTTAATGGGTATCCATATACTAGGGGTGTGCTGCCTGGAATGAAAGCAGGGTGGGTATCAAAAGTGACACAGAGGGCGGTTGCTCCTGCAAGGCAGGTTTTGGTGTTCTCATTTGTTCTTTTTTTTCTCTTGTTCCTAGGGAATTTTAAAGGTCTGTGTAAGCAAATCGATCACTTCCCTGAGGATGCAGATTATGAAGCCGATACAGCAGAATATTTCCTCCGTAAGTCTGCAGGCTCTTCTCCTTGCAACAGCTCATAGGTGCTAGCGTCGGGTGCTTTTTGCTTTCTGAAGGAGGGGTGGTGGAGACACTGGGACCCGTGAGGCTCAGCAAGCCAGAGAAAGCAACCCCACAGCCTCGTCACCCCACAAAAAATGGCTCCAGTCTCACTCCTCTGTGGTCCTACCCATAAAACAGTGCAAGTTTCAAACTTAGAATCATAGAATCCCTAGGTTGGAAAAGACCTTTGACATCATCAAGTCCAACCATACCAGTGAACAAAGGGTGGCATTTTTTATTGACAGCAATTAATTGCAATATAAACCCCAGGGCTTAATTCAAATCCGTTAGAGATCTGATAAGTGGGCATAAGGTCAGGACTGGGGGCAGGCTGGGGCAGTGTGAGTGTGTATGAGTGTGTGTGTCCTCCTAAAGCAGGTGAAATTTATATTCAATTTGCATTAGATTTAAGAAAGTTACTGGACTGTGTATGAGGAGCACATATTTCTGTCTTCAGCCCTCCCCAAACTCCACTTGCCTACAGAGGCTGCAGATCTGATCTTTGCTGGGTTTAGTGATTTAGTGATGGGAATGAGAAGCAGAAGTAGGAACAGTCAGAGCCCTTTGAAGAAAGGACCTGGTGCTCACCCAGAGCTCCCAGGGAAGGTGTTGTACCCCAGGCACACAGCATCTCCCTAAGGAAACAACCTGAGCTCTGAGGGATGTGCGGCAAAGCTCATGCCTCTTTGTGCATGGGACAGCAACCCGGCCAGCAGGGTAGATCCACATCATGTGCTGCCCTCTGATAATAAGCGAGCATTTCCACCTGGGTAGATCCACATCATGTGTTGCCCTCTGATAATAAGCGAGCATTTCCACACGTCCCAGAACCAAGAGCTTGCTCCTCTTTTATCACAGCTGAATAGCGATCACTCCTCCTCTAAGTCCCCACCCTGCTATCTTGCTCTCCCTCCACAAGCATTTTGACATTGTAAGAAGAGATCTTCTCCCTTCAGAAAAATGAGATAAGAGCTTTTGACCTCCCAAGGTTAAGCATCAGAGGCCTCCAAAGGCCAGGAGTCTTTCAGAATTACTCCTTGTCATCTGGGCATGCTCCAAGCCAGATGTGGAGACCCAGCCCTGCGGCAGAGATGAGAGAGATAATTTAGGCTCTTTGAAGCTCATTTGTATGTGAAAAGAGGCAGATCTTATGCTGCTTCCTCTTGGTTTCTCAAACAGTTCTTCATCCACTGTAAATTGCAAATAACCCAGGGAGATTGCTTCTTTCAGATACCTTTCTGCAGCATCGATCCCTTAATCGCTGTGTGGCGACCCCAAAGGCACTGCTGAAGACTGGGGTTTGATCCATTTTGGCACAGCTACTGTGCAGGCTCCCTCTGAGGGCAAACCAGTTCTTGCGGAGTTGTTTGGGAGCGAGGAAGCTGCTTGCATCAGCTGCACTGCAGAAAGAATTGTTGGGGGAAGGGGATGAACATTTCAAGAAGGACAGGTCTGTTCCCTCAGAGGGAACAAGATCTGAAGACAAAAATTGGCCTAACATCAGGATCTAATGGTGTCCCCAGGGTACAGCCCTTTTTAAGAAAGAATCAGGTTCAAAGAGGGATTTGGCAAGTCAATAAAGGACTACTTGGGTCAATCCTGGGGGAAGTGGGATTTCTGCTGGCTTAGGCCTGACTGGAGAGGGAACCCGCTGAACAGATTCTTCCCAGGACTTCTGCCAAACCTGAGTCCCTCTGCATGGGCAATGCCTGGTGGTACTGGTAAGAACAGCTAGGAAATAGTTTAATAGTAGTAGGCTAGGCATTTCCCTCATTCAGGGGACCAGGACAGTTGTGGGACAGTGTCCTTGATTTGGCTAGAAGGGATTTATTTCTGGCAGCTGTCTATATGAAGTGTCTTAGTCTTCTTGAAATTGAATGCCTGCTGTCAGAGAGGAAGCAGAAGCATCCTCGTGTTTCTTTGCTAGGAGACACTTGAGCTAAAAAGTAGGCAGACGATACAAGGAAGCTTCCAAACACCATTGTGACCCTTTAGGCTAAAGGCTCTAGACCCCAGAAGACCAGATTATATTCTGCCCCTCTTCCTTGCATGGTCCTCTGGAGGGGCAGAAGACAAGGGCTGAGTGAGATTGCTGTCCTCCCTCATCACATAATGCCCACAGCTCCCTGTGTCAGCTGGCAACTTTGTGTTGTCCCAACAGATATGAATTCCAGAATTAAGACCCAGATAAAACCGCTGTGGTCAGGACCAGGCAGCTGGACTGACAGAGCATCCCACTAGAAACCCTCTGAATCACAGATTTCTGCTTGATGTTTGCTTACTGTCATTCAAGCTTCACATTGTCAAATCCTGCCTTGCTTTCCAGAAGCTATTAAGGTGGTTATTATCACCATCCTGTTCCCTGAAACACAGCCAGGCAGAACTGGAAAGCAAGCAAGCATGGTTTCTCCCTGCCTTTTGCACTCCCCATGCAGAGGCAATGGGCTAGGACCTCTTCTCAAAGAGCCGATTGCGTGTGCCTGGCAAGACCCTGATGACAACAGGGTCTTTGAAGCACAGGCTCTGCTTGCTTAGGAAGAAGTTCTGCGATTACTTCACTGGGGTTCATTCTTGCAGGCAAGGAGGAATTAGCTTTCATCTCCCCTCCCAGATCTTTGCTCCACAAGCAGAATTGCACTAGCTCATCTGATATCTTTCTTTATCAAGTAAAGCTTCATTTCACACTTTAACAGCTTATTTTCTGAGGAAGCAGGGAAAAAAGAGGAGGGAAGGCCTTCCTAGTTAAAAATATGAATATTGGCAACACAAACTCAGGCAGACCATTGGTACCCAAGCAGCATGTGCGTGCATGCATGTGTGCGTGGGTGTGCACATACACAGTCCTGGTCTTTCGATGCGTGAATACGAGACTCCCTCCAGCAGCTTTGGGTTATGTTTTGCATGAGCACAGAGCACATACATGCACCTCTGCCATTGCCCTCTGCTGGCTGAGCTCTTACTATATCGACCGATGGAGAGTGTGCGTGTGTGGGAGCTGGCACAGCTGAACCCATCACTGCCCTCTGGAAGGAGCCCAGTCATTTAATCAGTAGGATAAGCCTTGCATTTTGGCATGTAGGGATGGGAGTTTCACTTCTCAGACCTCACTGCAGCGGCAGAACAGTGTATGGCACTAGGAGCTCCCTCCCAGACCTAAAAAACCAAAAATCTCTCCTTGAGATGCTTGTGCCCTTTCAGTAGGATTTGAGATTCAGTAGCTCTGCAGGAAGCATTTGGGTTGCTGCTCTTTGAAAAACAGGCTTGAGCAGCAGTGCCCTACAGGAGGAGAAGCCGGATGGTGCTGTGGCTCCCCCTCCAGCCCATAGTCCTCCCAAAAGTAGAGGAAAAGAGAGCCTGAGGGGAAACGGGCAGCACAGGCAAGCTCCCAGCTCAGCTACCAGCCCCGCAGCCACTTTGCCTCCCCATGCCAGGCCGCTGGCTTTGCAGCAGTGTTAGCGGCCAGGCCACAGAAGAACAGCTTGGGACCACTCTGTTTCTGACACACGCTGTTTCTCTCTCCCTCCTTCCATCCCCTGCTACCTTTAATTCTCCTCCTTGAATTACTCTGCCCTGGCACCACGTTGCTCCCTGCCTCTCCTCTTCACCCCCATCCACGAAATGTGCTCATGTCCCCTTATCCCCTCACTCCGGTGCTATTTCCATGCACCTTTTTCCTCTCTCTCACACCTGCACTGTTCTTTCTGCCTGTCTCCCTCTCTCCTCCACAGGGGCTGTTAGAGCCTCTAGTATTTTCCCGATCCTGAGTGTGATTCTGCTTTTCATGGGTGGACTCTGCATTGCAGCCAGCGAGTTCTACAAAACCCGACACAACATCATCCTTAGTGCCGGCATCTTCTTCGTGTCTGCAGGTAAATGGATGCACAGGGTGTAATGCCCTGGAGATGGGGTCTGGGCTGTAGAGGGATTGCCCAGATGGGGCACCCCATGGAAACATCATTGTGTAGTTGTTTCCTAGCCCTGATGAGTCTTATTTGGGGTGGAAGCAGCCCCCCAGGGAAGCCACTCCACGCTGCCTGCTCACCAGGTAGCAGCACCCTGTAGGCAGGGGCTTTCCTGCTACTTTGGAGCTGCTGGTGGGAGAGGGTTTCCGTATGTCTGGCACCACGCAGAGAACAGCAGTGAGTGTGGTCCAGGGATGTGTCAGGACCTTGAGCAGGGTCTTGCCTGGGTTTCCCCAGGAAAGTTGCACACTGGGAGGGGATGGGTGACTGGGGGCTCTCCTGTCCCCACTTCCTAGGGGCAGGGGCTCAACCCCAGAGCCCCCACTTCCATGCACAGCCCTCCTGACATCTCCTTCTCTCTCTCCCACCGGCTGCTTGGCAGGTCTGAGTAATATAATTGGCATCATTGTATACATATCAGCCAACGCTGGAGACCCCTCCAAGAGTGACTCCAAGAAGAACAGCTACTCCTATGGCTGGTCCTTCTACTTTGGGGCCCTGTCCTTCATTATAGCCGAGATGGTGGGAGTGCTGGCTGTTCACATGTTCATAGACCGGCACAAACAGCTGCGTGCCAGCGCTCGTGCCACGGACTACCTCCAGTCCTCCGCCATCACCCGCATCCCCAGCTACCGGTACCGCTATCAGAGACGCAGCCGCTCTAGCTCCCGCTCCACTGAGCCTTCACACTCCAGGGATGCCTCTCCCGTCGGGATCAAAGGGTTCAACACCCTCCCATCAACAGAGATCTCGATGTACACCCTGACCAGGGACCCGCTGAAGGCAACCACTACCCCCACCGCCACCTACAACTCCGACAGGGATAACAGTTTCCTCCAGGTTCACAACTGTATCCAGAAAGAGAACAAGGACTCTATCCACACCAACACAGCCAACCGCCGGACCACCCCGGTATGAAGCCGTCACCAGGAGCTGAAAATGGGGCAGGAGTGGGCAGGAGGAGACAGGGTGGGCTGTGGGGTGGGGAGGGTGGAAGGGAGCAGGGGGCAGAAGTGGGGTGGGAAGGAGGAGGTAGAAGCACCCCATGAAGGGGTGGGGACCTTCCAAACGCAAAAAAAAAAAAAAATCCACAAAAAAATCAACAAAACAAACAAACAAAAAACAACAACAAAAACCAACAAACGAACAAGCAGATAAGCAAACAAACAAGTGAGTGAACAAAACAACAAACAAACAAAAAGGAAATGTGAGGAAAGAGACAACAGTGAAAAAAAATCTTAAAAAAAAAGAAAAAGAAAAAAGGAAAAAAAAGAAAAACTTTAAAACCAAGAGAGATTTAAAAAATAGAAATAAATTTAAAAGAAAATGCATGATTTCCCATGTACCATTATTTTAACATTTAATAAAAACAGACTTAAAAAAATAAAAGGGAACCAAGAAATAACAAATGATAATAAAGCAAGTGCAAGGAGGAGGCAGCTCTTTGGATTTTGGGAGGATTTATTCTTTAATTTTACAGTTTGTTTCCCACTTACCTTTAACCCAGCACAGGCTCCTCTGGGGACAGGGGATGGGGGCTCGGCCAGCAGCGACTTTGGTGTCCTTGGGCCGACTACAGAGGATTCTGGCATGTCAGGGTCAACCATGACCCACTCCGTTCTCCAGGCTCTGTTGGAATCCGCTCCATTCTCCGAGGATCCATGGGGATCCGCTTATCCCCTGCGGGACTATAGGGGTTAAGAGTGACTCCTGTCCCCAGGGAGCACAGGAGCCAATACCGAGTCACCCCTCTGCAGTGTCCCAGGGAGGGGTGTCCCCTGCTTCCCTGGCCCTGGATACCCTGGGATTAACGGTGACAGTGCAAAAAGCAAATAGACACAGTAAATAAAGACACATACACACACAGACAAAAAAAAAGGACAAAAAAAAAGGTTTCTTAAAAAAAAGTGGCGATTTTTTTAATAAAACAACAGCTATAAATAAATGTAAATATAATAAGTGGATTTACTTGCAAGAAAAACAGATAGTATTTTTTTTCTTTTCATTTTTGTTTTCTCCAGCTTTAAACTGTGAAAAAAATAAAGAAGGAAAAGAGAGTGGGGAGTGGGGTGGGAAACGCAGGCAGAGGGTGGGGGGCTGGTGGAGGGGAAGCAGGGCTCCCGTCCCTTCAGGGTGCTGCTGCTGCTGGGAGGGGGGGACATGGGAGGTCGAAGCCCAGGGCAGCATTGCAAGGGGATGGGGGGGGGCAGCACTTGTGCACACGCATGCCCCTGCTCACACATGCCTGCCCAGGAACACGTGTGCTGTCCTGTGAATGCTCCAGAGGCTCCCCAGTAAGGCTGTGTGTCCCCCAAATCTGCCTGAATCCCCCTTAGGACCCTCCAGTGGGGCTGCAGCCACGTGGGGTCACCCGGCCACCCTCTGAAATTGCTCCTGTGCCTCCTGGGTACAGGCAGCCCGTCTTCACCCAAAGTCCCAACACCCCCTCAGCCCTCATCCCACGGAGCCCCCCAAGTCCCAGCAGCCATGCCAGCAGGGAGACGTGCAAAGCCATCGAGTATCTCCACACCCGTTGGGTTCTGCCCTCGTTCCCTGTCTCCAGGGGCTCCTTGTTTGCTGCTTTCTCGTCTGTAGCAGCGAGATGAGCTTGATCCCTGGCCTGGCCACAGCCTCCTCTTTCCTTGCCATGCGGGGGTGCCAGGAACTGCTTTTAACCTAGCTCTCCCCACGATGGCTGCTGCAGATGCCAGTGGGAGGGGAGGTGGTAGCAGGGGCACATGGGGACGCTCTGTGACACCCTGCAAGCTGCCAGCCAGCCTGGGGCACGGGCAGGGACCCTTTGGGGGCTGCTCCCCAAAAGTGGCAGTGCCCCAGGAAGGATGACGCTGCTGAGCCCTTCAGCAGCTAAGACCCACTTTCAGACTTTTCTTCCGTCCCCATTCCTGCTGCTCCAGTTTTAGGAGCTGCACGGTCCCCTGCTTTGGGTCCCAGTGGGGTTTCTGCTTAAAAGCAGCTTGATCCTCCCTGAGCTCACCCCGCTCCCTGCTTTAACCCCCTCTTCCCTTCTCCAGAGGAGAGTGGGGGGCAACAGTGGGAGGAGGTGACCCCCAAAAACTGCACCACAGGGCAAGAGGAGGATGCCAGCGGCGTGGCTGTATGTCCAAACCCTCCTGTGTCTCACAAGACCTTAAAAGAAATTTGCAGGGACACCCTCCCAGCCCTGCCATGCCCCCCAAGGAATAAATTAAAGCCACTTTCCCAGACCTCGGTGCAGAGGGAGGGTTTCCATCCCAAGCCACCCTTGTATGCCTGATGTCATGGGGAGCTGGGTAGCATTCACAGGGCCAAGCGTGTCCCTGGGCCAGGCAGGAATGGGAGTACGTGGGAGCATGCAGGAGAGCATGCGTGGGAGGCAGCATTTTTCCAAGGGTATTGCTCATGTCCAGCTCAAACCAGTACAAGAAACCAACCTCCATTTTCTTTATTTCGTGGTTTTTTTCAGACTGTTAAAAAGAAAAAAAATTTTAAAAAGAGAAAATGACAAAAAAAAAATTCCTGGTACATGAAATAAAGATTTTTTTTTTGTAACTTGGTCATCGTTTATGTGGATTTATTGAGGGGGGATTTATTGTCCCACTGTGCCAGAGGAGTACCTGGAAACTCTGCAAGAGTCAGTTATTACGGACAACTTTGTCTCTTCATCAGCTGGTCTGGCTTCAAGTGATGCCCTCACGACAGTCTTTGTGACACGAGGAGAGAGGAAGAAGCATGAGGAGATGGGTTTGCACAACTTTTTCTGAAGTAAGCACAGGTAAACTCAAGTCATCTGTGCCGTCTTCTCCCTGTTGCCCTCTGAAACATCTTCTCCAGCCCCCGTTTATTCCCTAGCACCAACTATCCTGTCCTGTTCCTCCCAGAATGGTCCCCAGCACAAGGTGGGGGGTCCCACCTCCCACCAACAACAGCCATCCTCATGGTGTTAAGCCAAAAGCCAACAGTGAGCTCAGAATATGCACAGGCTCAAGGGCTCAAAAAGGAAATCAAAAACAAAGTGGGGCAAATGCAGTTTTGGGGTTTTGTTTAGACACTCCGGATTTCTGGTGACTTCCTCAGTAGCTGGGTTGGCAGTGGCTGCCTGGTGGGAATGCTCGGCATCAGAGCCTGGAGCTGGGGGGTTACTGGAGCAGTAGGGTCGGAGCAGTGGGCCCAGAAATGGGTGACATGGGCAGGACAGGGGTTGAGAGCCCTACAGAAGAGACTGGGCTCTCGGTGTGTCCCCTCAGCTGCCACTTCACCACCAGCAGCAGGGATGCCACTGAAGTGCCAAGATCCACTTGTCCTGCACTGGGTTCCTGCTTGCCCTGGGACCCTCTGTGGCTTTCTGGAGTGGACCAGTACCCCCCACCAGACTCTGTCAGCACTGGCTCAGAGGGGTGACAGGGGAAAGCAGCCACATGAGTGACAACAACCCTGCAATGTGTGGCCATTTCTGAACCATGGTGGGCAAGGAAGACCACAAGCTGAGCGGGCATGTAGGACCAGTGGAGTTAATTCAGCAGCAGCAGAGGAGCAGCAGGGTGAAGGTAAACCCAGCTCCAGGGATTCCAGTGGACACCACGGTGCAACAGCACCACAGTCCTCCCTGCCACCCACTGCACCTTGCACAGGTCAATACCAGTGATCAGCATCCAGATACCCTGGCCAGCACCTGTGGGTCCCCTCTTCCTCGGCTTCCCCTCAAGCCTGTTTCCCTCCAGCTCACCCTCTTCCTTTTGGCCCCTGGTACCACCTCTTGCCCACTCTGAGACTCCCTGGCGTGTCTGTCAGCACGTGCCTTTTGCAGGCCAGCCAGCGGGACGCTTCACCACCAAGGTAATCGGGGGCACCCGCTGCCCCATTTCTGCGCCTCCTCCAGGGACTCTTCCCAGGAGGAGCCTCGCCGAGAAGGAGAGCAGAAGGAGGGGAGAGGCAGCAAAGCAGGCCAGGCTCCAGTGTCAGGGGACGCAGGGGAGCTCCCAGCCCCACCGTGTGCACGTCTTGGACACAGACAACCTCCTCCCTCATCTAGCTCACTAACCCCCAAACCTTCTCACCCCCTCCTCATTCTTTTGCCTGGCTCTGAAGCTGCCAACCATGCTGGGTGCCCTCACTCAGGCCTGGGTGGGATGAGCTGGACAGACTCCCCAGCATCTTCTCTGTCCCCCCTGCGATGTTTCCAGCCCTGGCCCACTGCAAAGCTGGGGACAAGAGGGTGCTCGTTCATCCCCTCCATGCCAGGGAGGCACTGGGGAGACATAGCCCTACTTCCCATGCAATGCCTTGCCTGAAGCAGAGAGAGAGAGACCAGGAAACCGCACTAGCCTGAAATAAGGTGTGGGGAATGCTGCTCAGACAAGGTCAATCTCCGTGCCATAATAATTAATGCCAACGCTCAGCATTTGTACAGCACTTTGCATGTTCAAAGTACTTTACAAACATTAACTAATTAATCTGTCATATTAAGTGATGTCTTAAAGGGGTGGCATTGAAAGTAAAGGGCTTGTGCGTGGGCAGGAGCCCTCATTCCCCTTCTCTCCTAGGGCACATGACCAGTTGGGTGGATGTGAGACCCTAAAATGCCTGTGCCCCTCCTGGGTCTCAGTGCTTCCCATGCCACTTGCTCACCTTCCCCAGCACTGGCAGCATCATCTGTTGGGCCCTAGGTATACCAGGAGTGGGCAAGGCACCAGGGTCTTCTCCTCCACAACTCTGAGGCAGATGAGGTCCTGGGGATGCCGGCGACCTCCCACCTCATGACTGAGAGGCGAGTTAAAATATTCAGGTTGGAAAAGCCTGCCTGTCCCAGTGCCAAGCCCCAGCAGAGGATGAGGAGAGCCAGCAGGTCCTCTGCTGCACCACAGGAGCAGCGATTCAGCAGGCAAAGTCTCTTCTAATGCCTCCAGCTAGATCCTCATCACACCCCAGCCCCAGGAGCAATGGCCATTCGCTGCTTTCATGTGCCAGAGGAAAGCAGGGCCTGGACCTGCATGGAGCTGATTTCTGACAGCCTCCTCTGCAAATGTGAGAACACGCTCTCAAATGTTGGCCAGGATGGGTGGAAGGCAGGCAGGGCATCTGGCAGGGAGGATGCTGCCCTGCTCATGGGGAGCTATACCCTAGGATGACTTCATCAAAGGATGAAGCTCAAGAGGGCATTGCCACCCAGTGCCGGCAGTGATGCCAGGTCTTCCCTTGCTGTGGAGGCAGCGTGGCTGAAGAGAAGGCTGCCTTTGGAGGGTGATACAGGGCGAGGGAACATTTCCTGCTAAGTAATGCCCAGCTCCTAGGGCTAGTGAGTCTATCATTAACATGTGCTTGCCACTTCTCTGCTGCCTTTCCAGTATGGACCACAGCCAGAGTTTGGCTTCTGTGGGAGATGCTCTGCAAGCTCTGCATGTGGGGAAACTCAGATACTTGGCTCTTGTGTTAATACCGGGCATTTAACAGCATCACTGAAATGGTTTAAACACCTAGGAGCAGTAATTAGTAATAATGGTTTGGTGAGGGAGGAAATTAAGACCCAGGTATGGAGCCCCGTACTTTTCTCTGCAGATAATTATTAGTGCCAAATGACTACAGAGAGAGGCCAAGCGTCAAACACACAAGCCTACTGTCTTGCTTTCATGTGAGGATTGACACAGGGCAGGAAGACAGCCACGTATCTCACCTTTCCAAACCCAAGTACTGAAGCCAAGGAAGAAGAAAGGCTTGGGAAGGACAGCTGATGGAGAAAGGGTATCTATGAGGAGGTACCTATGAAAGCTACTAGGTGAGCAAGTCTGGCGAAAGGCAGGCCAGCTGAATGTCCTAGAGGTCTGTCCAAGGGTAGAGGTGGCTCCAGATGACTTGGCATCCCCTCCCTGGATGCGTTCCAGCTGCTGAAGGCTTCTCCTCTCCCCAGGCCCTTCTGGACACTCTGTGGAGAGACAGAAAGAATAGGCGACATATTTTGGTAAGGATGGGAGGCAGAGAGAGGGTAAATTTTAAGAGTAGCCAAGGACATATACAGATTAAGGGGGTATGAATTAAATGCCATCAGCCTGATTTTTCCCTTCAAGAACAAAGATACCTCTCACTAAGCTGGACATGGAGACACAGGGACTGCAAAATATGCTGCTGCTCTCCCAGGCAGGGCAGTTACAAGAATTCCTGACCAAACTGAGCATGCCAGCACTGTGTTTCAGTGCTCTGCAGAGCTCCAGAGCAACTGTGCAGCCAAATTACCCCCTAGAGAGGTGAAACAGCCCTTGAGAGGAGATGGGGGAACTTTCCCACAGGATACGTTCCTAAAAAGGCATTTTGTCAGGGATTCCTGCCTACAACAGTGGGACAGACGTCTTTAATGCCCCAGCATTCATGGTGGATACCCTGACCCAAAGCCATCAACCACTAGCTGGGAGTGGGGTGCTGGAGACCTGCTGGGCATGGTGCTGCACGAGTCCACAGGAGAAGCCAGGACCCTGATCGGCCACACTCCTTCCCACAGAAACAGCAGCAGAGGCTTTCACCTGGCTCTGGCAGAACCACTGCAGACGTGAACCATTCTGGCAGAGCGTTGTCATTTGTGCCAGTTTTACACTGCGGAGAGGAATAACATGTGAATGACGCCAAACCCTGCTGGCCTCATTTTGCTTGCCCTTTATTGAAACCTCCAGGCCTCGCACCCCGGGGTGCAGAGCCACACGGGTGCAACAGCTCACGTGTGCAATGACGGCTCAGATGAGGTGGCCTTGGCATCCTCTGCAGCAGTCGGCTCTTGACATTGCGGAAAGTCCACAGTGAAGGAGCTGGCTGGCCCAGCACTGTCAGCTTCAGCAAAGGGGTCAAGATATATGGGTATGGGCTGAGTCCCAAAAAACAGATCCACAAGGGCAAAGCACTGGGCTTGGGAAAGGGTTTTCATTGCTGCTGCTCCTCCTGCTGCTCCCGATTCCCTCAGGGATGTTAAAAACAAGGGACTTTGCTCTCTAGGGACCTGTCAATCAGAATCTGCCATCACCGTTTAATTTGCTGAATTTATGCCTGCCAGGAGCACTGGACTGGCTGCCTGTTCCTGAGCAGGCAGTGCCATCCCGTGGGACGAGCTCGGCACAGCAGCAGAGTCTCAAAACCACACTGTGCAGAAGCCAGATCCTGCAAGAGATGTGATAGTAGGACCCTTAGTGTCTCACTGGTGCACAGGGGTAGCCAGGGACCGTCTTCAGCCTGTCGTGGCTCCCCCACTACATGCTTGCCCTCACTACCCCTCTCTTTCCAGCAGGAAAGCTTCGAGGGGGCAATGTAACTCACCTGGACATGGGGGTTTGCCTCACTCCCACCTGGGACAGGCTGCAGCCAGCCCAGAGGCAGGTATGATTTTAGGAGGGGAGGGCAGACACAAAGCTCTTACCCTGAGCTTGGTGTGGCTGCGAGATTCGAGGCAGAATGTTCCAGGAAGCTTCCAGCCAAAAGCAAGCCTCCCCACCTCTTCTCCCTTAAATTTTGCAGCTCCTGCGGTCTCCATCTGGTGCCTGGCCAGGGACTGTCCAGGAGTGGTTAGAGAGGAGATGTTTCACGTGTGCAGAGAAAAGGGCAATCCCACGGAGCCCCATGGCTGGTCCCATTCCTCCTCCTGCCCCTGCTGCTCTTCCCTGAGGGTTTGCTGCTGCTCATGGGCTCTTTTGGGGAATTACCAGTGTACGGGAGGTCCCTTCCCAACCCCTCCCCATTCCCTCCTGCAGAGGCTACAACTAAGTCCAGACCCAACCCTGGGATTCAGCTGCGACCTTGGGAAATGCCTCATCCAGAGAGATAGGCAGCCGACAGGGAAGAGGAGAAAAAGAAAGACCTTGGACTGTTGCAGTGGGAGCTTTCTGGAACAAGACTGAGTGAGCATCCCTCCTGGCTTCCTCGGGGTGCCTGATGCCCGACAGGGTACATACACAGCATGGCTTTGCCAGAAGGGACAAAAGCACCCGGCTGACTCCTCCAAAGACAGAAGAGAGCAGATGGCGCTGAAATCTGCTCAAGAGGAGAGGAAGGAATAGCCCCGAGGCTCCACACTCCCTGTACCCCAAGAGGCACATTTGTCCCCATCCAAGCGTGTCGGCCAGCCCTGTCTCTGACTTACCAAGGGACAGGCAAGGGAATGGCAACCACAGGCTTGCTGTACTGCTGCATGTCCCTTGCCCCTATTCTCGTTTGTGGGGACTTTCCTGAGAGTCCCTGGGAGGGGAACAGCATGTTATACATCGTATCGCATTCGACTCCTTGCTGGCTTGATAACTAGGTCTTACACAAGCCTGGTTCAACTCTGCTCCCTAGCAGAAAACACAAGGACTCTGTTCCTGCCTCCTGATGTCCTGCTTATACTTCTTTGCCTGACTCGCATGAAAAATAAGCTTTCTAGAGGAGGGACCAGCCAGGCAGGAATATTTGGAGAGCATGTTTAGCCCCAGAAGATTCTGATTTTTCACGGAGGTTACTGTAACACTGCTGATGTTGAAGGAAATAACTGTGGACGGCTCTGCAGTGGGCAAGGGCCCTTGTAAAGAAAGACCATGTCGCCTGCAGTTCTGCCCTCACTCACACGGGGACACTTTTCAGGATAGCACTGAATATAACTTGGGTTCTGGAGGGCACCGAGTGGAGCTCTGGCAGCTGAAAGGCAAACTGCCAACTCGGTGGCAAGAGGGCATGGCACACCCTGCACCCTCCATCATCCAGGGCCCCATTGTCTTCCCCGCTGTTGGGCTGGCTGGTTCTGAGCAGTGTTTCCCAGATGCAATAGCCGTGACCTGCTTCTGCCTCTGCTGACATTGTTCCGTATCACCATAACAGCTTCTATCTCAAACATATTTCTCCTCCAGTGAGGCAGGGAAACTGTCCCTGCTTGCGTGGCGTGGAGGTACCAAGCTCACACTGGGGAGGTTTACCAGGATGGGCCAGAGGACAGTCGCGGAGTGGGGATTTATAGCTCAGCCTGTGGACTACCAAGCTCATACCCTAGGCACTGCATCAGCCTTCCCTTCCTTCTGCAGGCTTGGAGCCAGCAGGGACGCTGCTAGCTCCAGCTGCTCTAATTGAGCTTTGTAGAATAAACTTGTGGAATTAGCCTGTTGGCTGCTGGGATAAAATCAAGCACTGAATGCAGATCAAAGGAGGCAATCTTGCTGATAGTTTGCAGGGAGACAGCTGGACCCAGACTCCTCCTACAGCTCTAGAAAGGGCTGTTCAGCAGCTGAGGATGAGGACGGAGCATGATACATGCTGCTTCTTTGATGATACACATGGTTCAAGCCCTGATGGTCAAAGCTACAGATGCCTTGGGACAGATCAGACACTGGTGATAAAAATGGTCAAAGCCAGGCAAGAGACAGCACTAACTCAGAGAAAAACAATTTTTGGGGTGTGCCATAAATTTGTGGCTTTTCCTGGTAGTGTGAAAGGAGCAACAATGCAAGGCCAGGCTCTGAGCCCAGCCTGCAGGAGCAATGTGGTTTAAGAAGGGGAAGTCTGCCCTTGCCAGGTTTCTATCTGTCCTTGTGGATGAGAAGGACTAGCCCAGCAGCTGTGGGGAGTGCTCAGCACGGCAGGAGGAGGAAGAGGGAGAAAGCCTCAGAGTAGATGCACTATCTGCTACCAAGAACAATAAACTCAGCACATTCCCTACGTGGACCTTACTGTACAGACATGGCTGGTCTGAACGCAAGCAGCAAATCTGTGAGGAGCCACCTGCTTCCAGCCCTGCTAGACTGTACAGACAGCAAATTAAAAATCAGATTCACATAACATGCAGATTAAAGTTGTTCCATGTCCATTTTTCCAGGGTTCCTGAAAACTGGATCATGCATTTCCCTGAAAAAGGTGATCAGCTACTGCCACTCAAGGAAGACAGATTTGTAGTTTAGCCTTCAGGGGACTCTGGAGAGGGATGAAGGAGTCGGAAAGGAGGCCACCAGTCAGAGCAAAGCACCGGGTTTGGGAGAATGGCAGACTGAGAATGCAGAGAAAAGTGAGCCAGGAAAGATGGAATGCAAGGAGGAAGGTCAGGAAAGGATGGACACCTTTCCAGCTTGTGAACCCCAGCCTGTGGCAGGAGTCAGTTCATTTATGGCCAAAGATGGTTCCAACAAGAGCCAGTGGTGAGTTTTGCTGCTTTAAATAAGCTGATGATGACTTTGGAAGAAGAATCTGGCCTGAAGATGTGTGTGAACCTCAGGCTTCTCTGCTGGGGAAGATGTTAAGGCTGATAACTGTTCCCCTTGGTTTCTGGGTTTGTTAAGAAGTGCAGGACAGCAGAGACAAAGCATATAGCACAGGCATATAGTGCGTTTGTTGCTTTGTAAGGGATAAAAAATACATCTGGGTTTTTTTGATACATTTTTTATAAGAATGGGCAAACGAACTACTGGTAAACGGTGTTTAATGTGATCATCAGTCTTCCAATCCTCAGCTGCCTCTTTGAGTGGAAGTACAGTCACACAAGCTGGAAAACAACCCTTCTCTTGAGGATTTCCAAGGCATCTTCAGCCCCAAGACAGAAATGATCTGTTTTCTAGGAAAAGACCCTAATGAGTGGAGTGCTTGAGCTTGTTCTCCTTCATTTAAACCTAGCAAACCTCTGGTGACACTGCTTGAGCTACATATTGTCCTCGCTCAGCAGGATGAGGCTGCTGCTCAATACAGAGCCAGTGACAACTCTCCAATGAGCCCCAGACTGCAGCAGAGGCTGATGACGGTGAAGGTTTTGGACTGCAACATCCACGTTGCTGGAAGAAGTGCCTTTTTTATGGACCTGCTAACACCAGCACAGAGCCCCAAAACGGAGAAGTGGGAGACAAGAACCAAAAGTCAGATGGGAGCAATTTATCCTGGCTGCTCTTGTCAACATCTTCCAGGGAAGAATGATTAGCCTTATTAACTGATTAGGTGATTAATTAACTGATGAAGTGAAATTACAGATCAAGGATCAAATGATTGCAAGCAAGTGTATTTTGAGTATTTTTCCGGGAAATGACATATCACACGTGCCTTTAACAAACATTAGAGGCCGGGTGGCAAACTGTTTGTGGCAGCAATGCGTGGGGTCAGCAAGACAGGACAAGAGCTGCACGCAGCTACAGAGTCCTGGCTGCAGCACAGCCCAGGAGTGACTAGTGCAAAGCAGGAAGCGAGGCAGACCCGCTCCCTCTCCTCTCCCAGTAAATTTAACCTAAACGTGGCAGCAAATCTCACCTGCTTCAAGACTGAATTTTTTTTT